>VUYV01000171.1:1491382-1538754 GCA_008711295.1 Anarhynchus alexandrinus
AAGAAAAAGAAAAAAAAAAAAAAGCTGTTTGAGACTTTAAGGGTCTATTGCAATGTGAGGAACGGACCAACCTTGAGGGCAAGAACTCACTCGGACCAACGTGGATGAAACCCGAAAACCCGACTATTCCGTGTAACAATCTCGTGGGAACAAACGAGTCTGGTGGGACCAACCAATTAAATGTCTGAAGTGTTTGTTTTTTTTAGTCAAGAGTTCTTCTAAGCAAGGTTTGGCTGTAATTAACATTTTGTTTTGTTTTTTTGGAGGCTTAAAAGTGTTTTTGGTTTTTTTGTTTTGTTTTTTTTAAATCTGTTAAATATGTATTTATGTTCTGTATTATTTTGTCTTTTAATTAATGAAGTAATTTTGTGCAAAAAGTAGAATTTTAAAAGATTTTAAAAGTGGGGTGGGGAGGGAGCATAAAAATAGTGGAGATGATACAATAAAACGGTGTTATGAGTCTATAGATTTTTTTTCGTTGGGTTTTGGGGTTGGGGTTTGTTTTTTTTTTTCCATTTTGAACCGCTGCAGCAGTCGTGTTTGAGAGAGGGACTGAACGAATCTGCCCATCGCGGACCTGGTCGCCAATGGGGAAACTCAAAGGGGAATGTAAAATAACGAGGTGGGGGGGGGGAGTTACTAATTAAATTGGGAGGCTAAAACGATTGCAAAAAGGAGCAGGCGATTTTTCTAGCTGTGTTAAAATTGGATTTAAGGCATTGCAGAGTCTTTGTACACTTTCAGAACCAGGACTACTTTATAGGAAGATGTAATTTAATGAGAAATTATCAACTTCTGCTTTAATTTTGGCTTCTAGGGACCAGATATCATCCATCAAGCTGTGAAACTAAAATCTTCTCCACTAAAAAAATTTTTAGGTACTTAGTTTTAGACTAATATTTCATTGATATATTTCTACTTCTTCCATTGTATGCTGAGCATATAATAACCATCTATTTTATGGTAACTTGTGCCTTTAAAAACTTTGTAAATCTAAAAAAACACATTTCAGAGGTTATCATCTTTTTACCTTTTCTACGTTTCCTACTCTTTTTCTAAAAATATTTTTTTGCATATTTCCTTTTGGGGACGTGGGGGTGGGGGAAAATACAGAAAACTCATTTTTATGCAATCTATTTTTCTGTATAAAGTTTGAAAGACTTTGGCTGTTACTTATCTGTTCTCTTCACTAGCTTCTGACTAAGCAATGCTAACTTTTGTACAGATCAATTTGATAAAATTAAAAATTGCTTTTTATCAAGTACGTGTTATGTTTTCTTTCTGCTTGAACCTGTTTCTGTGCTGAAAAGAAACGCGGAGAACAGCTTTGAAGGGGATGGACTGTTCAGAATAAAGTATTTTGACCAAGGTTTTCTGTTCTCCTTGTGTCTTGGGTTTTATTGTTGGGTTTTTTTCTTGTTCCCTTTCCCTGTACTTAAACAGTGTCTTCCTATGAGGTTTTTTTTTTAATTTTTTTTCCCCCCACTTCTTTGAGAAGTGTATTTCCACATCCGTAATCCCAAGGATTTCATAGGATTTCATTGAGGCTGCTCACATGGGTAGGGGTTTGCGAGGTCAGGCTGCATGGTTTTAGACCGAGTTCATCTTATTCTGGACAGCACGTAGGAATTTTACGGGACCAAATTCTGTTTTCTGGTTGGCGAGCCCTCAGAAATACCTCTTAATTATGATAGCAACAAAATTATACGTTGTGTATAGTGTTGGGTTGGTTTTTTGTTAAATACAGTCATTAAAATAGTTACATTTATGACTTTTTTTTTCTTTTATATAAACTAAGTTGCAGTTTGGTTTCACCAGTGCAAACAAACCAGTGCAAGAATTTTAGGCTGGGCCCTAATTGGGAGGAAAGGGTTGGGATGAGGGAAATTCGGCCGCCCCAGCCTGAGAAACGCGCTCGGGACTTGGTTGCAGTGCAGCACTGTGGAAAATGTTTTAACATGAGGAAAATAAATGTGATGACAATTAATGAAGCTCAAGAACATTAACGAAGTCTGAACAACAGAGTCCCAAAGCAAATTTGCTGTTCGCGGGATCTGCCAAGAGCTATCTTGCCAGAGTGTCTGTAACTGGACACCATTTTCTCTGCTCTCATTTACAAAACTGCTGGCAAAATGACTTTATTACGCTATAAGCCAAAGCTGCAGAATAACTTGCAGAGGAGGCTTTCGTTCCTCCTTTCTCCTCCCTCCGGTTACAACGGGAGTTTCGAGTCTTAATCCGAACTCGTGCTCAAAAAACGGATGGGCTTTGGCTCTGCGTGTTGAGGTAGGGCTTCCTCTCCAAAGCCACGCTCGGGGGGGGAAAGGGGAGATGGGAATATAAGTGTTTATCTTTATTTTCTTCTTGATGTTGAATAGCAACGCTTACAGTGACAGCACTGATATCTGTGTTAATCTTTAAAGCAGAGTTAAAATAGCTCTATGCGATGGTCTCGTAAATCACCCCATATACTGAAATTAAGAATAGCACCGCAGCATCCCCGGCTCATGGGAGAGTGCGGTGGGGGTCTGTGCACCCAGCAGGATGGGTGCCAGCGGCAGGCTCGGGGAACGCTACCAAGCTCATGCCTCTCTCCTTTTTCTTCTCCTCCCGGTCTGTTGTCCCAGCCGCGGCTCCCTCGCACGGGGTGACAGCCGCGTCCTTGGCGCTGCCGGGAGCCGCAGGGTGTCCGCGGGGAGACGTGCGCTCCTGCTGCGGGGGCTGCGGGAGCCCTGGGTGGCCGTGGGGTCCCCGCACCGAGGAGATACACAACCAAAATACGCAGGTTTTAAATCCGTTCGCTTTTGGCCACACTTGATTTTGCTTTCTATAAGCTTTGCAAAATCAAGTTAGCTTTTTACTAATATTTGCAGAAACACGATGCTGTAGATCTATAAGCGTTCCGCAGGTACAAGCGATAACGTGAGCCCTGGAGACCCCTCTGCCGCTGCTGGAAGCAGCTCCCGTTTGAATAGCTGATGCTGAATGGTGACATTCAACTTTTTTTGGCATCCCGCAGGGTAGGGGGATACTCGCGCCACATTTGCCGTTGAGGGAAATTCAAAGGCATTACAAAACGGACGCCCGAGAAGGCGATAGGCAGGTAAAATTCACTGGCCCCAATAATCCCAGTGACTCAGGCTTTAGGGTGCGCTGGAAATTTCTAAGAGCACCAGAAGTTCATTCCCCACGCCTAGATTTACACTTAAACATACCGGTCTCCCTCTTCATTTCCCTCGGAGAAAACCAGGGATCGGGGGCACAGTTTATAAACTCGGAGAAGCGCATTTTGATTTGAAATTCACGCTGTTTGCATCAATGCGTTTTCATGCATCGTCCTTTTCCTCCATTTTCTGTATAGATATCATCTATAAGAAAGAGAAGTGATTTTCCATGAGCCGAGCGTCCCCCTGACGTGAATGGCAGCATTGTGTGTCCCGAGCTCGGCTCTGGTGGCTCTTGTGTTGGCGTGAATCTGGAATGTCTCTGCAGAAGTCAATGAGATCAGGTGAAACCAAGACCGGCTTTTGACCCCTGGCTGTCAACATAAAAGGGTTCTCAAGATAATTGCAGGAATACACAAGCAGTAAAAGTTCCTCTTTTTTTTTTTTTTTATTTTTGGTGCAGAGAATAATGAATGTTGCTATTTATCTGAATTGCTCAGAAGGTACTGTTTAGTAAGAAAGAGGAAATTAATTTTATAGACCGTATCCACATTCCTTCTGCGTGGTGGAAAAAGTCCCTTCCCATCCTCCTTATTATAACTTTTCCTGGAATGATATCAACTTTTGTTACACATTTTTTACAGTTGGGTATTAGGTTTAGGGCAAAGAAATTCTTGAATGGCATTTCTATGAGTTTTAATAAACTTCCGCGCGGGTCTATCCCTGCTCCCTGTCTACGCACTGACCTCCTGGGGACCTCTGGCTTTTCCAGCTGGGATCGCCGGTCCCAACCCGCAGCAGGAGAGCGGGGGTCGCAGGACAGCCCCACGGAGGGACCTCCCCGGCCCTTCCCACGCAGGACGGCTCCCCGCGGGATCCCCGGGGATCTGCACGCAGGGATTTGACCGTCCTCAAATTTGACCCCCCCCATCCCGGTGGGCTGCCTGTCCTCACCCGGCACCTCCAGCCTCGTGCTGGGTGAGACGAGGGGAGGCGAGCGGCCGCCCCCTCCCTCTGCCACGTTTATCCTCCCGTCGCCAAGGCCGGGCGCGTTGCCTGTGATCTGGAGGCAAAAAAAAGAGTATATATAAAATAAAAATAATTAGAGACATGAGTGCTGTTTGGAGTATGTGGAGTTTAAGGGTCAGGAGGGCAGCAAAAGCTGTTTTCAGATGAGCTGTGGCCAGCGACCCCGGTATGGCAGGGCTATGCTGCCATGCAAAGCCAGGAAGATTTTGGGAGCAGGAACAGTGGTGTGCGAGCCCATGGGAAGGCTCGGTGGCCACAGGAGCTGCTGGGACAAGGCTGGGCAAGCTGAGGAGGTGCCACGGTGAACACAGAGTGGCGCAGCCCCAGTGCCCAGGGATTCTGGATGAACCCAACCCTCTGGGAAGGCTTTAAGGAAACTCCGATATTGCCTTATTTTCAGCCTTCAAGAGCATGAGGTTGGGTCCAATTGACTCAGAGCTCTTTTAAGTCTGAAGGCAAATTCTTAGGCATGAATTCACCAGCAGAAGGGCTCCAAACTCCCTTTCTGGAGAGCGGGACTGAGAGCAGGGAGTTGCACATCGACTCCCGAGTGCTCCATGAGGGATGCACGGAGGAAGCCCAGCTCCCAGGAGAGACAGTGCCCCGTCCCACCACCGCCCCGCTCCTCCCCGCACACCCGGCAGAGCCTCCACAAGGTTTTTTTGGGGGTGTCATTAGATGGCACCCTAGTTAACGAAGGGAGGGCAGCTGCACAGGACCATGGGAGCCAGGGAGACCCGGTCCAGCCCCAATCCCATCTCCTCCACCATGGCCCAGCTGAGCCGGGGTGGTGTCACTTTAAGTTCACTTTATGTGTCTTATACACAAGAATTAAGGATGGCACCAAGTGGCAAAGGATGAGGCTTGGGGAGGGGAAGCCATTTCCCAAATGAGTCAGCAAGAGCTAAAAATAGTCCCCCGGAGCCCAAACCACGGAAAATCGTGCTTATTACACATTTGCTTCGTTCTCCTGCCATCCAGCAACCCCAACCAGCGCCGGAGCCGCAGAGGCTGCGGGGCAATCCCTGCCGGCGCGGTGTGATCCCTGCCGGCGTGGTGCGATGCGACGTGATGCAGGGGCTGCTCCCAGACGGCGAGCGTGGGTTTTTGGGAATGACAGCCCTTCGCCCAGCCCGGGCGGCTCGCGGTGGGTCTCGGGCCGTGGGCTTTGTGTCGCAGAGCGTTTGCAGAGAAGCGCAGATCGCAGCAGCGGAGCCGTGGCCGGAGCGGCGGCCGGTTTTGCGGCTTAGGTGGAAAGTGAGTTTATTTTTTTGCAGAAGCTCTCCGCACAAGAAGGGAAGCGGCAGGCAACGTCTTTCCCTAAAACCACACGGTCTGCACTGAAAAAAAACCCCCAGTTTCAACAGGGCTCAGAAAACAAACCTCCCCCTGGCATCTGCTGCGACCTGCCTGCGGTGCTGCCCACAGGACAGCCAGGAGTCACTGGTGGGGTGACCGTTGCCACCAGCCTGGGGGCGAGGTGGGGGGGTGTCTTGCTCAGAAATGGTTTGGCACTTGGATAAAACTCGGTGGGCGCTGCCGAAAGCGGGGCTCTGCCCTCCCCGCGCTTGAAAGAGCCGCCGGCGTTCCTGCTGACCCCTATTAAGCTGCTCCCATATGGCCGCGGAGCTCAGCCATGCACAGTGTGTCACTGGCTTAACTGGAGTGTTGGTTTTGACCTGATTTAGTGAAGCCCGTGCAAAAAAAAAAAAAAAAAANTTGGACACACTTATTCAGGTTTAAAAGCCGGCTTCTTTCAGTTTATCTTAAACCAATTAGGAATGAAAAACAAGCCACTCCTAATCCAAAATAAGAGGGTGTCCCTCCCTGCCTCCGCCGCCCGCTCCCAGGGCTGTGTTGGTTTAGGGAAAGCGGTGGGATGCTGCCGGCGCGGGAGGGAAAGCGCTTCCCCGGGCAGGGACGAGGGCACCCGCGCACCCGTCCCGCCGCGGCTCCGCAGCCCGGCCGCTCTGGCAGCCGCGCTGGCACCGGCTCCCGCTCCCCGTATTTGTTTGTGGATGTGTGCGCAGGCAATATTGTGACTGTCAGAGACGTGATATTAAAACATTTACCCAAAATACCTCTGCCTGCCTTTCTCCTCCCCTCCCGCGGCCCCCTCCTCCTCCTCCTTTTTTTTTTGTGTGTGTGTGTGTGTATGTGCGTGTGTGTCTAAATTCCCAATGTAGTGATGGAGGTCTTCACCCAGGAAAGGGTTAAGCGTTTTGAAAGGTCTTGTTTGAGGTAGAGTGAATTTTAACCACCACACACATAACGAATGCGAAACAGCCTGAATTGCTGGTGAGGAGCCAAGAGCACAAGAGAGGAGCTGCTGAATTTTAATGATTCATTATTGCATGGAAGGCCTTTGTCTTCCTTTATCCGGTGCACAATAAAAGAATTAATTGGACAGAAAATGGCAGGGCAAAGAACTGACAAGTCATTAAGGGGCTCTGAATGGCTGATTAGGTGCACATTGGGGGTGGAATTTCAACTGCACTGTTTCAGCAAGGGCTCCGGAATAATAATGGCATGGCACAGTTTATATTTTGTATGCAGTACCAGAAAGGCCTTTATGTCGGCATTGTGGTGCTATTTATTATGCTGTCTATTTAGCCATTGTTGGCATTGTGTTTGCAATAAGAATGCACAAACAAAGTTGGGATTTTTTTTTTTTTTTTTTAACTTCACGAAGGCAAAATAATTGGGAATCAGAATCTCGCTCCGCGGATAGTTTTATTAATTTTCGTGTGTGTGTCCAGAAACGGCAGTAAATATTTAGACTTGGGAGAAGTAGCTTCACTTAGAAAAAGGAAAAGGACTCATCAATGTCTCCCACTTCTCCCCGTTCCCGAGGAGCCGCCGCTCGGGGAAGCCTCGTGCAGCTGGCGGAGCCCCCGCGAGCGATGGGGTGCTGACCACTTCCACACCCCGACGCCGGGAGGATGCGGCTCAAGGAAAAGCAGCCAACTGGAATTATTGGTAGCTAGGAAGTTCATTGAACATCTCGCACACGGATCCTTTGAGGCGGCTCCTGCCAAAGTTTCGTTGTTGTTGTTGTTGATGTTAAGCAGTTGCCTGTGAGTTATAATAAAAACCACACACACAGAAGGGAAAGAAAGAATTAAAAAAAAATAATAAATCCCATCATGTTGGGTAGGTGTGATTTTGAGGAGGAATGTACTTTTTTTTAAAGGGGATAATAAATAGGAAGAGCAGTTTACTGTCAGGTCTGTACACAGCTGGTTGAAAGTTTCAGGGGGGAAAAAAGGAAACTTTAATGAAGATGAAGCTTTTTTTTTTTATTCCCCTGCAAGTGATTCGTGACAGGCTGATGAAAATAGAAAGCTGTCACCTTCGCGTAACCTAGAGATTTTCACACGACAAAGATTACATTTAAAATGCTGCTCAAAAGCTCCCAGAGGCTAACTTCAGTTCAGACAACCTCCCTCCTGCCCTCAGGATGCCGCCCGACCTCGCTGCTGTTTGATAACCGAATGCAAGATGCCCTCCGCCTCCCGAATCCCGAGCAGCGAACGCCCCTCCGCCTGCCCGGGTACCGGGGACCTGCGCTCCTGCATCCTCACTGCCGGCCGAGGAGCTGCACGGTGCCATGGATGGACCCTGTATTTCCAAGGAACAGAGGAGCAAAAGGCACCGAGCGCTGATGCACCTCGTCCAGCTGCCCCTTGCCGCCTGCCTGAATCCTGCTGCTGGCTTCTTCTGGAGAAGCTGGGATGAACTGGGATGGACTGGGATGGACTGGTCCCAGCTCACATGGGCAGCACGGAGTTGCCAGGTCTACCTTTGCATCCCAAGCCATACGTCATCCCTGTCCTTCTCCTTCCATCCCAGGAGCCCAGGTCGGGGAGATTTTAGCACCACGTGCATCGCCGCTGTCCCGTTGGGATGAGCTCACACACTCACATCCTTCAGAAAATGACCTCTCCGGTCCCGGCTGGAGGAAACAGCAGGGAGAGTTTGGTTTTCTCCTCCTCCGCAGCCTTTGGTCCCTGGTCTTCCTGTCCTGGTGGGCTGAGGGCAGAGCGAGTGTCACCCCCGACATGATGCGGGGCAGAGCGTGCTGGGGCTCCCCACCAGGCGCTGGACAAAGACCAGGGGTGGGAGGGAGAAGGGACCCCTCCACCGGTGACACTGAAGTGTCCCCCCCAAAGCCCTTTGCAGAGGGAGGCTGCCCAGAGAAAGCAGGTTTGGCAGCCACCCGTTCGGAGACAATTCTCCCCAAGACAGCAGCCCAAATTGATGTATCCCCACACACATCCCGTGCCTCCGCGCAGGGCCTGGCCCTTTCTCACGCTTCTCTTTTTGTTTTGTTTTGTTTTGTTGTTTTTTTTTTTCTTTTATTAGCCTATAGTACTATGGGTTAATAACGGGTTAACGATATATATATATAAATTTGAAAACGTGAGAGGGGATTTGGGTGTCAGGGAGATGGATGAGCTGCAATCTGAAACTTTTTAGGTAAGAATAAGTGAAAAGGAAAATGGGGTTATTAAAAAAAATGCCATTCTCTGTAGAATACAGCCCTTCTGTAATAATATTTTAAGAGGTAGTTAGTGGCACTCTTCATTCGGGAAAGTAAAGGTATGCATGTCAAACAAAAATAAAATAAAATAATAAAAAAAAAAAGAGGTGGGAAGGTAGCTGGTTCCACTGGAAATTGTAATTTTCCTCCCAAGACTTCAGCTTCTTAACACTGTGAAAGGAGAAAAAAAAATATACTGCCATTTGCGCTCCTCCGTTGGCGCTGCAGCTGGGAAGGAGGCAAAGGGAAAAGCTGTTATTAGCGACAAGGGGCGCATCGGCCGGGGAGCGCCGGCGCCTGCTGAGCCGGGACATGCCACCACCACTTGCTCTGCCACCAAAGATGACACTCGCTGCAATCCTCTTGGCATGTCGGCCCCTGGAGCTGAGCTGAGTCACCCACGGGCTATTCCAGACCAGCGAGTCACCTCTTCCTGCAAACACCCCCTTTTCCTAACAAGGAGAATTTAATGCAGCCTCCCGAATGAGACCCTCTGGAGGTGGGCAGTGGTTTCCCAGGCTCTCGAGGTCCTCCAGCTCTTGCTCCTGCCCCTCTGAAGTTCTCACTGCCCCGGGGCCACCTGAACCCCAGAAGTTCTGTTGGCTTTGAGAGCCTCTCCTGGTCACCAGATGAAGATGAGGATAAAGCTGGACCCGAACGGACAAAATTCAGGCAGGAATCCAGATATTCTCAACATTTGGGAGAAATCAGATCTGCGGAGGAGGAGCTTGGAGCGACGTCTATCAGAATGAAGTCAGGTGAGAGCTTCAGAGCCAGATTCCGACCATCCCTTAAGAGCTGTGTGTTCAAGCCCTGGAATAGTTGGCTGAAATCCATGCCTGGTGATGGGATACAGAGAAGTTAAAAACATATCTAAAACACTTAACAAAATTCCCAGATGGAAGCAAGTTTATTTTTTTAATGAAAATAACTTAACAAAACATCCGAGTAGTAGATGTTTGTGTTCTATTTCTGGGAATGCAGGAAAGATCCTCTGAAACCCCCCAGAAAAAAAAAAAAAAAAAAAAAAAAAAAAGAAATGCTAAAACAATCAGCCCCAAACTACATAGATGTTCAGATCCGCTTGGACAAAAGAGGGAAGATGGAAATATCTGCACTGGAAGAGAGCAAAGGTCTGTCTCAGGAGTATCCCGCAAAGGCACATGTAGGTTTGCCATGGAGGAGCAAACAAAAAGCCCCTCAAACCAGGGAAACAAACAGGGCTTGTATAAAATAGCCCTTCCCCTGGTCTCTGCCAGCCTCTGGCAATCAGCGATTGCTGTGAGACACTTGCGTTGCCTCAATGCTATGCCTAGAAGTTGAATATTTTCCATGAATTTGTCTAACCCTCCTTTGAACCCAGCTCTGCTCTTCGCCTCTCCCTGTGGCAGAGCTCTGCGGCTGAACCGTTTGCTCTGAAAAAAAAAAAAAAGAAATCTTTCTTTTTATCTAATTTCAGCTTTCTGTTCAACTACTGTATCATGAGACACACCAGGTGATGGCAATGATAATCAGTCTCCCTTCCCTTTCTCCTTTCCCCATTTGGCACTTCACTGCCTACACCAAAAGACCTCAGTCTGGGCTGGAAAGAGCCAGCTAGAAGCAAGTAACATATTTCAGCTCCAAACCTAAAATATCCACCTTGGGCAGAATTTTGTCCCTGCCTCTGACTCCACGTTGGGGCCCGATACACTCCTGGCACTGCTGTTGGTCACATTTGTCTCATCCCAGGGTGAAAAATGGACTTTAAACATGCTTTAAAAGTCAGGGTTTCCTGGTTTCTGAGCAATAAATCCCACTTTTGGGCCCATGCCTTCCAAGTGATAAATTTCTAGAACTCTGGGAAAATACACTCTAGGGAAAGCAGACAAAGTAGAGAAGGCTGTAGCACGGCTTGGAAGGACATTTGTGTCTCAGATGGCGAAGAAGCCCGGACAGGACTGTCGTAGACATGCCTGCGGGAAGGAAGGACAGACCCCGTGGAGCAAATGGATCTTTCTAAGGGAAAGGCAGACAGAGCCGGGGCTGGACTGCCACCAGAGACTGGGAACGGGACAGCCAGATCCCAATCCAGGTGATGTCTCCTTATCCCACCAAGGCTCAGGGCATCCTGGCTCACCTGGGAATTGCCATTTCAGGAGGCTGAGACCCACGGCGCATAAGATGCTCCCCCATCCCCTCCCACAGGGGATGGCTGAGCTCCCCTGCAACCCACCTCCCGTGGGCTCATGGGATTTGCTGAGGTTTCAGGGCCACCCAGCCCAAACCCCAGGACACAGATTTTGAGCCCTAAATGGCTCAAATGGCATCTTTTGGATTTTCCCTTTTGCCTAATTACAGGGATTTATTTTTATTACCACTAGGGGCTTGTTCCAAAACCCAGTCGGCTCAGCAGAAGGCTTTCACAGGCTTTTGGATCAGACCTAGGCACTCGGTGTAGTTTTTCCTATAACAAATTACCTATTATTTGCTGGTTCTCATTTAATTATTAAACAGAAGCTGCAGATATTAAGCTTCCAGGTGCCTCGGAGTCAAGGACAAGATTCCCATCGCCTTCAGGAGGTCCCTGGATTTCACTCCGGCTCCTGACACAGCGGCGAGTTCCCAAACTGTGAAAAACAGATCCATGTTGTTATGTTACAGGTCCAGTCCACTGCGTTTGGAGCCAAATAGTCATAACAGTCAGACATACTGAGATGGACTTTGGCCAGCACTTCTGCAGTCCAGCCACAACTGAGAGCTTAAAGCACTTCTGCGTATAACATCTGCTCTACCTTCTTGGGAACGGTGCTCGCCGTGCCTCTAATCGCCTCAAACATCATTGCTGAACACGGGGATTAGGAAGGATTTGAGGCATCTGCTCCCTTGTGATCTGAGCTTCAGTTCTCTCAGGGTTTTAGAAAGGTGAGAAACTCCGCTGCTTTCACCTTGGTTAAAACCCTTGAGTATTCCTGAAAAGTGTAGAAAATGAAGATATTACTTGTCTTATTATTCTCATGGCAGTTTTTCTAGCTTGAGGCATATCCCACGTGGTACCTTGGAGGAGAGCAGGCAGAGGACCCCACTGAGCACGCAAGGATGCTGTTTAGGAGTCAGAAACATTTTAATTCCTTTAACACCATTGAGTTTTGCCATGGACTCCGATGGAGACTGCATGACCTTTGGAAAAGGGCTTTGTCTCTACCTCAAACACTCAAAATATTGCTCTTAGTGTGTATCATCCTATATACGCCTATCATGCCCTGAGCTCACCCGAGCCCAGAAATGAATGCTCTTTTCTCCCCAGCCCTAGAGCGGTGCACATAGGATGCCCCATAGGTTCCCCTATTGCAACGGAGCGCACGGAGAGAAAAATTCCTACAGCTTTGTCTTCATCAGGGGTTATCTGATGCTGTCTAACGTCAGGTGGACTCCGATTTGAGCTAGACTTGGTGGATTGCGGGAGGTGGGATGTGAACTGCTGCTGCCCAGACTGATGGTAACTGAGTGCACCGCATTTTCCCACACTGAAAATAAGCAATTTCTGACTGAAGTGCTGACTTGCTCTTTGAGTTGAATGCCTGACTATTCTCTGTAGGAAGAAGCGTTCATATACAGGGATTTCAGAAGTAACCAAGTCCTGGAGTAAAATCTTCACCCTCGGGACACCTGTCCCTCCCTTAGAAATGTAATTCAGTGCCATTTCTGTAGGTGTAAAGCTCTATAGCGGCAGTTAATATATGCATACTTCTGGGTTCCTTCATTACCATTTCAGTTGGCTCGTTTACATAATAACACAGAACAGAAGATCATTTGCATAAAATTAAAAAAAAAATCAAATAACTGAATGTTGCTTTTATTTTGAAAGGCGCAGAGAATGAGCCTGTGAAGTTATTTATATCCCCGAAAGTACCAAGGAGGCTAATCGGCAGGGAACCGTGCTTTCTGCACAAAATGGGACTTGACCACTTCAATTTATTCATGAAATATTAGCTCACTTAGTGGAAGAGTTTTTTAAGCAGCTGGGTTGGAGCTGACGGGAAATCCCCTCCCAGCTGCAGCGGGATCAGCACGCCTCGGAGCCAGACAAAAGTAAATTCCCTCCGCTCCGATCCCGCGCAGCACCTGAAGGGGCTGGGGAATGAGGGGTCCGCTCCTTGGTTACCGTCGGCGCGACAGAAATATGCCATTCTCTTCCAGCACTTCTGCCTAATGGTCATTTACCTAATCTGGGGGTTTTACACCCGCCCCCTCCCCGGTGTGGGATGCTCAGACACCTTCATCTACAACCAAGAGCAAAGCTTCTCCCGCGTTCACTGTCGTGTCCTGATTTCTTCTGCTCCTCCCAATTTCCGCGGTCAAATATTCCCATATGAGCAGCCCTTGGCCATCCCATCTGATGGGTCAGCATTGCTATTGGGGTAACGGCAGCAATTTGGTTTTGCAGTGAGCAGAGTCACCACCGGCAGAATAGACCCTCGGGTTTGAGGGGCAGAGAAAGCCGTGTGCCAGGGCTCGGCACGGACAGACGTGGCGGTGTGGGTTACGTGGGGGAAACGTGGGACTGAGTAGTAAAACACAGACTAATTTGGTATTCAAGGCGTGTGCAAAATGGCCATATTTGCATGAGAAAGGTTGGTTGGGAGAAATCCTAGGCCAAATCCTATTTTCACTTATAAGCCTCCAAACATGCAGCATCTTCCCTGACACCAGGAACGGTACTTCAGGTTTGCACGAGGGTGATGAGAGCTAAACCTCACCCAGGAGTTCTCAAAGCCTATGAAGCACCGGGCTTTTTATTACAGCAACTCCTGGTGAAACCATCACCAGAATTAAACTGTAACCTCCTGTAACACGCTGGCCACTACGTTTTTAACAACGGTGCAAATCCTTCTGTAGATTACTGGGGCGAGCAATGCTGCGCTTGGCAAGTCCATGCAGCGCAGATGGCCTCAAGGTTGGAAACATGACCCTGGACTACCTCCTCTATCTGTTCTTTGGAGACCGGCTCTGGACTGTGGGAGCACTGGGCCAGAGGGACAATGGGACAATGTTTGTGCCGGGATGTCCCCGTCCCACAGCATGATGCTCTGAAACAAAGTCCTAGCGCAAGCGTGTGAGCAGCTGCCCTCCGCCCCCCCGGTACGCCAAAATGAATATGCATTGTTGGGCAAGGGTGTGGTGGGTTTCAGCACACTGAGCCTGCCAGACTTGGACTTCTGCCCCAAATATTCACATGGCCTTAATAATTTTGTTCCCCTTTTCTCATACTTCTTCAGGACCTCACCAGGGCTGTAGCGGCTCCTCTGCACTGCCGGCAGTGCAAAATTGCCCATGGTGGAGCTCCATGTGGCCACCCCAGCCAGTTGTCTCTGGGTTGAACCCTTGTTCACAAGGAGCCATGTCCTACTGTTCCATGGAAAATCCCCCAGCAGAGCTGGAGTGGGAAGCAAGAGAGGTTCTGCACAGTCACACTGCCAGTCCTTCACCAACAGCAAGATTTGGGAGGGCAAGATCTCCTCTTCTGATCTCCTTGCCCCACATACCATGTATGCCCACCAGGAACCTCAGCTTGGAGATCTTTCACCTTTGTGCTTGGTTCAGAGCCCTGGTGATAGATCACACTGATGGGTGACACCTTCAAATCCTGCTCCCAGAAGCCTTGAAGAGCATGTGCAGGGAAGATAATACACAGCTTTGGGATGGGATGGACCTTGACATCCTGCCCATCTCCAGCAGCATGAGCACAATGTCTGTGATGCATCTGCTCCCTCTTCCAGGTACCTGCTCCTCCCACGGGGCAGCAGAAGACTGCAGAGTGAACTGGGGCTGGGAACTGGGGCACTTGGTGAAAAGGGAGGTGATGCTCCCGAGAGTCCTACAAACATTGCTCTCGCAGAGAAAATGAGGCCCCGTCTATTTGTGATGTTTCCTTGTGTCCTCTACTGAATATTCAGAAAGAAGAAGCTTTAGCATCACCAATTGCACTGGATCCCTGCGAGAGACTCCCATTAGCACCTAGCGAGGATGTCCCCTGTGCCGCTACGCATTGGATGGGTCTTCTCCAGGTTCCTCCATCCCAGACACAAATTGAGCCGGGGGGAATCCATAGCAGAATTTCACAGCTCACTGTTTTAATAAACGTCTGGAAAACGCAGAGTGAAATTGAGTTAGGACCTTTCCAATACACTAATATTTTGGAACACATGGACCATGCATATGGGAATAGTGCTGGCCCAGAAAGCATGGGTAAGACCCAAATAGCTCCAAGAGACGGCTCTCTGAGCGCTGCTTGGAAGCTGCATTCAATAAAGGGCGATCCCTTGGAGCTGAGGAAACGGGACAACCGGCCTGCTGAGACCCCGGCCTCGCTGCGGAGGATTTCAAGGCCGTTGGCGAGCGCTGTTCCGTGATACAGGACAGATGCTCTGCCCGCTAATAGCGAGCAAAATAGCTAGGAACACTGCTAATTGCCAAAATGTAAACTCGCTTCTGTGGTTTGCAACTCCCTCTTCAGCGGAGGCTGCGGATGACATGAACTCTCCTCTGCTTTACACACACAGCGCAGCCACGGAAAGCAAAGCGGTGTGTCCGTACGGCACCCGGCTCAACCCCCCAAAGCACCGCAGGGGGAAGCGCCTGCCCGAGAGTCAGAGTTTTACTGTAGAGAGCCGAAGACTCGGCCGAGCACCCCGTGCGCTCCCCGGGCTTTGCCCCGGAGAGGCGTTAGCTGGGCACTGAGCATCGCCCTGTGCGCGCCCGGCTCTGGGAACCCGCTCCTGATTTGCAAGGGAAATCATGGGTAAATAATCCTCATTACCCGGGAAGGCTGCCCCCTTCCAGATCAAGTTCACTTGTTATTCTGATCAGCCGATAAGCCTCATTTGCATAATTTTTTCTTTCTTCCACACTCCGGCTTCGCTAGCGCAGTTAGAAGGGGGTTTTATTACTCTTATTAATATTATTACTCTGTGTGATCATCCCGCCCGAAGGGGTTGCGAATGCCTTCACACCTGCTGGGGGCTGCGGGTGGCCGTGAGTGGGCTGGGGGCTCTGGGCGCAGGGGGGGGCTGTGCTTTTGCTCCCCCTCGGTGCTTCCTGCAGCCCTTCGCTCTGGGCTTTGCTGGCTCAGAACGCCGCAGGAGCTGCCCAGGCCCACAACCAGGACAACAAACAGGGGAGCGGTTGTTTTTGAGGACCCCCTTGGAGTTATTCCTAGCTGTTTGACCGCTCGGAGAGCAAAGGGGCTTTTTTTTTTTTTGCTGCGAGTGTCTGCTTTTTCTTTTCTCTGAGGTGGGATGCTGGAGACAAAACACAGGCACAAGGAAAGGTGAGATGAAGTGGTCTCTGCTGATGGTGGAGCAGCCCCGCTGTCTGCCTTCTTGCTCTGGCTCAACCCAGGGATCTTCTGAAATCAGTCTCCCCTGCAACTTTCATTCATTTTTAAAAGATGATCACAGGTGAATCATGTCAGTTCCTGCAGAGGAGACAAGGAAGGAAAATGCCCGCTGATGTTGCTGGCTCTGAAGCTGGATCCTGCTTTGGATGAGAAGGCACCAGTACCCCATCCCCATCCCCATCTCCATCCCCAACCCCATCCCCATCCCCATCCCTATCCCTATCCCTATCCCTATCCCTATCCCTATCCTTATCGCTATCCCTATCCTTATCCCTTTCCCTTTCCCTACCCCTATCCCTTTTCCTATCCCCATCCCTATCCCCATCCCATTTAGGCAGTGTCTCCCGGTTTGCCCCCACCCCCCGAGCCGAGGGCTGCAGCGTGGGCAGGCTGGCATGAGGTGGCATGCAGATGAGATGCAAAAGAGAGGGGCACTGATTTGCATCGTTTGCACCATGTAGAGGCTGTTTGGAACTGTACCAGGGCGGGAGGGAATCGTTTTACAGCTCTCTCGGTGGATATGGATGTCCCTGCTGCTGGGCCCACAGGGGATTTCTGGATGTAGAGTCTGAAGGACAAGGACCTTCCAGCTCGGACTGTTCAACTTGTTATAATCTTGTTCCTCTTCGTGTGAATGCAGTTGCATCTGTCGCAATTAGCTGGCTAAATTGTTTTTCTATTAATTACCTCTGTGAAACTCTCTGCATTTTAGCTGATTAATATACTCTTCCCTTTCACTCCAGAGCTCTGCACCCCCTCCAGCTCCCACGAACTCTGCGGTCCCTCACCCTGCCGGAGCTGGGCTGGCGCAGGGGCTCGTCAGCCCCCCAAAACCAGCTCTCTCATGGCTAATCCCAGCATTTACACAAGTGGATGCATTTTTACTGGGCGCGATGCTGTTGCTTTACGTTACAGGGCAGAACTTTTCTGCCTGTAGCAAATAAACCCCTTTGGCCTGTGGTCCCGGCATGTTCTCGGGAAGGTCCCTTCTGCCTCGCAAGCCCTCAGGAGGGCGCTGGATGTTGTCCCTGGGGGGGTTGTCCCTGGGTTTCTGCCGGACCGAGGGGTTCGGGCAGCACCGTGGGAGCCAACCCCGGCGCTAAGCGGGGCCGGGGCGGCCGCGGGGCCGTCGCTCGCGTCTCTCGGGCTCCTCCTGAAGGAGACAGCCCCGTGTAGCCGCAGCCGCGGCGGGAGCGCCGCACGGATCGCTCCTTGATCGCCCGCAGAAGGTGGGATGATTTTGGATGGGGTGAAAGCAGGGTGCGAAAGCCGGAGGGAACACGGAACCAGCCCTGCTCTCTTCTTACTGGCGTTATCCCTTCCCTCCGCAGCTCCATCCTCAGCATCACACCATCCACCTCCCAGTTCAGCCGACGGCGGCACAGCCGCGAGCGGGGGCTCGGAGGGACGCTGGCTGGCAGGGGCTGTGCTGTGGCGGTGGAAGAAGCAGCCACGGGCCAAGACGTAGACACTGCTCTTACAGTGCTTCTCCATGCGGGCAGCAAGACCAGAAATCCATCCTTTGAGAGCGGGAGGGAGAGGTGGGCTCTCGCCTGAGGGACACAGCTCTTTTATTTAATCTCCTTACTCCCAGGGGCTTGGAATTTGTACCCT
Organism: Anarhynchus alexandrinus; assembly: GCA_008711295.1. NCBI lineage: Eukaryota > Metazoa > Chordata > Aves > Charadriiformes > Charadriidae > Anarhynchus > Anarhynchus alexandrinus. The sequence continues at coordinate 1,509,111 of VUYV01000171.1, forward strand.
GGGCTTGGATTTTGTATTCTGCTGCCATTCTCCGACTCCCAAATCCTGACAGTGGTAATAAATATCCCCCCTGCTTTGCTGTGAAGAGGTTTCCCGCTCAGCCTCAGCCCGGGCCGGGGCGCGGAGCCGGTTTGAAAGGGCAACCCGCTGTGCCGGGTTGCTCCAGGGCCGCCGAGCCCTGGATGCCCTCGCTGTCCCTGCTCCTTGCCAGACCTCTGACAGAAAAACCGACTGGCACAGAGCTGGGAGGTGGCTATTCATTCTCCAGCCAAGGCACAGCCCTTTTTTTCTGGGACATATATTTCATGTTGCTTTGTCCTATTTTTCTGTGGGATAGGCTGCTGCAATGGGAAGGCAAGACCATGGCTGTAAGGGGATAGGCAGCTATGAGGCAAAAGGGATGGATATTTAGGAAGGCAGCAGGTCCCAGTGGGCTGAAGTCCCCAAACTTACACTCAATTCGGGCTAAGGGAGGAGTATCAGCCTGGCAAACACCTGGCACTGGTACCGTGGCACCCACCCCTGTGGCTGCTGGGAGAAAATTGCAGTGCAGTGATGTGCCCACCAAGGACTTAAAGCGTGACAGATTTCCTCCGCTTCCTGGGGACAGGCACGACGGACACTTATGTTATTGTTTGCATAGGTTGCCTGAAGTGAATCACTTCCTTGGGCTCCGAAATAGCTGTGGAGGTTTCTCCCTGGGGACTCAGTCACCCCAGAGAGGAAACAGGAAAACAACAAGCTAAATATTAAGCATACGCTTTAATGTGAAACCCAAAAGAGAGCACTCAGGGCAACACATTTCCCCCATATACCCACCTAGCATGGAATGAATGAAGAATTTATTTCCAGACATCCTCAGCAAACACAAGCCTACCCAGTAGTTAAATTTTCCCCCTAAACTCTTTAATGCTTCTGCAATCTAAGGAGATGGGCTTCATGCTTACTTAGTCCGGGTTAAAAGTCTGTGTTTCCCTAGCTGAAGTGGACTTAAACAGTGAATTATTATTAGATACGTTGTTGACTATTTCAGGGCACCAAACATCCTGACACTACAGGTCACACACCTACAGCATCCTTCCCTCCGAGTACCCAGAGCTCGTTGCCCATGAAGCCTACGGTACAAGCAGGCCTGAAGATCTGCAGATCTTCACTCAGCCCAATGCTGTGAATGGTCCCGAGACCGCTCACAGTACAAATCCCAGTTTCCTATGAGATGCTGTTCACGTCTGTGTTAAGGGAAAGGGCTGAACCCAACCCTACTAAGCAGCAGGGACTTTGCACGTGAGGAGATAGGACAGACGCAGTGACCAGCGAGGCTGGTCAGGAGCCCAGACTCACCCGGCTCCGGCAACTCCAGCTGTGAGGACCTTTTCTGAAAGCACGAGTCTCCAACGAGGAGGGATGCATAGGCTTTGCTGAAATCAGAGGTCTTACAGCATTGAAAAGAGATAGTTGAAACTTTTAATTTGAAAATAATGTTGTGGCCGAGGCATAGCCTGCGGAAGATGTGGGGGCAGCTCCCCCCAGATCTGCATCCCTGGCTGGAGGCAGCCACAAGCACAGCACGTCCCCTCTGCCACCACCCCTCGGCGAGGCTCTCCGTCCCTCCTGCCATACAGCACCGAGCGCTACGTTTTATTTGTGCCGATCCCAGAAATCATCAGTTTGCTGCAGCCTTTCCCTGGGAGAGCATCGGCTTCGCGTCCCCATTTCTCACCGAGAGCATGTGGGGCCGTTAGGGCTTTCCTGAATTCTTCCTTTCTGGAAGCCCTTTTTCTCTTAGGTGACATTAACCGAGAGCTCTGTCACTCCACCCCACTTTAATGATTTCCTCTGGAACATTTTGTGTTCAATAAACCAGTGTGTTCCCCGTCTGAGGTGAATCTCCTGCAAAGAGAAGAAAAAAAAAAAACCCAACCCAACAACCCCGTCCTGAGCAGACTGCGCGCTTGTCGCCAGCGCCTGCCACCCTAATTACGCCGTGGAAGAATGTGCACATGGCAGAGGTCCCTGAACATTTCAGGCAGGATATTGCCTGCTCCTGGATGCAGCCTCTTTCGCCGCTGCAATAACATTTGCTATAATAAGCCGCGACTCCGTTTCGGGGAAGGCGTGAGCGCGGCGTAGACGTTTTGGCCCGGCTGCTCCCCTTGCGCAGAGATGGCTGGGGGCAGCAGGGGGGCTGCGGACCCATCTCCTTGTGGGCATTGACCCACTGTGCTTGGGGGGGGGTGTGTCTGCACAGAGGAACCCCCGCCATGGAGTGGGGTTGGATCAGCAGGGAAAAGCGGGAGATGCCCCGGCGGTGCTAAAGGGGTGTATTGCCCTCCTGCCTTCCCCCATGGGGTCAATTCAGGCTGGGCAGCCGGGATGGCTCCAGGCGGCTGCTGGGGCTGCAAATCGTCCTTTTTGGCCTCCAGGTTTTGTGCCAGAGCCTGGGCAGGCGCCCTGTCCTCCCGGCCGGGCAGCCAGCCCAGCATCCTCCTCCTCCAGCCTCCTCCATCCCGCTCCCGGCAGCTGGGCTCCTGCCCGGCTCTGCCTACCTGGGACATGCGCCGGGAGCGGAGCATGACTGCCATGCAATCCTCCTTCCTTTTGCAAAGCTGCTCCTCTCCCTGCCAGGCTGCCCGGGAGCCTCCTGGGAGTCACCTCATCCCCATGGCTCCCGTCCCCTGCGTGGGCACAGGGAGGAACGAACTGTCCAAGAGAGCTTGTTGCTTGGATGCTGGATGGCTGGTTTGAGCTGCTTGGGCAGGCTCAGCCCATGCAGGGGAAAACTCATCGGTTTCATAGAACCAGAGGGTGGGATGGCATTGGAGCATCTTGTTGGCGATGAGGTACCACCAGGTTATCTCTGTACTGGGCCAAGAGGGAGTGCTTTGCTGGGACCTCACTGCCAGAACCGCAGCCCACGCCCCGCATCCATAGAATCACAGAATCACAGAATCATAGAATGGTTTAGGTTGGAAAGTACCTTGAAGATCATCGAGTTCCAACCCCCCTGCCATAGGCAGGGACACCTCCCACCAGACCAGGTTGCCCAAGGCCACGTCCAGCCTGGCCTTGAACACCTCCAGGGATGGGGCCTCAACAACTTCTCTGGGCAACCTGTTCCAGTGCTTTACCATCTGGAGGTGCCAAGTCCATCTCTTTTCCATGGGTTCTCTGACAGCAGCTAACACCTCTTCCCAGGCCAAACCAGTTGCTATTCCCAGTTGGAGTTTTGCCTGCTTTCCATTTCTGGGCTTTGGTTGTCCCATGCCGGACCCTGCTGGGGTTTGCTGTTACACCCCCACCACCACCTTTCTCGTTGTGGGTGGACATTTCTGCCCTGGGTGCCTTTGGTGGTTTTTCCAGGGACAGCTGTCGGCTCTTGGCTGACCAGGGCAAAATGGGCTGGTCCCTCTGCAGCCTTTATGGAACAAGGCACCGATTCAGGAGGAAATTTAGAGTGTGCTCCTGTCCCATCACACCTTCCCACTCAGTGCCCTAAACCCCTCCAGAACATACTCGAAGAGCAAAGAGCCTTTTTTGGGACGTGTCTCTGGGACGGCAGTGTCACCTCACCTATGCTCTTCCATCCCTGGTCCTTCTCCTTGATCCAACACAAACCCCACAGGCCGACGAGGTCCATCTCCTGGTGCGTGACAAGGCAGCTTTGTGCCAGGTGGGGGGAGCAGCGCTTGACTTACCCTGAAAATCAGATGAGCAGAAACTGCTCAGAAGGGGGATCGGCGCAGAGGTGCGGAAAGGATCCTGCGGAACCCCGCGAGCCTTGGATCGGGCACTGCTTTCGGGTACCATAAATAGAAGCCGAGTCACTCAAATACCCAGGACCTGTAAGAGCCATTCATAGCTGCAAATTAACAGCTACCGTCAGGCCCATCTGTGCACGCCCCAGCCCCGAGTCGGATTCCTGCTCCCTCTGTTTAACCTGATGACCATAATTACACACTCGTTTATACACCCGGCGGCACCTGAATGCTTTACAAGACAAACACCTAATCCCGCGTGGAAATTATAGCCACATAATATCTCTTTTCATTATTTGCTGAGGTGTTGAGTCTGATTACAGCACACACTGTTTGCTTTGTACCAGGGTAAAGCCCCTGTAATTTCTCTGCAAGTCAACATCATTCCAGCGAGGAGGCTGAAAATCTACAGGCTACTGTGCAAACGAGCTAGCAAATATTAATCCACAGTAAATGATCTGGGACGTGGAGGCAGGGAAGGGGTGAGCGAGGTTATTTATATCCCCCCAGAGATTAATAATGCCAAATTAAAAAAAAAAAAAAACCAGAAGGGGATGAGGGGTGTGAAACATTCCTGCTGCCACCGTCCCTGCTCCCCGGGGCAGGGCTCTTGGGGGAGCTGTGTGCTTTCCTGGGGGGCTGCTAACGGGAGGGGAAGTACCCTGATCCAGAAGGTGGGTCCCCCCTCGTCTCCCATGAGTTTTAGAGAGCTGACAGAGGTGGGGAGAGCTTCTCACATTGTCCTGACATGTGGCACCCCCTGACCCGCTGTGGGAGAAAGTCACTTAATAGTGTTGTGACTCAGTTTCCCCATCTTTAAACACAGAATATTGCTGCTTTCTAATTCCCCAGGGCAGTGTCCTACATGGAGGAGAGACACGGCTGCTCAGTGCCACGGCAATGAGAGCTGCTGGATATATTTAAACCAAGGACATGGGAAAGGTCTTTATCAGACGCTGTATTCCCAAGCGAAGGGGGTGGCTGGCAGCACCCAGCACCGGGGGGGACCCACGCTGCCCCACGCTGAACGCAGACACTTTACTATTTATCAAGGCAGCATCAGTGGTTACAGGTGAGACCCCTTTGCCGTGCCTCTGCAGCTCCCACGGGGAGGGCTGGTAAACCTCGTGGATCTCCTATGATCCCCCCAAAATCCACTTTCCCATCTGCTGCACTGTGAGGGTACCACTTCCACTCCACAATGCCTTGCTCAGGATCTGCACCATCCGCGGTCCTCGGGGTCTTTCCCAGACGGGGCATCCCCTCGTTTCCCACCTTTGCAAACNGGCTGGGAAACCTCGTGGATCTCCTATGATCCCCCCAAAATCCACTTTCCCATCTGCTGCACTGTGAGGGTACCACTTCGACAATGCCTTGCTCAGGATCTGGACCATCCGCGGTCCTCGGGGTCTTTCCCAGACGGGGCATCCCCTCGTTTCCCACCTTTGCAGACCCCCAGAAACGGAGATGCGGAGCCGGAGCCCCCGCGTCCCCCCGCGGCTCCCTGCGAGCTCTGCCCTGAGCGGGGCGGCAGCACCTCGCCGCGGCTCCGCAGCCCGGCTCGAACGCTGCACCCTTGGTCTCTCCCCAGGAAAAATATCACCTCGGGCTGAGATGCAACAGGAGTGACGTTGTCTGGAAAGAAAGAAGGATTTGCTTTCACCAGCGGCGTGTGGGTTTGCAACCAAAGTATACAGGCGGGCTTCAGGCTAGACTGTACCCTGGACCCCCGCCAGGCGATGGGCCGAATCCTGGTCTGCATCTCGGCCGTGCAAACTCCCGCTCGGCGGTTTCGGGGCAGTTCACTCCGGGTTTCCACCGAGGCAGCCCAGGTCAGCCCGCTGCCCCCTGCCCCGCCGCTGCCCAAGCTGGCGTGGAGCGGGAGGGATTCGCGGCGAAACACCGGCAGCGTCGGCGTTCCCGCCGCCCCGCTCCGGCGGTGGCACGAGCGGGAGGCGAGGTTATTGAAATCCATGTCAAACGGGTGTTAATGAAGGAAAACCAGGCCTGCGTATTGCATCCCCCTTAAATCTTTGGGAAAACATGTTTGCCTGTTGGAGGGAGGAGGGTAATTATTGCTCCCAGTGGCGGATGGGAAGCGGGGGCGCGGGGGAGCACCGGGGCCCCCGGGGTCGCTCCCGGCCGGCGCCGAGGGGACCGAGCAGAGGGGACCGAGCAGAGGGGACCGAACACCGCTGGACCCACACCTTCTCAAGCACCGGCTCCCGGTGCCCCGGCTCTCTCCAAAACCCTCCAGAGGGGTTTTAATTCAATTAAAAAAAAGTCAATGCAACTAATGCAACTTGGACAAGGCGGGCTGAACCCCGGGGTCGAGCCGTGCCGGCTTCACCGCCCCACCACCCTCTGACTCCTGCGGCCACACGCGTGTGCGCACACATGTGGGCACGCGGCCACACGTGTGCTGCCGGTGCCCGTATGGAGGGATGGGGTCCGTGCCGGGCTGAGACTCGGCCTCCCGGAGATGGAGAGGCAGCGAGCTGTTTCTCCAGCGCTCAAGTTTTTCTTTCAGACTCCGGGCTGCCTTGCCAAGTGTTATAAAAATATATCAGTGTGAGCCAAAACATTTAGCACTCCACTTATTACTTTAAGGTTATAGGTTAAACAAATTCCTTCTCAGAATTTACTGTGTTCATTTTAGCTTCACAACACAGCCCTGCTAGCGGTAGATATATTTCACACTGTAATACCTCCCTTATGTATTGGAGGGGGGGAAAGGAGAAGAGGAAAGTAGCTTTCTAAATTTTTATGTGAACAAAAGCTACTATATAAACTAGCTGAAAACAAGTCCTTTGCAAGAGATAGTTTGTAAAACTTATTTTCCAGTAACCAATAAACTGAGAATGAAAGGTAAAGTTTGTTTTTACCTTACCTAATAATTTTACTTTTTTTCTGGGTTTTGCCTTTTTTGGACAATAAAGCCTGAAAAGCAAATAAAGAGCTGAGTTCACACCTTGGGCGAGCAGGTGCAATTGTTCCAGCGAAAGTGCACCTCTGTGAGCCGGGCTTCAACCTCTCTTAGGTGGCGCATGAATTCAGATAACAGGGGTCTGCTGGAGGTGTGGTACACGCAGCTCTAGGCTGGGAACAAACACGGTTTGGAGAGTGAAGACTTTCTGGTTTGCAGTCCTTGCTCTGCCACCGGGCTCCCTCCAGTCCAACGCAATATAAATTCTGCTTTTTCTCATCTGCTCAATAATCTACATAAACTGACTCCATCTTCGCAGTCTACACGTCTGTCCCCGTTGCTGGTAGCTCGTGTCACCCCCACTCTGCCCCGTGCAAGTGCCTCCCCACCTTCGGTCTCTGTAGCAGAGCCGACGGTTTCATCCAGCGCTGGAGGGGCTAATTCATATCTGGAGAAAATCTTCCAAGACAGAAGGATGCAAAGCTGAGTTGAGGGCAATGCTGTGCACTGTGACTACGTGAGACGGCACAGTCACACGGTACGATGACATTCCTATCTCAGCTGAAGCAGTAGAAGCTTTGCCCTCTCCCCTGATGAGAGCATCCCCGAGCTGTGGCTGTGAGTCAACCGTGGCTCCAAAATATTCCCGTGCTGGAACTGGAAGGGCACTGGCGGGCGGAGGCAGGTCCTGTCCCAGCCTGGCCAGAATGATTGGTGTCACAGGGAAACACTGGAAGCAGCTCCAGGTCGCTGGATAGGAGCTGGGCTGGAGCTGCCAGCGCAGGTTTCCTTGGCTGCATGAGGCACAAATTAGGGATCGTGATGGGAGATAACGTGACTCATTGGGAGGAACCGGGGTGTGTGTTTTGGGGTGCATTGGTGATGAAACTGCTTTTTTTGGATGTTTGGAAGTGGAGCGGGAGGTTGGATACGTGGCTCAGCCTGGGGCAAAGTGCCACTGATGTCCCTAGCGCAGGGGCAAGGGTGCTCCCCTGCGAAGGGCACCTCTCCCCTTGCAAATTCCCCTTTGGAAACCACCCTCCAGAGAAGGGCCTCGCCACCAAACAGGGCTTTTTTTTTTTTTGGACATCAGCAAAGCTGGTGACGGTGACAGATGGTGAAACAGCTGTTTGTGTTGAAAAATGCTGAAGCCTGAAGTGCCCTGGAGCTGGTGGTACCCTCCACGCTCATCCAGGTACCAAAGCAGTCTGCAAAGTACAACGTCTGTGCAAAATCTGAGGTTATAGTGAAAAAAATTGAGATTCTAGAGTTGCTCTGCTCTGGGCTGTCCTACAGCCCTGGTCAGGAATGGGGAGGGGACTCATCCTGCCCTTATATCCACTTGCAAATTACTTGCAAGATGAAGGGGCTCCAAGCTGCTGGCCTTGTTTTGATGGAACAGACCTTAACGAGAGGGCGGGAAAAAAAAAAGTATTAGGTCCGGTTCACGTATTGGGGTTTGGATTTCACCTTGGAGGGGAGGGGAGCGGGAAATCAGACATCGAGGTGTCATGTATGTGAGCTAATAAAACTGGGCCAGCAGATTGAAGATGGAGGAGCTGAGGGACTGTTTAGAGGTATCCGTCACATAAATGAGGAGGTGGAGGAAGTCTGGATGATAGTAACCCCATATTAAAAAATTCTGCCCTGTCAACAAGCGAAGAACTACATGGTGGAAATACGCCTGTGCTTGTTGAACTGTGAAACCAGATGTCTTAGAGCAATAACTATCGCGCAGGAGGCGGGGAGGGACGAGAGGAACACGTTTGCGTACGATTAAGAAAAAAAAAATACATGCTGCTACAGCCGTGGTTTCAATTAAAATGGCTCAAACCAAATATTGTTCCTATTAATGGGATGTCCAGCTGTGACACCACCATGTAGTATCCTTACACATTCAGTGCAGGCAACATCTGCAACATAATCCCAGCATCCATACAGAGGAGCCAAGGAGCCGAGAGGCAGCTCACATTTTTCCCGGTGGCTCAGCCGAGATGAAAAGGCCCTCGTAGGAAAAGGGGAAAAACACAGCCGTGGCAGAGGCAGAAGGCGATGCGAACCGTGCCGAATTCATATCTTTGGGTAAAGGAGGATTTTGGCATGTAAAATTGGGAACATGGCATCAGCTCAAGCTTTGGACACAGCAGAAACAAGTCTTAGTTACTGCCATAGGAGGAAACCGCTGTGCTGTTTTCCCGAAGATTACGACCGCGGGAAGGAGCAGCACTTTGATTCCTTGCAGCATTTAATCTCTGTTTAAAAAAACCCCTGAACCTCAAGCTTCAGCTCTGGGATGGGAGCTAACGGAGTCGAGGTTTGCAGAACAGGAGCCGTTGCCACCACTTTAAGAGTGTTGCCTCGCAGCGCGCACGCTCTCGAAATACATTATGTGTCCCCTGAACAAGATCTTGTGTCCCTGTGCCCTGCGAGGCGACGCAGACACCGAGCGAGCGGCTGCTCGCCTTCCTCGCAGGAACCGCCTCTGGGGAGGTGGGACGGAGCCGCCGCCAGCGCACGTCCCAGCCCGTGCACGTCAGGGGCTGGCGGGGCTTTCTGCAAACACCCCACCCTATCAACGGCACCAGGTGAGGGCTATGGGGCTTCAGCTCCTTCTCCACAGCAGAAGCAGGCGGTGGGCAGGTATCATACAGCCAGGACTGGTATGGCTAAAGGACACCCAGGGAAAGGTGTCCCCAAGCGAGGACAGCCAGTCCAGCGATGGGGCAAAGCACTTTTGAAGAGGTGCCGGTCCCACAAAATTTGACCCGCTTGACTTTACTCGCATGAACTGGCATCTCTCATATGATTTGTGTTTTGGGAATGAGACCGCCGTGAATGTTTGAACGACGGGGCCAAAACGTGCTTTGGTGAAAATGTCTTAAATAAGAATTACAAGCAAATGTTGGGATTATATTAAACAGGATTGGCATGCTGACTTTGCAATCTGATTTCTTCTGGAATCCCTCTCATGAAGTCCTGTTCTTTAGAGATTACAAAGGGTAACAGTGCCTTAGTGGCAAAAAAGGAGTTAAAATCACAGATCCAGCAAGAATTGGAAAACACGTGGAAGAGAGCCCTTAGTTCCTTCCCGGGAAGGCAAAGGGATACTGAAGGGAAGCAGAAATTAAAGCAGAGACGAGGCAAGGCAGAGGCAAATGTGCTCTCCTGGACGTTGGTATGAAACCTGTAAGAAAACATAAACTGTGGTGGGGGAAGAAGGAGAGGCAGGAAAGTGCTGACTGCCCAGTAGTGATTAAACATGAAGTAACTTGGAAGAAAATTGTGTGTGCAAAAAATCACTCTGTGGAGAAATAAATAAAGAGGAGGGAGCTGTGCAGGTACATGGGAGGCTCGAGCCCTGTCCTCTTTGAACTCTGGTTTTTCTCTCTCAGCGGTGATGGAGCAACAGTAGCGGAACAGAAGGATGCTTGAAAATTGCCCTTTAACTGACAACTCCTCAGATTTGTAACCCACAAATATGAAAAACTTGCAAAAAGTAGTGAAACACGGTAAATCACAGATTTTGTGATTCACTGAGCCACAAATGTGAATTTTGCAGTCCCGGTCTCCTGTCGCTGCCAAGTGGAAACGCTGCAAAGTTGTCAAGTTGCGACAGTGGATTTTGCAGGATGGCGTGGCAGTGTCTGCAGGTCTCTGGAGACTTGTACATCCTGCAGCATTTCTAGACCCTTCATGGTGTTCCCCATTACCTTTGCAAGAACCATTCCAGACCTTTTCTATAGCCTTTCCAGAGCTGCTTTGGAGGCAAATCAAACCTTCCCTGGAGCTTTCCAGAGTACCACAGAGCCTTTCTAGAAGTAACCAAGAACTCTCTAGAGCTTCTCTGGAGCCCCACAGAGCCATCCCCATAGCACAAGCACAAAGTCTCCCGAAGCAGTCCGAGCCCTTTTCAATAGTCCTTCCTGGAGCTCATAGGGGCTTTCTAAAACCACCCCAGAACCTCTCTAGAGCCTGGGCAGACCCAGTCCTAAAGGTACCTGAGAGCTTCTCTGGACGTGTTCTAGAATCATCTCAGACATCCCCACTCCCAATGAGACACTTCAAAGCTTTCCCAGAGCTGTTGCAGAGCTTCCCTGGAGCCTTTCCAGAGCTTCTTGGAAGGCGCGAGTCGGCAAAATCCAAAGTCACAGCTCGGTGATTTCCTAAAGTCGCAAGTCGGCAATTTTGGAAGTCACAAAATAACGGAAACAGCTGTAAGTGACATGCAGCGGGACTGTGTTCCATTAGGAAACTTAGAGAGACATGTTAACTCATGTTAAATTAGGTGTAAAATTGATCTTCACCATTTCCCCGTTGCCGTATGTGTCATCAGCAGAGAGCAGAGTACCCCTGGGCTGCCATTACACGTGTTCGTCTGCCCCCTGGATACCATACAGGATCTAAACAGATGCTTCTTTATCAAAATAACATGCACTGGGGAGGGATTCGAGCCTTAAGTATAGAAAACTTGATGGTGCTGATAATGCAGAGCGTACAGATGTTAGCAGTGAGAGTCTGGCCTGTTTTCATGGCGATCAGCACGCCCCTAATGGTTTGGGTTTGCTGGGATGTCTATTCTCAAAGCTGGCATGTGGATCAGTTCCTCTGGTGTGGGGAAGACACAGCAACGGGGTCCAAATCCTCTTTTAAACCAAACTAGATCACTCCTGTGGTGTTAACAGTAGTGAAAGGCTTGTTCCAGCCCTCGTTCCCACTTTCAAATCCCTTTGAACTTGCTTGTATCCTCGGCTAAAAGTTCTTCCTTGAGCTCCTGCTTTGTGATGGGGCCCCTCATCTCTTTAGCGGTAAGGACGGGACAGACAGCATTTGTTTGAAATAATTAATTTCAAAAGGAGGGTATTTTACTGAGCTCATGGGAATCATCAGCACACCTCTAACTTTCTGGTTATGTTTGGGCTTCAAGCTGCACTAAAGCCCAAGCTCCAGCTCCAGGTTTTTCTGAGCTTTCTGGTGATTAAGAAAATGATTCAAAATTTGCAGTGTGTGCTCTTCTCTTCCTTCAGTTTTGCTCATGGAGGTTTTGCGTAATTCTTTTTAGGACCACGATAAGGACCACGACCCACTTCTCTAGGTGAGCTTGTAGGGATTTTGAGAAGGAAAAATCTCACAGTCACAAGCCTCAGACACAAACGTCTCTGTGGAATTAGCTCTGCTGCTTGCTCTCTACGATTAATATTCTTCCTACACTTCAACATAGCGTTGCAGGTCAGCTGGTGGGGCTCCCGAAAGGATGTATGAGTTACTCAGCCAGCAAGGCTGTTTGCAGATGTCTCAATTCATCCCTCACCTTCCTGTAGCACATAAGACTGTTGGTTTTGTTTCCAGCTGCAGTGTTACTCACGCTGCCCCTGGGCTCCCACGAGGGCACACCTATGCTTACTGAGTTTCTCTACGGAGCCGCCCACTCACCCGTACCAAAAGGGAAGGTCTTCCTTCACCAGGTGGTTTCTCCTGTGTCTTCATTAACTTGTCCCTCCATGCAGGTAAAGCAGGCATCAACCCCAACCAAATTCATCCAGTTTAAGTTCCCCTTTCGGTGGCAAAGCACAAAAATCTCCAACTTTTTCCACCTAGCACCTGAGCCCTTGCCTCCCCCAGCATCCCCCAGTCTCCTGGAAACACCACTGCTTTGTCTCACACCACCGCCGCTTTCCCGTGCCTGGCGGAGGGGTGTTGGTGCGTGCGTGGCTTGTATGGCTTTTATTTTTTCGCCGGGACAAGGAGCAGTGTAATGTCTGTCTGCTTTTCCTGCTTGTCTAGTTCTTAGAAACCACATGTTCTTCCTTCACCGGCAGCTTCGTATTTATTAATCTGCAAAACAAGACCGCGCGCTTTTTTTGCAGCAGCAGTGGCGAGTTGGCCAGGGTCCAAGGAGACCCTTAGTCACTTCATTTACGCAGGCTGCAATAAGAGGAGGGCGAACCCGTTGGGGAGTAATTCGAACGTTCAGACGCCTGCACCGAACTCTCATTTCTACCTCATTAACTTTACAGTTTGACAACTTCACAAGCCAGGGACTTCTGTCGCGATTGCTGCTGCACAGCCAAGCGGCAGACACCTTCCTTCGGTGTGCAGGCTCGCTTTATGTACGGTTGCAATGGATTTTCCTTCCCGTGCAGGGAGTAACTCCCGGCTCTTGGCTGGTAGGGTCTTCCTGTGGGTCACAGCTACGTCCGCGTGGTAATTGCCTGCATGCTCTTGTCACAGCCTCTGCTGCTCCAGGTGTACGCCTGGCAATGGTCTTGCACACCACGAACGAGTCCGTTCTTGCTTTTGCCTAGGCAAAAAAAAAAAGAAAATCAGACTTATGGCAAAGTTATTTAAAATGAATTAACTAAGCCTGACTTTACCCGTTTTGTCTCTGGAGATGCAGCCTTAGCTCAGCTTTAGCTGGAAGGAGCGTAGAACATGTCAATAGCATGAGCTGGTTTGATGTTGCTGAATCAATACTGGGTCAGCAGGTAGAGTTTGGATCACTCTTCACTAATTTATGTTAACTAAAGGGGATGAAGGGCAAATGCAGGGTTCCTCTTCTGTTGGGCAAGCCTTGGGGCCGGGTGTGGAAGATCGCTGCCCACCCGTGCTCTGGGATTTTGTCTTCATTCTCCCTTTGGCCCTGACGCTGTACCTGTTGTTCAGCCAGGTGGTACCCACCTCTACATGGTCCTGCTGAACTCACTGGGACTGCTTGGGTGCGATGTACATGAGCGTTTTGTGCACTGAGTCCTCGGGACTTCCACCCCCCACTTCTACAATGCAAGGCTGCAACTTGGCATTAGTGTCAGATGCTGAAAATCAGTGTTTCTTGAGATCTATGTGTTTGTTGAGATCTAAGTGTTTCTTGAGATCTATGTCCTGTCCCCATTAACAGAGCCTCTAGAAAAAATCTGGCATGGCCACGTGTAGGATGTGTAAAAGCAGAAAGAAGCCAGTGCCCTCTTCCTAACGTTGAGTGGATCTCAGCACAGAGAGCGGGAATTAAAAGCTCTGGGTTTTTTGCCTTGCCATAAAGAACATGATTCAAAGGCACCCAGGGAGAGGTGGAGGGTTGGAAATACAACTTTTACAGCCCTTCTTCTGTTTATAAGAATGTTTTAACCTTTCAGAGTTTCCAAGAGCTTATTGCACAACCACTGGCTGGGCTTGCTGATGCCTTGTGCTGTGGCAGGTGATCTGAGCTGTGCTGGAGCGGAGGGCTCCAGGAAGAGCAAGAACAGCAGTGTCACACCAGCACCCTGAGCTGGAGAGCCTTAGGAGAAACCCAGAAGCAATAGTTGGGAAAGGTTATAAATCCTCATGCTTCAGTGCTCTGCAAAGCTCGAATGAACAAGGGTAAGGACAAAACTTCCCTTTTGGGCACATTGGCCCTTGGCTGCCTGTTCACTCTTTCCTCTCAAGCAGTTGGCCTGAGACACTCCTGAAGATGAGGGAGACCCAACTCGATTAAATTCCTCGCTCGAAGCCCAGCGTGGGGATTCCTGCAGCTCCAAGGTAAGCTGGTTTACTGCGTAGGCAGCTTATGCATCCATCGCTGCCTGGGGTTTCTGATCCAGCCCTGGCTGGTGGAGATAGAAAATGATCAGCTTGAGATGATAGCTCAGAGGCCTGCCAAGGCAACGTGGCTTTGTCCTCAGTGAGATACATATCACCAAGGCAGCGATCCAACCACGCAATCATTGCACATTGACCTAGTTTGAGCTTTCAGACCCTTTCAGTAGCTCAGACTGATCTCACACCAAAAAAAAAACCGTATAAAAAACAGGAGTCTAGCTGGAAAAATGCCTTCTCAAATGGTGTTCCTTGGCCCACTCAACAATGGAGGCATAAAGACGCCTTTCCAGAAATCTTCCCAGGTTCCTCTTCAACCCAAAGGACATATCACAGAGAAATTATATTGGGAACATGTACAGGAAGTTTTTTTGGCTGCAGAGGGGCTGCTCGATGGGACGAGAGCTGGTTCATCTGAGGGAATACGGGAGGTCAAGGGAGGGACTAAAGGGGAAGGTGAGAAGGAGAACGCTGCTGGGTATCGCACAGTAAAGCCTTTGTTTGTTGTTACGTGTGAAGTACCATAGATGCAGAGAAGATGTTTCTTCCTGGTAGCAAGAGCAAATGACAGGATAAGGTCCTTCCTTAACTTGAGAGCAGTGAGATTAGATAAGGCCATCTCCATGTAGTGCAGAATCTTGTCTTGCACCCAATGCCTCCGAGAGGCGCAAGGCACCCTGCAGGTGTGGAATTAATTGCTGCCTTTCCTAAAACATGTTTGCAATGTGTAGGTGTCTTCTTCTCTCACGGTGGATAACACAGCAGGAGCTTTGTCCTGCAGGTCAAGCTGAGGAGGTGAACCCCTGGGCTTTCCTGAGGGTCACTACAGACCAGAGAGTCAGCGGTGGGAGTCTCTAACCAGGAACAGTTAAAAGGGACAGCACAGTTCCACTCTGCAAGATTGAGGCAGAAGAAGATAAAACATGTGGCATAACCCCCCTCCAGTTATAAAATGCTTCTATTTTCCCTTTCCTCTAATAGAAGATCAAAGAGGTGTTTGATGAAATTAAAACTTTGGGCCAGCTCTTTTGATGGCATAAATTGACTTCACTCCAACTTAGTGCAGGTGAGAATCTGACTTTATCTATTTAAATAAAACTGGTGCAGTACAATAGGTTATAAACTTGTGGAACTTACTGATGCAAGATTATTGTTACAGCAGAGAGCTTAACAGATGCCAAAATGGTTAAAGTTATATATGTGAATTAGAATAGAAAAGGTCATGGCTGTAACAAAAACTAGAATATCAAGCTAGATTAGTTCACCAGAAAATGAACAAAGAGACGGTGTGCTTGGAAAAATCTGGTGAATCCCTCCAACACTTTGAAACCAGCCCCTTGTTCCAGCCACAGTTTGCTGCACGGCGTTGGTTGGGCAAAGGGTTGGGCACAAAATACCCACAAGGTGAATTTAATGGAAATTCTTGATCTTCCCTGAGCATGAGTGGATCAGACTCCTGATGAAAGCTTGTTCCTCCCTTGTTGTTATTTACTCGGGGCTGAGCTGGGGGTTGAAACCAGCAACCCTGACTTTCAGTTCACCCTCTGCAGACTCCTGGTATCTCCACCCCAAAGGGCTGATCTCAACCGCAGGGGATAAGTCGTGCAGCTGAGTTCACCTTCTGGGGAGGGATAGTGGGCACACTTCATTGCTGCTGTCTGGATAGCAAAAGATGTTGTTTTCTGATAAATTAACAGTTACACGCAAGGAGCAGCCTGTCTCTACTAACAGCAGGTAGAAGTTATGCCCTTCTCACTTTGGGTGCAGGCTGTGCAGCAGATCCCTTGTTTCTGGGTGCCCTGCACCAGGTGCTCTGCGATACCTTCATAGGCAGGGAGCCTGGTCACTGGGTGCCACGTGGTTCCCGGCACCCTGGGATGGCACATCTGGGGAAGGGACCTTGACATGAGCCCTCATTTCCATGATGCAGTGCCATCACCCTGCCTGGGGCCCTGCCCCTCTCCCACATTAAATCATCACACAAGTGGTATTCAGTCATGCAGCAAATTAAACCTGGAGAAAGATGTTTCCAGTTGTTCCAAATTAATTGGGTTGCCCAGGCTGAGTCCTGCGTGGCTCCGTTGCTCCCAGCGGCAGCGGCACGGTGGTGGCATCACCTCTGTCCAGGGGACACTGCCTCTCCCCAGCCCTTCTGCTGAATCCCAAACCAACCCACCGCACCGCCCCGGCAGCCCTCCCCACTCGATGGTATGGAATTAGCAAACGTTTGGAGCCTTGTTCCAAAGCATAAAAAACAGATTTTTTTTTTTTTTCTTAGCAGCAGAGGGTGAAGAAGTTTCCTATAAGGCACCACCACATCAGCGCGTTTCCATCATCACCATCTTTAATGCTTTTTGGTGCGGTGAAGCAGGCTCTGGAATAAGGAGTGTATTCAAAGAAAGAGCATTTTACCTTTAAAAACACTCCCTCTAACCATTTCAACTGTATTTATCAGTTGGTGTCTGTCTTCAGTGCTCAAGGTTAATTGGCAAACTGCAGCCAGGACCACTCTTTAATGGGAACGAACCTTCCTGCAGAGGCAGCTTGGAGACAAAATCAAAAGGATGAGCACACGCTTCTCCTGACAGACGTGCTACGATGCTGGCTGAGCTTTGGTGACCCCTCACGTGCGCCTGAGCGAGGCTTGGAGAAAATTGCCCCGTGGGTCTCGGTGCAGGGATGAAGATGGGATTCTCCCAGAGCCGTTCCCCGTGCCCCCGACCAGCCGCGGCTGCGCCTGCTGGAAGGAGCTCAGGGCTCATTTCTCCAAATAACTTCTCACTCAGCACCTACCTGCTCTCGGTACCACCGTTTCACCCACTTCAGACGCTGGGTAATTTTAAGTGAATTCTCAATTCGTGCACAGACGGCACGTCTGTTCTGTTATTTATTTCGCGTGATCCACCAAGAGTTAAAGGAGAAGAAAACATTTGGCTTTTAGCGGTTTACAAAGCCTCATTACAGCTGAAATAAAGTAACCACTAAATCTTGTGTGGTTACAGAGGTCACTGCCGTTCTGGCACGGTGGCGCCAATTCCAAGGCAGGAATTTCATTTTCCTCCCAGGAAAAGCGCGCGCAGAGTTGAAGGGATGACAAGGGGCTGCCTGGCCGCCCGGCCGCGGGGAGCACAAGGGCTCTTTCATGCGGGGCGGCGGCGGCGGGAGGGCTCCGGCGTGTGCGGCCCCCCCGGGAGGCGACAGACGGATGGACGGACGGACGGCGGTGGTGGTGGCAGCGCTCGCCTGCTGCTCCCCTCCCTCCGGAGCGGAGACAATGTGCCGGGTTAGCGAGCTTCCCGACGCTCGAGGCTTCGGCCTCGCTGCTCTCTGGCTGGGGAGCTTCAGAGGGGCTCGCGAGGCGGCTTTGAAAGTTTCCTGGCTGCCCTGTGAAATAAGTAGGTATTACTTGACTGTGCGCAGGGATGGAGGCGGGCCAGGAAAAGACAGAGCCTCATAACGGCGTTTTTTGAAATGCCGGACGCTGGGGGTACGTTTGGATACATCAGTACTGCGTATGCACCTCTAAACCCCACGCCTGGAGGAATCGAAGCCGGGGGTCTGTCAGCTCCCCGGCCAAGGTGTAAGACCATCCGCGATGCCGATGAAGAATCCGAAGCCCGAGGCCGGGTACCGGTGGGCAGCCGGAGCCCCGGCCCCGGGAGCTGCTGCATCCCGTGATTCGCGGTCTGGACAGAGGCCGACGTTTGCAGGAAAATTTCTTCCCAGCTGGTATGTATTAATAGCTCTAGACTGGATCTCCCCTAGCAATGAACCGAAATATCGCATTTCCACAGCGGAGTGAAGATGGGAGAGGACGGAGCGGGGCAGGCATCGGCCCGGCGGTGGCAGCCAGGGCAGCGCGGTACCGCCAGCGCTTCGCTTTTCCGGCCGCGGGCGATTCCTAGCAAGGCTGAAGGTCGGGAGAGCGGAGGTCGCCCACCCAACCTGCACGGCTCCTGCAAACCTCTGGTCCGCACAGGGATGCTCAGGAAAAAGAAGGGAACAAATTAAACCCTGGGAAAGGCTGGTGCAGACACTCATTCAGATTTAAAATGGCCTTAATTCAACCTCTTAACGTCACACGCCAAGTGAATCAAACCGGGCTGAATCAATGGCATTTGAATTCTGAATGAAGAGGTCTGCTCGGAGTTTTAGGGTGGCTGAACTGATCTGCTCTAAATTCACACCTTTAATTAACTGGAATTAATTTTCCCGAGCGTCGCCGCACGCAGACAGAGCCTTAGTTGATTTAAAAAGAAAATTCCAGACTCGGCTTCTTTCCATTCACTTCTGTTCAGCACGCCACCGGCATAGCAAATTCAATAAAGCTGATTTATTTAATAAGTGTACTATAACAAATTAAATTAAACACGTTTAATACAAACAGATGATGCACCTCATTTAAATGTTAGCTTCTTAATTAAAAGCCAGCAATTGTGTTTTGCCCTTTTATTGGCGTCCCGGCGAAGCGCGTCTGTAAAGTCGCTCAACACGCGCACGCACACGCGCTCAATTACTGCTCTGAGGTCCCGCAGCTCTCCTCCCGCTCCTCCGCGTGGGCTTTCCATCCCGGCAGGTTTGTTCCCGGTGCAATCAGCACTCCGTGCGCCGTGTCTGCAATGCAACCGCCTGCCTTTTACCGGGNTGCGGGGTTGTGGCGTTCCTCGGGACGCGAATCAGGGAGGGAGGGAGGGAGGGAGCGAATTCGGCGTTTATCAGGACATCAGCAAGAAGACACGCAAGCCGCTGGGGTTTGCCAGCAGCCCGTGCGCCTCGTGAAGGTTTTGGGGGAGCCACGAGGCTCACCTAGAGTGGGGTTGGGATTTTTGTGTCGACTCAGGATTTCCCTGGGGTGCTGCAGCTCGTGCGGGGGGCCGGGAGCATCGCCTCTCCGTGCTGGGATACGGCTCCCGGGGGGAGGCTCGGGGACAGCCTTGCACGGGGAGGGGACAACGCCAGGCTGGGGCTTTAGGCTGCGAAGAACCTGATGTGAGCAACCCTTGGATGTGGTTCTGGAGCAGTTCTTCTCCACCCTTCCAAGGAAGGGCAGCCCAGCCCTGCTGTAGGGGTGCTTCGCAGGGATAAACCCCCCCCCGTGCAGTGGCTGTTGCGGCTCCATTCCCTGCAAACTCGCTGTTCCCGCGCTTGCGTCCCGAACCATGCGCCAGTCCCGGGAAGGCAAATGAAAGGAGGAGGTTGTCAGAAGAAAGCTTCGCGTGAGGAGCAGTGCTGTTCCTCCATGCCGCTGACACGCTGCTGACGCAGCCTTTGATTTACAGCCGTGGAAGCTGCCGCAACTCCCGTGCGATCCGCCTGAGCATCCTACCGGAGAGAGAAGGAAGGCCGAGCTCTCGGGACGCCGGGCAGCGGAAGAGGACAGTGGCTGGTCGCAGGCGGAGCACTGTGTGTCCCCCCCCTCCCTCGGAGACACTTTGTTTTGAAAACAACCATCCAGCTCTAATTGCCAATCTTATTTTTTCATTATTCTTAAGACATAACGCTCTGTTCTCATGGCTGTTTGCACTGGCAGCGCTCCACGTAACGCAAGGTTCAAGAGAGGAATACAATTTCTTGCCCTTCCGTATCTCATTTGTTTGGGCATCATTTCTGACTAATCCCCAGTTAATTACTTTAAGATGATGGCTTCCACGAATGAAAGAGCACCTTTGTGCTCGCTGTATTTTAGCACTTACGTATCATCGTTTAGGAACCCCACTCTGTTAGCAGATGAAATATAACAAGCAGTTCTGGCCTTTGCTTCCCTTGGGAGATGCTTTACCACCAAGAAAGCGACTGGCTTCTGTAGCACGGGTGGGTCAATCAGGGTCTTTCTCTTCTTTGTGGGTTTTGGTGTTTTTGTTTTTTTTTTCACAAATACTTTCCAAAAACCTTGGTGGGGATTAAAAGGACTTACGAAACCTTGACATTCTTCATTAGGAAGGAACATAATTTTTTGGCCAGTCCTACACAAAACACGTCAGCCCTGCAACACGAACTTTTTCTGTTTAAGCTAAAGGGGTAACGCTATTAAGAAATAGCAACAGTACGTTATTATTTTCTATAAGACCCAGGCACTTGGGAAAGGCACAACGCCTCGCAATACTGTTCCGCGTGTTTCTGTCTTACCGCTTTGTGGTAAGCAAATCCCCAAACAACTTCCTGACCAACACCTACCGATGTGCTAATTACTGAAAAATTGAAAGAGGAACGATTTACTGAGGCTAAAAGGAATACAACGCAGCATGTACAATGGAAATGAAGTGATGGAAGTGAAGTTAATTTTTGAAGAGCTTTCATTTTCAATTTGCTTACATGAATTAGCATAATGTTATAGGAAGATGATGATTTCAAGCCTGCAAACATGTTTTCCTTGATACTCAGCACACTGCAGTTACTCAAGATGAGTATCTGCCTCTGTTATAGTTAGCTACAGGACATTCATATGTTGCATAGGAAAGTAATTTCTTGGCACAGCAACCTCTGTTCTTTAATGTCTTGCTCTTAATTCTGACTTATTTGTAACAGCTTAGTTATAAGTATCTTCATCAAAGGCATTGAAGTAAGAAGTCTGCAGGGGTACGAGCAAAATTATGACCATGACATTTATTCTGAGAGCAAACTGAAGTTGCGTGCGGTTCATAAACATCACATAAATACTGCGCTGCTGTCGCAGAGATATTCAGATTGAATTTCTGGTGATTACCTAATATCCATAATGCTATTTTGCTGCTTGCAAAAACACAAGGCAACCACATTCTGGAGCATGCAAAATCCTCTAATGAAGGTTTAGCAGGTGCATTAAAGTTGATTAAGAAAGAAGCCAAGCAAATATTTCCCCAAATGCCAAATGACCTGTGCTGCATAATACTTCTGAGCCTTGCAGTGACACCTTGTCAAGCTGCACACGGCAGAAATGCACCTTCTCTTGGATCTTTTCAATGATGGCTGTTTTTACGTTATTAGTAGTTTCTTCTACAACTGGATTGTACCCTTTGGTAAAGAGCAGGGGCCAGCATGAGTGATCTAATCCTGTATGAAAGCAAACTCCTTGCTTTATTGTATTGTGGGTTTACTTTCTTCTATGACGTAGAAAATTCAAACCTTTTTATTGGCTGGATGTTTTTAGCCCCTTAACGCTCTCACTGATGTCATCTCATCATGTCATCACGATAGCGTGATGTCATGATATTTGTGGTTCATTTCACTTCCCAAGGAAAGCCATTTGATTTTTACTGGTGGACTCTGGCTACACTCTGCATACAATTTACTGAACACTGGGGAGGGAATTTCCCCTCTGAATCCTCTTGGATTGAAGTTTGAAGTTTCCTTCTAAAGCTTTGCACTGTCCTATTTCCAACGGGCGTAATTAGCTCTGAAACACATCAACATGGGCAATAGTCTGGGCCAGAGTGGCTGCTAGGTGTGCACAGTTACACAGAGAGACACAAACATCTCTTATTTCTTTTTCACCGTCTTATTGCTCAGCTCTTCATTAATTTTTCCCCTTCTGAATTAGAGAGCTCACGTAGCAAAGCTCTCCCCTTCTGCGGGTATGCAGACACCACGATGACCACAGGCAAGAGATGCCCTCCTGCAGTCCCAATAACTTGGACCTGCTCACAGACGCTTTGGAGCAGGAGCTCAGGAAACACCCCAAAATATCCCCTGCTGCCCCTGTTCTGGCCAGCCTGTCCTCGTAAGAGCTGGACCAAAGGCTCTGGTTAGCGCCGTACCCTGCCGTAGCACTGCTGGCCACTTAGCATGGCTTCCTCTTACCCCCAGTTTGTAATTCAGTGACCAAAGCTACACTTACCACCATCCGTGGTCTGTGTGTAATGGATAAATCTTCTGGTGCTCTGCATGAAGGAGAAAAGACATTTGCACATATAGTCTTTTTATTATATTATTGATATGATATGATCTATGAATCAAAGGTTTGCTCTTACACAAGGTGCCCGGTGCTCAGGTGGGTTTGCAGATGTGCAGATGTGTCGTACAGGCGTCAGCAGCCGGGCGAGCTCTCGTGTCCTTCGTGTGGCATGTTTTCTCACTCTTCTGCCGGGGAAGTTAAACCAGAGAACGAGCTCCCAAGTTTCAAACACCTCTCAACTATGTACTGTGGGGATCTACAGAGAGAGAAGAAAAAGGAGGACGTGAGAATGCACATAGGCTAAAACAATTAGAAATAAAACCCCAGGAATAAATGTCATCATAGGGATAGGAGAGCTCCAAGGTGCCTACAGACGAGGGATAAAATAATTATTCTCGAGTTTAATAGGAATTCTGCTTTACATCTTTGGGATGCTTTATGAATTTCAGTTAATCCAAATCTACAGCATCCCTGCAAAGAACAAACCCAGTTTCTAGGTGGGGTAAGTCATAAAAACCAGGAGGTCTGACTAAAGAAACACGAGACGCGTGTGACCAGACAACCATCCTTCTGCCCCTTGGGAGCCCCGTTGGCAAAGGTTGGACAGAAGGGGTAATTAATACTGGAAATGAAAGGCAAATGGACTATTTCTGAGTAGGTGATAGAAAAGGGAGAAGGTGACCTGGAGGTTCTGACCTGCTTCTTTGCCCCAGGAGATCAGCATTCCTCCATGGGTATCACCATCTAATAAGGAGCAAATGGGCACATGGAGACTTACCAAGGAGAGAGCCATGAGGATGAAATAGTAATTGCAAAAATGAGCAAAGCATTATGATTCTTTTATCCAGCTCCCTTTCCCTCTCTCGCCTTCCCTAGATGAGAGCAGCCATGAGGTGCCATTAACGACAAGGTGGGATTTCTCTATTATTCTTTTAGACCACAGGGCTGGGAGAGCACATGGAGTAATTAATTTTGACTTACAGGAGCTGTATTAAATTGGATAGAAATGGGTGAAAATAGGATTAGGAATGGAGTTTAGCCAAGAGCAAACAGAATTAAAACTCTCTAAGAGCAGGTCAACACAGCTGATATCATTGATGCAATGAAAGTAGACAGCTTGGGACATTTTTGAGCCGTAGTGTAATGTCAGAAATTGTAACCTGCCTAGTACTCTACTAGATTGGGATAATTAAAAAAAAAAAAAGGTGATTTTTGTTGTTGTTGTTGTTGTATTTCTGGCTGCTCTATCTGGTCTGAGCTTTCTGGCTTCCAAGGATTAATTTTGAAACAATTGTGCAGAACAAGCAAGAGTCTCCATAAACCCCAACCGTTCGAAACGTGCACAGTGCTTTCAACACATGCACCAAAATCTAATTAGTATGGGATTATGCTTGTCACAAATCATCAAAAATGGAAGGATCCTTAACGTGAAAACCAACTCCTCGTCTTGAAAAGCCCTCTCACAAAACCCAAAGACAAACCAGACTCAGGACATTTGCTTCCGTCAGCCGGGGGCCACGTCTTCGGGGGTGTAAATTCGCATGACTCCGCTGATGACAGTCTCCGTCCACTGTCAGGGGCACAGAGATACCCGGACTGGAGGCCCTGGCTTAATCCGCTTTTGCTGCAAGGCAATAAGGACCCGCTGCTCTGGCTGGGTTCGATCCGGAAATTTGTTTGACCTCTCTGACACAGTTGGTAAAATTCTCCAGTCCATCCCTCTGCTTTATCCCAGTGTAAATCCCGCAGACTAAACTGGTCCGGGTCCTGCTCTTCCCTTACCACTGTGTAACGCCGTTGAGTCACGCCTTGTCTAACCCAAAGTGGCTGATACCTGAATTTGCCGAGGAATATCTCCAAAAGATGAACATCCAGCCTTTGTATAAGGCTTTTCAGCTTCACCTACCAAGTACTTTGGCGAACATTAACTAATGAGCAGAGCGCTTTACATTTCCCCTCTCTCCCTGGCTTTATTAAACAGCGCATCCGTGGAAGGTCACAGCCGGAGGGTTTGTCAGTGTGTACCGCGGCCACCGAAGGTCCCCTTTCATGTGGGAATCCAATTTCTGCAGCTACCAGGAGCTGCACATAAACATGAATTTCAGTTGTTTTCTCTGGGGTTTCCATGGTTGCTGGCACCGGTTTGTGTCCTTGTTCTAAAGTAGATGCTCCGCAAATGTGTTTTCTTTGGTCTGAGGTAGCACATAATATTGCTAGGAAACCTCAGAAGTTGGCCAGAGGAGCGGAGCGATGCCCCGGGGCTCCGCGTGGGACCACCAGCGTGGGTGGGCACGGCCACTGCCCCGCAGCCCCGGGAAGGGGCATCGCCGCCTGCGGGGGCTGCTCCGGCCGTCCTTCCTCGATGTGCAATGGCAGTAGCTCACAGGGCACAGCGGTGCTCAGGCAAATGCAGGAGCACGAGCGCAAAGTCGAGGCAGTAGGGCTTGGAAAAACAAACGCACTTTAAAAATCCCTCTGAAAAACAGCTCCCTTAACTGGGGAACGAGCTCTGCGCTGAGCCAGGGCTGCCCGACGGGTTCCCAACCTCTTTCAGTGCCTTTTAATTGCCAGAAACTTTCCTTTCCCTCGTTACTGTATAATTCTGCAGGTGTTACATCACATCCCCGGCCGGGAAGATCAAAGCCGAAGCGCTGGCAAGCTCAGCCCAGCACAGCTTGGTTTCTGCCGTAACCTCCGGGAGCAGCCGTGCGTGCGGCGTGCCGGGGCGCAGCCCGGGGGACAGCGGGGCTCTGCAGGGACCCGCGCAGTTGTACCGCAGCCCTCGAGGAAAACCCAGGGCGCCCAGCAGGGCTGCCGCGTTGGAAGCGGGCAGGCGGCCGGGGAGCACTGGGCTCTGGCTCGGCTCTCCTTCGCCCCACTGGTTTGTGTCAGGGAGGGTTTCTGCCAGGTCTGGAGGCAGAGCACCGAGGTCTGCCTGCGTTTGCTGGCTGCGAGCGAGGGGCAGGATTGTCCCAAAATTGCACAAACAGCTGAGTTGGGGGTGGGGGGGGACACACCCAAGCGCAGAGTCCTGCTCTGCCACTGACTGCTCACACGGCCTCTGCCATGTCACTCAGCCTGGTGGTCTCCACGCTCCACGGATGCGGTGGGGATGTCGTACACAGCGAGCAGGGATGCTGTACCGGTTCCTGCGTGCCGTGGGACACGCTGCTGAGGCAGGATGCCCGGGAATATGTCAGATGGACTAAATGCTCCCCTACACCCTGAGTAATTTTCAGCCCTCGAATGAAAACCTATCCTCAAGTCTTGCAGTGCAGAGGTGGTAGTTTCCGGAATTCATGAGTTTTGCTCTGTATTCCCCTGCAGAGGGGTCAGTGGAACTGCGCATGGTTGTGCCGCACAGTTGGGGACATAGGGCTCACCCCAACGTCTTGGAAGCAAACCCGGGTCCTCCCCCAGCAGGGCGCAGCGGAGGGTGCCGTGCCTTGGCCCTTTCTTCTGCTGCGCTGCAAGAGGAGGGGGTTAGTGCGATTTTTTCTTAATCTTGACAGCATCTCGTTACTGTAAGTCAATTTAGATCTCCGTCAGCCTGCTTTTCCTTCCTCTGTGCAGCATTTTGCCTCCTCCCCCTTCCTCCTCGGAAGGTAACACTATCTCCTGCTTAGGCATGCATTCCTTTATAATAAGGTATTATGCCTCTATTTATATGCATCTTAGGTGCAGTCTGAGGCAGCTGCTGCTCTCCAGGGCCCTGGGTGAGGAGCAGAAAATTGAATTCAGCCTGGAATGTGCGGGTGCAGGCGGACATCTGCACCCAGCCAGGGGCAGCCCTTCCCCTGCATGTTTTTTTAACCGCGAGATGATGTTCCTTTGGCTCCAGGCTGGTCCGGCATGGTGGTCTGTTTGGGGTCCCACCAGCTGCAGGTGAACCCCATGTGTAGACCCAAGGACTTTGTGACTTCCCCTGGGCTGAGAAGATGTTTGAAGACACCTGGCTCACCTGAGCATCCCACAGGGGTCAAGGTTCCCAAATTGTTGCCTTGTGCAATGGATTCAGGATTTTGGCTGGTCCCAACTGGTTGTGGTCTGCATGGCAGATGTCTGGTAGTCCCGACTGTGCCCCCGCCCCTGCCCAATATCACTCCCTTGCTCCGCCATCCAATACCACCGTGACAAATGCAACACAAGGACCCAGCTGGACTAAACTGGAATCGTGCATTTTAACAGCCGTTTTTGGATTAAGCTATTACGGACCGGACTGCTCAACTGTGCCAACATTCCGTAATGATTTTCAAAGCAATGGACCCTTTTCCTGTGGGGTGTGTGGGGGGGAAGCTCGGTCCATCTTTAGCAGCCGACAGCATTCGGGGGATGATACCGTAGCTCTGCACGAACGATACGAAGTCACTTTGCTTTGCTGTTTGTCTTCTCCCCAGGCTAAAATCCCAACCTCGGGAAAGACAGTGCGGTTTTTGCCACGGACCTTAATGAATGCCATGCTTCCACCCGGTCCTTCAGCTTCTACAAAGACCGTGTTTCACCTGAAACATGACTTTTTCCTTCGAGCCAACCCGTGATGAAACCTGTGGAGGTGGCCTTTCCCCTCTGACATTGGAGTGTGGTGAAGGGCTCTCATGGGGACCGCACGCCTCCATCGCAGCCGGGGTCAGGGCACGAGAGAGGCAGTGCCAGGGCAGGGCGGCCAAGGCTCATCAACGAGCTAATTAAAGGCCAGTGTGGGAGCCCAGGGCTTCTCCTCCCCGATGGGAAGAGGGCAGGGTGAGCAGGGCTCTGACATCAGCCCTTCCTCCCTGATTAGCTCTCGTTCAGCCAGCGCTAATGAGCCTGAACTCTGAACCCCCCCGGGAGAGGGGGTGATCTGCCTCTCTCGGGCCTGATACCGGGGAGGGGGGATCTGCCTGGGAATGGAGGCCGGGTTATCTGCCCGGCTGAAAGCCTCTGCTTTCCTTCCCTGCTGTCTTTATTTGCGGTCAGGGCCATAACACAGCCCAGCTGGCGGAGCAGGGGAAAGTGGCCTGTCTGATTAATTGGTCACTGGCATACACGCTCCAGCCTCCACCAGGAACCGGCAGATAGCCCCCATTAACTCTTTCGGTGTGTGGTGTTGAGATGTTCCAGAGGAGGGAGGCAATAAGCCGAAGTTTGGTGATGTTCCGCTTGGGGAATATGCGGTGCTATGGGGGGGTGTGTGGGTCTGTGCATCCTCCAACAGCACCACGATGCTGCTGCAGCTCCTCGGCCAGGCGGTCCCCACCCTGAGCTGTTGGCTAGTTAATTCATGGGGGTGGCAACGAGAGGGAGAGAGGAAATTGTGAGTTGGGTTAAGGGTTTGTGGTGTTCAGGTGGGCTGGTTTGCCACCCAGGTACTGAGAGAGGTGCCCTGGCTCTTTCCAAAATGGCATGGAAAATACCTTCTGGCTCATTCTTCCCTATTTCCACCAGAGAGTTTTCTTAAATACTGAGTTTCAGGAACATTTTTGTTTTCAAAGGGTTTAGTCTACAAACAACTCAAAATGCTGGTTTTGGTGTGATAAATAAGATGCGGCTTAGCAATGAGCCCGATCTTCTCATCTTTCCAGGAATGGAGAGTGTCTCCAGTGCCCGTCAGCTGATTTAGCTATTCCTGATGCGGAGGAAGGAGGACCTGTGCCTGCGTTTTGTCCGTGCCCTCTCCGGGAACTGCAAGCTGCAGACACCGGTAGGAGCGAGCGGGGAATTACTTAGGTGTGCTGCAGATTCTCCGTCACTTGAAGACTTTAACCCCAGGAGTCTTTCCCAAAGATCTGCTATGGCTCACGCAGGGCTTATAAGCCTGGTGTGGAAAGGTATGTCCTGTATTACGTGTGAAGTCAGACTTGATGATCATAATGGCTCTGTCTGGCTGTAAGAGAATAACGTCCCATGTGGGTTTTCCTTCTCTTTCATGTAGGAATATTCTCGAGGAAGGCTCGCAGCGGAGGTGAAATGGCAGATCAACACTGAAGCAACAAGCTGAGGCTGCAGGGAATGGCTCAGGGGGAAAATCAAAGGGAAGATGTCTTTGTTACCAACCCAGCTGCAACTTCCTGCTCTGGCTAGAAAATACCCTAGGAGGTGACTTGTCAGCGGATCGCATGCCTTTGCCTTGCCTTGCTTCCCCATAATAAGTGAATAATGAACTTGTAGGGCAAGTGAAAGTTGGAATTCCCAGAAATTATCATCCCAAGGTAAGCACAAAGAGAGCCTCTGTCTTCTGCCCCTCAGATCCCTATAAATAGATGCAGATTGTCAGCGAGGAAGAGGGCTTTCCTCCACTAAGCACAAGCTATAAACAAGCATTTTCGATCGAGTGGCACTCCTGTCAATGTGGAGTCGTGCCTTTGAATTCAGGGGGAGGTGATCTGGACTCCATCCAGGGTCAACGGACTGGTTTCCATCAGGGATGAATTCTTCACAGTTCTCCTTTCTGCTCCCCCAGCCTTTAGTCCTTACGATGCCCCAGAGCTCTTTCTCCCCTTGGGGTTTTTGGCGTACGTGACGTGGATCTTGTGGCTCTTGTTGTGGTGGAGGTTTCGCGTCGTGGCTCGTGGGGCGAGGACGGCTGGTCACCCTGCTCTGGCACATTTGATTAGACCAAACAGGATGTTTTCCTAACTGAGGAGTCAAATGAACTCCACAACCATAATGCACATTTCATATTGAAAATGTAGTATTATTTATGGTGAAAAATGGCAGAACAGCACCCAGCTGGTTTGGATGGACTTGTGGGAACACAACCGGTGTTTTGACAAGCAGCTCAGTGCATATAGCTAATGTTATACAAGCACATAAGTTATTTTGGGAGAACAATGGTGACATTTTAGTGTGAGCCACTGTTTTCCAGCAAAACAATGACATTCTGGAGGGTAAATGCCTTATCTTTCAAAAGCTGAATTGTTCAGGTGCAGTGACAGAAGTGCGAGCGTGAAGCAGATTACTTACATCGGAATTATTCTGTTGGTGGATGTGCAAGACTTTGCTATTTGGCCTTTTAAAACCACCACCTATGTCAGGGTGGGTGTGAAATGAGGAACTCCGGGCGGGAGAAACCAGTGGTGGTTCCCCTGGATGAGGAAGCTGGATCCCATGGGCTTGGGCCATCTGCCCAAGGTCTGAAGCTATTCAGTCTTCTAATTAAGGATCAGGATACCCTAACTGAGTGTATGCTAACTAGATTAGCAGGTGATCCTTGTGCTGGAGGGGCTGCCTCGTACTGGGTGACAGGTCAGAACTCAAAGTGCTCCCAACAAGATTGAGTGGGTGACCCCCAAAATAGGATGTACTGAGGAACAAGTACACGAATAACCTATGGGCGATTGGAAAGGATGCGAAACAACCGGACAAGCGTTGGCTCTTCAGAAAACTGCCTGGAGATTATTACAGGCCACAAGTTGAGCATGAATCACTGGCCTGATGGAGAAAGCGAAGGGACGAGCGTTGTTTGGCCTCGGGAAGAGAGAACTGAAAAAGCAGATGAGAGCAATCTGCAAACCACTGCTGCAAAAAAAAAAAAAAAAGGGGGGG
>VUYV01000171.1:1538788-1686297 GCA_008711295.1 Anarhynchus alexandrinus
AAAAAAAAAAAAAAAGGAGGGAATGACCAATTCTCCACATGCACGGTGGAGAAGAGAGGGCTTAAATTTCAGTAAAAGAGGTTCAGACTGGATTTTGCTGAAAGCTGCTGAGGGGGGAGGATAGCGAAGCAGTGTTATGGATCTCCTGTCAAGGTTTGTCTGTTTTAAGAGCAGACCGGCCAGAAAGGGCAGCGGAGAAGCTGATCCTGCTTTTGGGCAGAAGGGACTAACTCGGCCCTTCCTTGCTCCTGGGGTTGATGCTGTGGCAGTACGGTTGCCCATTCCCTGGGCGGAGAGCAGTGGGAGAGCTCTCCATCAGCCTCTCAGTAGCTTTGCTTTCATGGGGCTGATGAGTCGCACCCAAAGGGCTTAGCGGAAACCTCGGCTCCATTCCTCTGGAGGGGGAGAAACAGTTTATTCTTGCAACCAGGTATTTGTTAATTACCTTCCACCCGGCTGCGCAGCCTTTCACTTTGCTGTGATTATGTTACCCCATGAAAAAGGATATGTGGTAACAAGTCGGAGCACGGGGAGCAGAGGAAGGCTAACGTTTCGGTTTGCTTGTGCGCTAATCTCCGTCCTCTTCTTCCCAAATCCTCTTAACCTCTGTGTTTTTTCAATCACCTGTGTTTGCATCAAACATTACCGGCGTGGACAAAAAATTGAGCAACAGAAGGCATCTCCACTTCCAGCCTGATGAGCTCCACTAGCTAACTAACCCCCTAAAATATTTATGAACAGACGAAATGCTGATAATTTGATCTAAAAGTGTCTGGTCGCTGCTCTCTTTCTTGCCCCACCTATTGTCTAGTTGTGCATTGTAATTTTAGGCTTCGCTCGATGTACTCGTCTTTTAAGACAACTGTGACCAAGTAATCAAGGCTGTCATCACAGCAGAACCTGGCTCCCCAGTCAAAAATCTCCCCACTGGTCTTTTTTCATTTCCTGGCTCAGCATCAGGGGAAGAGATTATGTGATCTGATAGGTAAAATTATCCCATCAGAGGTGAATGTCCTCATAAAAGGCTTTTGCAGGCCTGGTTGTATGATATCCCTGAGAAGGCTACATTCATTTGGAGCCCTTTATTGAAGGGAATGCTCAGTCCCTATGGAAACCCAATGGGACAAAAGGTGATTCTAGCTGCTAAGGCACCCACAGCTACACACACACAGGTCAAGGATGCAAAATTGTTGCTTTTGCCTGATTGGAGGGAGAAAAAAAAAAACCCAAAACAACAAAACACCCCAATGTTAGAAGTTTGGCTCAAAACTGAGAGCTGCATTTTCCCAGCTGGTTAAAATTTAGGGTGATGAGCACTGCTCAGCCTGTCTGTCCAAAAAAAAAAAAAAAAAGAGAAAATGATCTAGAAGTCTTAATTGGCACTTTTGGGGAAACTTGATCAGGTTCAACGAATCTGCAGGAAGACAAATGGAAATTTTTCTGGGCGACCTTCTCCAAGACCTCTGCCCGTTTCTCTTGTTGTTTGGTCAGCTGCTTTCTTTTTTTTCAGTGGCTTTTGAAAGGAATTTAAAAAATATGGGAAAAAAAAAACTTTCTAAAATTTACTTCGAGGGATGGAAAATAGTGAGTGTGAGGAAGGTGGCCTGTCGGGGATTGTCCTCTCTTTGCAGGCTCCTGCCTGGGAGCTGGTGGGCCGTGATGGACAGAGCATCTCCCAGCTGCTGGCTGAGCAATCTGCCTGGGAGATCCGAGCCTGGGAGGCTTCAGCAACCGGAGGAAGAAATGAGGATGTGTCCCTCTATCGACCTGGGGGATCTGGGGGAAGGAGGAGGGCAAAGGGGAGCAGCAGCTCCGTGTTTGTGCTGTTAGGAGTGGCCCGAAGGGATGCGGATGCTGCTCAGAGGGAGCCAGAGGTGGGTCCGAGCATGGGCTCATCAGCAGCGAGCGGGTGGAGCGGGCAAAGGTGTGGTGGATCGTGTACCGTGGTGATGCAGTGGGTGAGCTGGGCTCCTTGCCAGCCCTGCCGTGGTGGTGATTGCACACCGAGACCGGCGACTCGCTCTGTCACCCCAAATCTCCCCACTTCAAACCACGGGGCACCCTCGGGAAGGCCTGGGATTTGTTCCTGCTTCTTGGGGAGGCTGAGGGAGATAGAGGCGAGCACAGGGCACGTCTGAAAAGTCTGTTTTCAATTAAAAGAAGAAAAAGCTCCAAAACACACAGTGGGTTAAACATTACAGTAAAAAGCATTCAAGCTGCTCTTCCATTGCAAAGTAACCAGCGGTTTGTGTGTGTGATTGCGGGCAGGTGGTTCCTGTTCGTATTAAAAATGAGTAACCCAAGCTCTCAGAGGATTTCTTCAGAGACAATCTGGACAGACCTGGAAGTCCAATGTGCCTTTTAAACCATAAGTGTTTCCCCTCCGCATCCCAGAATTCTCCTTTCCAAGGATTTTTAAGGAGCTCTTGGCCAGCAGATCAGGATCATCTCACTGCGTCCAGGGAGGGGAAAACCTGTTACCATAAATTAAGACATCCCCCGCTCCCTGCAGCCCTCAGGGAAATCCAACGCGAAGCTCCTTGCGGGTGGTGGGTGGGTGGGTGAAGGCTTTGCCCTTGATGGGGCTACCTGCCCACCCCATCCCCAGCCTCCCCAGGGTCCACCAGCATGGCTCACGCCTCCGAGCTCTCTAGTAGCTGTGCTGGGATGGGTTATGCTCGTGCCTGGTTGAAATACCCCGCTGTGCCCCTGGCACGGGCTGTTCGCTGCCCGTTGCGCTGCAGCAGAGACTCTCTCAGTGCTGTTAGCACGCTGCCAACATCTGAGGAGGTTTATACCACAGACACATAACAAATCACTGCTGTGCTTCAGGGCCTGGTGAGAGCCACCTCTGCGGGTCTGCAGGTGTGTGTGGGTATCTGGGTTGTCACCACAGCTTTTTCTCTCCCAGTGCCGGCTCTTTGCCTCGCTGGATCCTTGCAAGGACCCTGTGCTGTCCTACAGTTCCTGCTGTCGCATCGGGCCGTTTGCCCGCTGGCTGCACGCAACGCCTTACCCAGGGGGAAAGGTGCAAACCCCATCGCTCATCCCAAGGACTGCAGGTTGGGATACCCTGCGCGCCGGTCCCAGAAAATACAGGTTGCACTGATGAGCAGCCCAGATCTGGCAGCCTTGGGAGCAGGGAGGGTGGGCATCCCCTCGGCACACCCAAACAGGCGTGTCCCTCCTGCACATATGGATTTTGGGGCCCTGCTCCAAAGCCCCAGGCTCCCCAGGCAGAGGCGGGCAGGGGAGCTGGTGCTGTGGCCACCCTCGTTGCTGTTGGGCTCGTGTTGGCCCACTCACCTGATGCCGCGGTCCCACTTTCAGGCATTGTCCTGGCAATTAAGAGGTGGGTCCCCTGCTGGGTTCGCTGACCCCCATGCAACAAATCATCTTAACAAACGGTTTCCCTTAATGCTTTGATGCAGTCAGACCCTTCCTGTGCTGTGGGATTCCAAGTCCGCCCGGGCTCGCGGGAGGTTCTTGCTCAGCGTGAGGTGTGTTTGCACCAGGGCTGTTCCTCAGGTGCCCTCTGTTGTCCCTGCTTTGCTCTAGAAACACCTGATCTCCTTTGAAGGCATCGTGGCTTCAGCTCCCCGGTGCTTTCGGGTATAGTTGTTTTGAGATTCTCATCACCAAAGACCCAGCCCCTCTCCCTGTTGCACAAAGGAAAAAAAAACCCAACAAAACTTAATAATATTTTAGAAGGCGGCCCGAGGGCTGCATTGCAGTTTAACTTGATCACCCGGGGGAATAAAAGAATACCACATGCGGAGATCTTTTACTTAACATTGCGATGTTTAATCTTGCCCAGTCAGCAGTTTTTGAACATATTCCAGGAAAGCTTTTAAGCCTGATAAAGCCGGGGCTTTTGCATTTTCAAGTGATACTTTAGCTACAAATGACATGCTCTACTTGTCATTTGGCTTTAAAGGAAGGTAATTAAAATCTTCCTAAGAGTACAGTTACACCGGGGAAAGAACTAACATAAACTAAAATAAAAAGAGAGAGAGAAGCCCACAAAAATGCAATTTAGCAGATGAAAAATGTAAAGGAAAACTGTTAAAAGATAAAAGTATCAAATGCACAATAGCAGTTTGCCGAAGGAGGACTAATGATATGGGAGGTACTACGGCTCTCACAGGGAAAGCATGGGCAAGGCTGGGGAATTTCCAACATATATTATTTGCAGTTTTTAGGGCCACTGGAAGCTACAAGGCAGACTTGCAACTGTCTACGGCAGTCCTGGCTGGAAAAGGCATACTCTGTTATGCAAGGTGTGAAGAGAAGGCAAAAGACAAATCCATCTGTGAGCCCTCGTCTAAAGCTGGGTGGGTGCAAGTGAAGCTTTTCAACAAGAGTTTTGGGGGCAATCACCTTCTGTGATGGCTACCTGAAATGTATCAAACTGGGGTCAAAGCCATTGTCTCCTCTCAGTTTTGGAAGGGAAAGGTGAAGCTCATTCCCAGGTGTGCTGGTGAATCCATGCAAGGTTATTCCCCTGATGGAGGAAGGGGTGTATTTCTCCAAAGGGGCTCCCAACATCCGTGCTGGGCAAGCCGGGTCCAGAGGGAAGTGCAGCCCTTGCACAAGGGTGGCAGGCGAGGGGAGAGCAGCTCCAGACCTCACCAGACCCCAGGCACACATCTCAGCACTCAGCATGTTTCACCCCAAAAAGGACCATGGCAGGAACTTCATCCCTTCTCCTTCCAGAAAGCCTCATGCTGTCGTGTCATTGCTGGTTTTGATGTGTGGAAAGGAAAAGGAATATGACTGAGGTGCATCATTCCCAAAGAACCTTCACTCCCAAACAGCTGGAACAGTTCAGAGACGTTCCAGCGTAAAAATGGGGAAATGAAATTTTCTCCTAGGATAACATCAAGCCTGCATCATTCAACAGCCTCTGGCATACTCAGCCGTCGAGAGGGGCCTGCTGATGAGTTCAGCAAAAACAGACCCTATCCATCTCTCTGGGATCCAATGTAAAATAAGAATCCTTTTTTTTTTTTTTTTTTGGGTCATGCTCTGATACCAGACCGGCCGGAGCAGCTGCTGGTTTGAAACCTGGAACTTCCCTCGTGACGGCAGATTCCCCTGGCGCCCACGTATTTATCGGTATCGTTTGCTGTTGTAAAATCAGCGATCTCTCTGCACGTTCACTGCATGTAGTAGTTTCTCTTTGTTAGTGATTATTACTCCCTGATGCCCGTGTCTCTGAGACGAAGCTTTCCTCCCCGCTGCAGACAGGCACAAATGCTGGCAGGGAAGAGAAGCAAGCTTCATCCTTGGACAGAAGAGCAGAAGAAAGATGATGGAGATCAGCCCAACTGCACCCCACTTCTTGTCCTTCCTTTCTGCAGGTCAAAATGAGCCTGGTATGAGAGAGAAGCTGTCTGCCAAGAGCCCCTGGAAGGACTTGGCTTCTCACCACGAGCAGCACGACGTGAACAGCTTGGTGTCCATGGGGGGAGTGGAGAAGTTAGGAGGGGAAAAGCAGCGTGTGCTGCTTGGGATGGAGCAAAGTGGCTTGATAGCCAAACCTAAACATCTGTGTATGTGTCCACAGAGGTGCTGACACGCATGGGAGAGCCTGACTCCTGTAGGAACACCCGTCAGCCCTTCTCTATGCTTTGGGGCAAGGCAGAGTACCCTGGAGGACCTTCTGTTGCTCGATGGGGAGCCCCAGGCCAGTTTACAAACTGTGCCTGTACCCAGAGTGGGCCCTTTTCTGTGCTAATCAAACATAGTAGGTACGGTACCCACGGGCTTCCCTATTCACTCTGAACCCCAAATGATGCCTCTGCCCAGGTCCCTTACCCAAAAGGCACATTTCATTTATTCCCACATGTCTGTTTTGCTCTCACAGCACTGCAGGGAAAAAGGTGGAAATAAAATGTCTTCTTTGCTCTTCAGTTCCCGTAGCGTACGTCCCTTCATGGCTGATGCTGCACAGGGCTGTACCTGGTCCATGCTGCATGTGCAGGTCTCATCCGTGGTCACTGGGACTAAAATTTGTCCTGAGCAACTCTTACTCCTCCCTTAGGAAACACGTGGCCCCACTGAGCACTGGTGCTGGTGTCTGGCATCACACCTTTGCCATGCAAATGCTTGGTGTCTCCTTTTGGGAAGCTCCACGGGGTCTTTTCAAGAACAGGTGGGTTGGTCTGGTGGGAAGTGGTGGTGGAGAGATGCTCCAGACAAAAACCACCCCTATGCTGAGGGACCACCAGCTCAACGTGTGGCAGCTGCAGCACGGCACGGGGATGGACCTGCCTCCTCAGGGAGGAGATGGCCTCTTGGAGCAGCACATCACCATCAAAGGCACTTCAAGCCGTTTTTCCCCTTGCTCTGCTGAATACCCACCTCTGGCTCCAGACAGAGTCATCTCTGGGGTTACACCTAACACAAATTCCTCCCCGACCTCGAAATATTCAGAGCACTTGAAAGCTCTCCTATCCCAACAGACTGGTTTTAGCACCTCGAAGCCCTTGCTGGCGAGTCCCAGCAACAGGTGTAACACGAAGAAAACCCAAACCCAGAAGCCGACATACCGTGCTGCTCCCTCAGAGACCGAAGGAATGGGAGGAAAGTTGCAGGCAGTAGCGGAGATGAAAGATGCTGCAATGACTTTTTGCTGACATGTACAAATGTGATCCTGACTATTAACTTTAATGACCTGCCATTATGTGAGGGAAAAAGAGGGAGGGATCTAATTTTTTGTAATTACTTTAATTGCCACTCTGTGGTCGTGTTTCGTGCTGCTGGTTTTGCAGTCAGGTGGGAAAAAAACCCAATCACCACCCCCTCCCCTGACCCCGACCCCACGGTATCTCAGATTTGGGCTCTCTCCTGTCCCAGTTATGCAAAACCAAATCATCCAGGGAACCTAGAAAATGCTTCTGCAGATTTAAATACTAAATGAGAGCTCCATTTTTTAATATGGCTTTGAAATGGCGGAACTGCAGCTACAGATGAGTCTTTGTAATTTAAATATAATCGTGCCCTTAAACAAACCATGGGTTTGCAAAGCATGAGGCAGTGGAACTGGGAGAGGCCGTCAGGAGAGGGATGGAGCGCATTTCCTTGTGTGTGAGGAAGACTTGATTGTGTAAGGGCTGTTTACTCCGGTTAAGGGCTCTGTTAAAGTTAATGAGACTAATTTCCTTCACCGAGTGACTTGCAAAGGTCAGAGGTGCAGGATCGGGTCCTCGTTGCTGCAGGATTTTCAGTCCCCATGTTGCATATTCAGCGGTACCTATCATCAGTTAATTGTCCCATAAATATGAATGATTATTCCATGAAGAGAAGATTATTACACTGAACATATTAATATTTAGTAGTCACGCTTTTCATCCGTTGTCCAAAATGCTCTACAGCATGGGGAAACGTTTATGTTCTTGGGTTTAGAGGCTGAGAAAGTGAGGAAGAGGAGGAGGAAACCCAAGAGCAAGGCCAACGGGGGGGTCTAGAGGGGAGGCCAACGATGCACCCACAGGGCTGTGCTGTCTCCAGCCGCGTATTCTTGTTTGAGCCCAAACCCAAACTTGCCCTCCAGACTGGGCTGAAGGAGGAGTTTTGGGTTCTGCTCCAGCCTCCCCGCTGGACTGGCTGCATCTGGAGAAAAACTTGTTTTCTTTTCCCGAAGCCCTTTTTTTTTTTTTCATGGAAAATGTAAATTCCATCACAGCGAAACGTGTAATGAATTTCTGATCATTTTGCCTAATGATTAGCTTTGGAGAAAGCAAAGAGATAACTCTGAAAAAGCACTCAAAGGTCTTGTTTTGACATTTTTTGAAATGTACCATTTCAATTCTTGTTTCAAGCTTTCCCTTAATTGTATAAGTGGTTCCAAGACATTTTCAAGAAATCAATGAGAGGGATGGTTTCAATTTGATTGAAATGTAACATTTTATATGACCCATTCTACTTTTCTTTCAGTTTGTGATTTGCCAAAGGTTTTTTAAAAAATGCCTGGTTTTAATCCAGCCCCAAATGATTTTTTTCCTTAGTTTTTCAAAATTGCCAGTAAGCCCCAAAACCCCTTTTTTTCTTACAAAGTCCTGCAGCTCCCTTCAGTGCCTCCCCGCTTCACTTTCCCTACATGTAAAATACGGATAATAATTTCCTGTCTAATAGAAGGGTTGAGATAATGAACTTCAGGGCTTTCAGGCCGCTTGGAGAACCTCTTGCTGGAAGTAGCTCGTGTGTTAGCAGAGAGCCTTAATGCTTCCAGCCACCCTTGGGAGAGGTGGAAGCAGGAGCGGGGAAGGGTCCAGGGGCTGAACCCGATGCAGGGACACGTTGCTCATTTCTGGTGGCTTCACACCACCCTCAGTCAGCTGCCTGCAGAGCCTCGGCGAGGTTTATCCTGGCAATAGGCACGGGCTTTCACACCTGTACACAAGGCTGCGCACTGCTGAGTTGCGTTTGGGCTGCGCGCCCGGGCTGTGAGCTATTTTGAAGTCTCAGCAAGCTTAGCTTTTGATTTGAGGCTGAGCTTTTATTGCCGCGAGTTGGGGGGAGGCCTTGTATGGGAGCAGAGCGCTCGGCGGGTGTTAATCTTCAGCCTTTGACATGTGCCCTGTGGGGTACGAAGCGTAGAGAATTGCAAAGTCGAGACCTATTGTTGCGCGCACCTTTCTTGCCACTTGTGCAACCTCCGAAGCGTTTTTCTAACAAGTATTTGTATTCGTCCTTTGCCATTTTACTTGAGTTCTTGAACCTACTAAATTAAATCAAAGGGAAAATGGATAGTATCTTTGGGACTCCATAGAAACAGCACAGCTCCTCTGGGACAAAGATCGCATAGTTTGGGGGATTATGCTGGAAAGAGTTTAAAAGAAACTCCGTTAGAAGTAGGAGGTGCCAGAGATGACAAACTGCCCCTCCCCACCCCCCAACTTTCCTACTCCGTTCTGCAGATCCAAGTGATTTTACAATTTCCAATGAGCTCTGGAGGAGAAAACAAGCTTTGGCCTCAGTCAAATCCAAGTGAGCAGGTGCATCGGTCCCTCCTGTTTCCATGTGCTCCTGGGAGGGGAGGCTGGATGACTGCCCTCGCCTGCAGGGCAAATCCGATGGCCTGTTTCAGGTCTTGGGGCCAACTCCTGCAAGGGTCCGGAGTTAGTGTTGGTCAATAATTCAAAGCTGTGTCCAGAGACATAGCATTGAAACCTTGGGGAAGTATTGCAAGTCATGTTGTCTTACAGTAGTTCAGACAAACTCAATGAAAACCCATCATAAATATCTGTGAATAGTCCAAATATACCAAAACCAGTCCTAGCACCAAGAAAGAAGCCATGTGCTGGACGCCTTGCTAGCTGGGTTGTGATAGGAACACTTGTTCATGAAGAAGGCACTTTATCACTTCTTCTCGTCTGTACTCTTTGCAGGGCAGGCTGAGCTCGGGGTGATGATGAGGACAGCTTCACTTCAGAGATGTACGTTCCCCTCTCTGTTTAGACAGAGAACATCAGAAGGGCTGCACGGAGGAAGAAATGGTGGAGGAAAGGCCTAGAGCTCTTGACACTGAGGTTCCTAAATGTCTCTGTGATCACCAGCCCCCTTTCTGCTAACTGGCAGGCTCAACCATGCAGGACAAAAAGGACACGGGTTGTTAAAGATCCTGCTCAGGGTTGAAGCACACTGATAGGGAAAATTTCTTCAATGCTGTTTTGTAGAAAATATGAAGTCTTCTCTCTCCAGGTCTCTTGGTCTGGTACCTTTAATCACCATTAGACTCACAAGGGAAAAGAAGAAGCAAACATTCCTTACTCTTTTTATTGTTTTCCACTTAGTCAACAGTTAATATTTTTGGAAGCCTTGGTGTACTGATTGCTATAATTGAGTAACCCCCACGAAAAGAGGAGCTGTGTCTTGCTTTTAGTCCAAACTGCTGGCCAACTCCAAGCAAAACCCAGCTAGAAAAAGAATAAAAAGAGCTAAAAAAAGTGCTGCGTGTGTAATTTATCCGAATGCCATTGCACGCTTGGGAAGGGCAGCAGGGAAACCAACATTCCTGTCTCCAGTGAGCATTCCACAGAAATTCATTGAGGAAAGAAAAAAAAAACCCAGCCAACACACAAAACACTTCAAACAACTTCCAAATGCCGAGATTTGCTCTGCAGAGAGGCAGCGTTTGCTTACCTTCTCCCCTCAGCCATTCCTCCATCTCATTACTTGAAGGTGCTAAGCAGCTTAGTTGTTCCTAACCCAGATTCCTCTGCAAAGGTCTCTGCGTGCTACAGAAATTGAGTTATGTTGAAATAGGAACTCTACCAGGAGGAGAGGGATGTCTGGCCTCCATGATTAGGACCAGATATGGAGGTAGGCATCAAAGTCAAGACGGGCTGGAGTGCAAGGAACCAGAGGTGTGTCCCATCCAAAGGGTGAATGCAGGTTTGGCAGCCCATGCTGCAAGGTGGGATGGGGACAAGGACTGGGATGGGCTGGAGCCCGGTACCTGTGCACGGGCAACACCTCCTGCATGTCCCACATCTGCAGTTGTGAAAGCTGGTG
This sequence comes from Anarhynchus alexandrinus, assembly GCA_008711295.1. Classification (NCBI taxonomy): domain Eukaryota; kingdom Metazoa; phylum Chordata; class Aves; order Charadriiformes; family Charadriidae; genus Anarhynchus; species Anarhynchus alexandrinus. The sequence continues at coordinate 1,549,310 of VUYV01000171.1, forward strand.
GGAAGCCAGCCTGACTTCTTTTATCAAAGGTGGTGAGAGCCCATCGTGAAAGGTCCAATACGTCAAGCCGTTGGTTGAACAGAAAGCCACTGCAGGCGGTCTGCATTCATGAATGTTGCCTGTCTCAGCAGGATGGGTACCCCGGGTGCTGTTGCACAGGTCCTTCTCCCTTTCCCAGGTTAAGTCGGCACTGAAGCATCACAGCAATGGGTGACTACAGCTACCTTCTACTCCTGATGTCTCACCAAGGCTTGCATCAGGAAATCTCTCAAATCCCTTATGAAAGAAACCTACCGGTCAGCAGGTGACTCACTAACAGAGACTTCAAAGGAAATTCAATTCCTGAGAACTCTGGGGTTTTTTTTCCTTAATAAAGGTACTTTCTTTTTCTATTTATTTATTAATTACCAACCACAGCTATTGTTATATCCTGTTTGATCACTTTTCTTCTATTCTCATTCTTGTTTGCTCTGGTATGAAAATCTAATTTAAAGAGAAGACTTCAATGAGATCGTATTACAGTGTCACGAAGGAAGGAGAGCAGGGTGGCAATCAAGCGTCCTCGGTACAGCAGGGGGAAAGCACAGCCCCGGCTGGAACAAGGACAGTGAATTCAGTAGGGAGTGCGCGGAGCCCGTGCGTGGATCTACAGAAACCTAGCTTAGCCAAAACGATATTGTTTAACCAGTTTTCAAGTTTACTTAGGTTGGGCAGTGAAACTTGTCCGGCCAGTTTGAGCCATTTTCACTTCCTTGTTCTTGTTTTCAGAGGATGTGGGAAATTTGCAAAAAAAGATGCAGAAAAGATTCTGCAAGGGAAAGCTAAAATCCAGTAGTATTGTTTTGCTGAAAAAGAGGAAAATAACTTGAAATTTAGACCGCTATGTACTTGATAGCAGAAATAAATTGAGAAATTTACTGAAAGGCCCATCAGTTCTGATGCAAAAATCCAATCCTGTTTCACACTCTCCAGAGATGTTGCCTGGCAAAGGGAAACCCAACAAGCTCGTTGGTCTCCATACAAAAGGGATGCAGCTAATAAACCAGAGGGGAATTTGCCATCAGGTGTTGGCTACTATTTCAAACTGTGTATATTAGGAATGTCTTTTTTTTCCTTCTTACTCTTTCTTTTTTTTTCTTCTTATTCTTTCTTTTTTTTTTATTATTTTTTCAAAGATTGCGTAGGAAGCTGTTTCCACGCACCAAGTGATGAGTCCTTCTGCCAGTCTCCCTCCCCACCAGACAACTGTTTGGACATGGTGCCATGCTCCGGTGGAGTGATATGACTCAGTCCCCCGATGAGTATATGTTAAAACTATATCTGTCTCCTTCCAAGACAAACACATTTTTTTAAGGCTGAATTCTACCACGCATATCCAGGATACCAGGTATAAGTCTCCATTCAGAGAAAAATCAGCACCCTCATTGCCCTTGTTTCCAGTCTACGCATCATATAGGCATTTGTGCATTTTTGAAATTAAAATCTCAGCTTCGAGAAGAGCTGTTTCAGCGGCACAGAGGTTTTCTCTTAGCCAGCAGAATTAGGCGTCTCCGATTTGTGCAGGCTTCGGTGAAGATACACATTTTTTTCAGGAAGTTTCTGCCTCTGAAAATCAGATTCTTTTAAGGTGTTTTGGTGGCCAAAACTGGCGGTACTCCAATTCACCGGCTGTTTTTGAACTTCTTGGCTCAGCAGAGCGGCAGCTGCTTGGTGGACACTGGAAAGTGAGATTTTGCTTTTGCACAGGTTTTGAGGCTGGCCCAGTCCCTACCTCCGCTGCTAATACTGAAACTGGATCAAGGATGATATTTCGGCTGGTCTTTTAAAGGTAGTTGTCACATATTCCTGGAAAGTGATGTATCATGTGATAAATACCTGTGGGCACTATAGGGACGCACAGAGGGTATTGGCTGGTCCAGGACTACTTTTAGTAAGAGAGTTGAGCAAAGATTGCTGCTGTGTTCCTTGCAAAGGTACCTGAAAATAAAAATAGGTATGGCAGCATCTGTAAGACAGGACATCAACAAAACTTCTGGGGATGCACCTGTAGCCGCAAGATGATGTGCAGACACTGGTTGGGTCCTGGAGCCCAGTTTGGAGCAAGGTGAGATCCTGGGAGAGAAATGGAAGAGGAACACCAATATCTTTCTGCATCCTGTGTTTTTGCAGGCTAATAGGATCTCAAATAGGCTCTGCAGGACGAGACACCACAGGCATTCACCACAACAGACAGGGGTAACCCATAGGCTCGACATCGGCTGAGGAACCCACCTCCTCTGTCCCTCTGTCCTTGCCAGAGCCTGCTCTGCCTCTCCTGCTTTCCTGACACAACCGAGGGCCGTTACCAAATCAATGGGAAATTGAAAACCCACAGCTGGCCGGGCCACCTGCGCCTGCAAGCCCCCATTGCCCGTCGCCCCCTCCCCGGGGACGGCATCCAGTTGTGGAGCGGGGCAGCGAGCGCTGGCGCGGGTCCGAGCCGGGGGGTCAGCTGGGGAGGCAAGGGGCCGCCCGGCCCCCAACACTGCGCCTGTTGTGGAGGGGGATTACTGCGGGAATTAGTGCCGGTGGATAGAGACGAAACTCTCGGGCAACAACTGTGGGTGTCCTTTCCCCCAGCCCTTCCCAGGGAATCTGCCAGCCCGGCCCGTCTCGAATGCAACCCCTGTGTGTCGGATCAGCGCAGCTGTATGCGCGCCACTGCTAATCCGTCTGCACAACACGCCGTGCGCCAGCTGCCCGGCCGAGGGGCCGGGGGGACGGGACGGTGCCAGGGCCCGCCACGGATCCCCCCGCATCCGCTGACCTGCAGGACGAACTGGGCCATCGATGGATGCTTCTGGTCCCCACCCGCGCCGTGCAGCCCGGCTCTGGTCCAGGAGGTGTGGAAGCCTCCAGCTCTCTTTGCTCAGCCTCCCCTCCTCACCTCTCCCTGTGGACATCCCTGGCACATTGTGTTGCACAGGATGGTTGCAATCTCAAGTTGATAAATCCTCTACTCTCCTGTCAGGTCCGTGTTTGCAGAGCGGAAGGTAGCGATGCTTCGTCATCCTCACTGTCAGCCTGGCTGCATCCCTTCAGTCCACAGCAGCGTGTACGGCTTCGGGCTCCAGCACGTAGGTACCAGTACTGAAATCACCGTCACTCTTCCCAAAGTGCTTTGACATCTTCCGAGAAAACAGTGCAAGATGTATTTCCCCCCTCCCTCCCATTTCTGGGGTAATTAGTCCCTGTGAGTTAATTTCCCAGCCGTCGGGACGGGCAGATGGATTGCAGATCTGCATCGCCCGCACCGGATGAGGATCCCGTCACAGCGCCGTGCTCTCGGCTCCAGAACACGCAGCATGTTTGCCTTTGATTAGGATTGCTCTTGCTTTCCAGCTTTCTGTCACCACGCTATTGTTTTATAACTTGATACCTAATTTATTTTAATGACAACAAATAATTTGGCAAGCGCTCTCCATCCTTCTTCTGGCAAAATTCTGCTCTAAGATTGATAAAGCTGTTAAGTTGTGTGGGGGGGGAATTGATTTGTACTGTTGGTTTGGGGTTGGGGTTTTTTTTCGGTAGAAACCTAAAGACATCAAGGAAAACTTTGTAAAATTACCGTTGACATCCCCGCCTTTCCTTCAGAGCTGTCAGTCAAAGGAGAGGCTGCCATGCCAAAAATCTGTATTGACAAAGCAATGGGTAACACACACAGCTGAGGCCGGCAGGGCTGGGAGCCTCCTGCATCCCTCTTCCCTCCCAGCCGGAGCGATAATGCCATCCCGTTGCTCTCTGCTCACCATAGAGTTTGGCTGCTCCCCGTCCAGGAGGAGGCAAATCCCTTCTCTCCAAGCAGGACCGGCTGCAATCCCCGTCCTTAAGAGGCTGGTGCATCCCTTAGAGGGATTTCCAGGAGTCTTCCCAACTCAAGCGAAGTTACAGGGAGAAGCACAAGTACAGCAGATGGGGCCTGGGTGGATCAAGTTGTAAGTCAGTGACAAAATCAGCAGCCGTTTTTGCCAGCATGACCAGAAGTGACTCCCTGAAGCTCTGACAGTGCCTCAGCAACAGGTTTGAGCCCCTGAAACCTGTGTCCAACACACCACTAAGTTGTCCTCTTTCTGCGTATAGGGTCAAACTCCAACGAAAGCTTCCCATCTGTGCAGTGTTGTATTCAGAGACCTTCTGCACATGGGTGCCTCCGTGGCAGAGCTGTGAGGAGGCAGCTGTTATCCTGCATGCACCAGAGATACTCCACCAGCCTTGCTCCCACTGACTCATGCCAGGACATGGAAGCAACTACAGGATTAAATTCAGCTCCCTACAAAAGACTGGCATTAATGTATCCTAAAGCAGTAGCCTTTAGGATCTGCATGGGTGAGACAAGACCAGAACCCTGGCCCCCCCTGGAGGGGGCAGAAATAGTGCTTGGAAGAGGTCTTCTCTCTTTCCTACATGAGACACGGCTCTGACCTTATCCTGCCTGACCTCCGGGCCGTACCGGTTTGTTCAGCCTGCAGATAGACTGATGGTCTGCAGAGATTCCCTCTCCTGGAAAAACACACTCCTTCTTTCTTCTGGGGTCCTGGGGAAGCTCTAGTCTTATTTCGTGTTCCGATAAGTAAAAACAAAGAGCCAAAGTGGAGCAAAACCAGATGCATTAATTAAACAAACACAAACCCTACGGTCCCTGCACGTCCCCAACGCAAAGTTGGCTCTGATTTATCAAGACACATTTGGCTTGCGAAGAATGAGGCCAAATGTCTCAACATCTACAGCTCTCGGCTCACAGGAGCCCACAACACTTGACTTTTCTGTGCTGGCTCGTGGGCAGGCAGAGAACTGCCCCGACGCGCTGCCGGCCCGCGGGAAGCCGGTTCCCCACGAGACAACCCCTCCTTGTCCTCGCTGGTATGCGAGCTCACGGCCAGCGACCCGAGTGGGACAGACAGATGGCACCGCCACCCAGCAGAAACCGGCTTCTTTGCAAAGAATAACGCCTCTGTAGCATGGTTGGGTTTTTTTTTTTCCTTTAACTCTAAAAATAAAGCGGCGAACAAATGAGAAGGGACCCGTGAACCGAGGACCACAACGTGGGGAGCAGGAGATGGGAGGGTGAAGAGGAGACCTGGCTTTGGGATTCACAAGCTGTTGCTTTAAAATTTGAAAATATATCCCTGGGGGACACTTGAAGGGGATGAGTACTAAGGAAGGGATGAATTGCAGGCCAACGATAATAGTCATTATTAAGGCAATCTTCTGCTGAGGCCAAAAAGAGTTCACTCCTTTGTATCATTAAGTCTTCCAGTATAAAAGAGATTGCTGCAACCGGGAATGGCCCTTCTCTCCATACCCACTGGGGAGAGGTCCAGAAACGATGGGTTATACTGCAGCAAAGGAGTTTTAAGTTAAAAAAATCATTCTAACTGGAAGGAGTTAAGCACTGGGAGAAACTGCCTGGGGTCGAAGTGGAGTCGTCCTCCTGGGGGCTCGCTGAGACCAGGTTTGACCCACAGCTGCCAGGCACCACTTGAGAGCTGCTGCTCCAGTCTGGGGCGGGAGGATGGGTGGGATGACCTCTGCAGGTCTCTCCCAGCCTCGTTTTCCATCATTCAATGACAACAGCATACGGTTGGTCGTGCAATGCTGGTTGCAGAGCTTCTTCACCCAGCAGATGCATCTGGCTTTGTAGTTACTAGTATTGGATTGCCACCAGTGACCTCTGGCGTGTGGTTTCCTTCCCCAGAATTAACCCTTGTTTAAATCAGACGTCAGAGCAGAGCAGACGTGCTCTGCTACAGTCCAGAAACCGCTCCGGCCCTGCAGCGCCTTCATCTGGAGGCCCAAACTGTGCCTTATTTGTAAGCCACCAGCGCGACGTTTGGGGGCTGCCATCTAAGGCCGGGATTTGTTGGGCAAGTGCTAAAATGTGCAGTAGAGCATTTGGCTAAGACCAAAACACCACAACAAGCTGGAGAGCCGCTTTCTCCATTGGCAGTGCCCTGGGCAGGGGAGGGCTCTCTCTACGAATGAGAGGGGTAAGCCCACGCGATAAATTAGGCTGTGGGTGTTTCTGGCTCAGGCTGCCCCTGCCACTGCTGGCTGGGGAAACTCAGAGACTGCCTGGGCAGCGAAAAGATTGCCCACCACCTCCACGTCTTGCTGCGTGAAATCGGTGGCTGCTTCTCCTGCAGTGTTGGGTTTGGTTTTTTTTTTCTAACACAGCTGCTATCGAACCTGTTGCTGAGGCGATAGTTCACATTTAAAGACGTATTGATAATTGGGAAGGCTCCAATCATTGCATACATTTTACATTTGAATTTCAGTGGTTTCTGAGCCTGCTCACTCTCTCAGGCATGCCGTACTCGTGGGTTATTCACAGGCAGAGCTAATAATTGCAGTTTCATATGGAAGGGAAGGCATCAGAATTCAATAATGAGCATTTGATGGAAGGAGAATATCAGTAAGACAGAGGTCATAAAAATACCATACACAAACCCAGCTGTTTATCCATTTCCTCCATTGCTCATCATTGCAATGTCTGCTGGCTGAATTGTTTCCTTTCTGTTTAAAGGCAGAGAAACGACCAGGCAACCCAAAAGAAATTAAGCCCTAAAATGAATGCAAAAGGTTCCCAACTGAAAGAGCGTTTTTTCTTGTAAGTGCGGCCCTGAGCTGAGTTATGCTGACAGACGGCGCAGAGACTCCGGCATTTGAGAGAGTGTAAAAATATAGGCCATGTCTAATTGCAACTATTTTGCCTGTTCAGGCTCACAGCAAATTGAGACATTTTCAAGCAAAAGGCTCTGCTGCCCTGATAAGGTAAGTTGTAATTAGGTGGGGTCTTCTTCAATTAGAGCCAAACTTAACTTGACCTCTAGGTGGTTAATTAGGGGCTGTCAGCCCAGTAAGGTTCCTGGAAAGTTGTTTTCAGCTGTACTTGAGATGGCTGTGAACCTCGAGCCCAGTCTGCTTGGTGCAGAGGCAGTTTGGGGATGTGCTGCTGCTCCCATAGAGCTGTGTTTCCCACGCCGCTGGCTGCGGCAGCCGCAGGGATGCTGCGGATGCAGCCCCGAGGCCCCGGCTGGGATGCGGGCATGGTCCTGGGCTCAGGGTGAGGACAGATGGCTCAGTCCCAAGGCCAGGTGGGTATGTGACCTTCCCTTCTGACTCTATCCCCGTGGTCTTTCTTACCTCTGCCTAACCTGGAGGGCCCAGAGGAAGGACCGAACGTGCTGTCCATCCCTTCTTCCCCCTTGTCCTGCTCTGTGGCCAGTAATTTCCGTGCTGCTCCTTAGGCAAGGGGTGATTTGGAGTCCCCTGAACAATCATCAGGAAGGAAGACAATAATGATTTTAAATGAAAATAGTTACAAGTGGGGAGTCGCCGTGCCGAGACATAATTCATTTCAGACTGCCTGTCTTGCAGCTATTTGGCAATTCCTTCAGCATGTAATCTTCCCATTTCCTACAGGCGAACTCTTTTTTGCACACTTATAATTAGGTGTGTTTTTTTTCCTCCTCTCTCTCACTAACCTCAGGCTCCAGGCTTGCAGCTTCCGAAAGTAGCTCACGTCCCATTAATTTAATTTATTTTTTTTTTTATTACCCTCTTCTGCAGGGGAGAGGGGGGTTGGAGAAGGAGATTATGCAGATAGTCGGAGGGAAATGTTTTGGCCACAGTGTCCTAGAGCAGTTTGGGAAGGAGACGGGGAGCCAAGAGAGCGGTTTCAAAGGGTCGGGGGCCAACTGGGCTGAGATGTGCCCAGTGGCACCAGGGAGGAGTGGGTGGCTGGAGGGTGGGAGAGAGTTTTGCCATGGGAACGGTGGCGTCTCGGGGAGGCTTTCGCTGCACAGCTGACTGCTTGACTTCACCCAGCAAAAACCTCGAGCAGAGGCGGTTTCCCCTTTATTGCTTTGGGGATTTGACATGATTACATACATTAACTTGTGGCTTTTCTCTTGTAATTGCTGGTTACTTCCTATAAATGTGTATGCGTGGATGTACACGCTCACATGCATATATATATGCACACATATATATGTATAAGCATATATATATACACACACAGATACACGGATGTGTCTATATATAGGTATACATAATATTATTGGACTTATCACACCTTAAAACAGGTCTCATCGAACACCATCTACGGGGACTCTGAAAATATGCCCTGGGTGGTCTGGGAAACGGAACTATATTTATCTGCCTGGTCTTATCTGTTTGTTTTAGCATCCGAGCTCCACGTTTGCAGGCCCACGGGTAACGGATAAAGTCACGACCGTTGTCTCATGGGTGCCTGGGCGGAGAGAAGGGATGAAGGCTCAAACGATCCTCGTTTCCTGCGTGGAGGCAGCAGGAACTGGTGCCCGAGCTTCCCCTGGTTTGTATATGAGGTGGTGTGGGATGCATGCCAGGTTACAAAGAATCGTGATTTTCAAGATTTGAAGGTAATTGCCTCTGGTTTGTATCCAGAGAGCATTTCTTTAGTTTCATAAAATACATATTGGAGGAGGTGCGAGAGAAATTATGAGTTGGCCCGTTACGGAGCAAGAGGACCATGTTTGGGTGATGTTCATTGTATATCTAACCTGAAAGGACTAATCAAAACATGTATGTACCGCTGGGCTGCAGTCAGAAGATACCTGCTTGGCTTGGTGGAGGTAACGAGGATGAGACAAATGGCCCCAATTTATGCATGAAGGAAAGTGACCACTTATGCTCCATTCTCTTTGCCCTAAATTTTATGCAAATCAGAAGGTTATTTTGTATGAAGACAGTCTGAAAAAACATCTGAAAACATGATTATCTTCTGATTTAATAAAATCCCGTTGTATGGTGTATCCTGAAGACAGAGAGGAGATGTGAAAGGAGAGTTACTAGTTGTTCAAATTTGTTTGCACTGGTTTTATAGTATATTAATCCCATTCTTCAGGGGTTCTACAGCTCATGCACAGGGGCCAGGAAGGATTTATTTCTGACCTTTTTAGCATGATTTAGCTTTTGGTTTTGAGATTTTTTTCTTTTTCTTTTTTTAAATTTTTTTTTTATTTCCTCTGAAACAGTGGAAATTGGCCACAGTGAGAAACAGGATGTTGAGCAAAGCACTTATGCTCCTAGTGGTATTAAAATCTCTTGGATGCCTGGTAGATAGATCATTCCTCCACACTCTGGGTTAAACAAACTGTCTGATTTAGGGTGCAGAAGTGACTTCTCTCAGGTCAGAAGGGTGAGGACTTGTGGAGCATGCAGAGGATCACTGCGGATTTCCCCCAGTAAATTCCCTGCTATTGCAGGAAATGTGACATTAGTGATGCTCTTGCAGGTTACAATGGTGGTTTTGTGTGTTATAAGGTGCTGGGAGGCTTCTGTGATAGCAATGAACGGGGGTGGTGGGGAGTGGGTGCCCCGGGAAACTCCCTGTGCTAAATGCCTCTCCTTTCCCTGAAAAGTCAAGGAACTGGTGTGGGCATTGAGTGTGGTCTATTGGAGTCCTATGCTCCCAAAGCCTTTCTTCCGAAGTGACCCTGTTGTCTTTACTCTAGCATGATAAAGAAGGGTTTCCTGACTGTGCCTTTACCCGATTTTTCCCTAAATCCTGGGCCTGAGGGTGCCTCCTGCCCCACCGCTGCCCTGCCTACCTCGCCATTCTGCTCCGAGCTCCATTTCCCCCAGCAAACCTCAGTGATGTTACGCAGCAGACCACCGTGAAACCTAAACCTGAGCTGTTCAGGTCCATAGGGGGATTTAACTACTGCTAACTAAGGGTATTGTACCTGGCATTGGCGCAGAGATAACTCATCAGCCAAAATATTAACCTGGCTGCAGCCAGAGCCTTTGCCATTTGACTTGTGATAAAGAAACTTATCAGCTAATTACAGCTGGGCTTGGAGTATTTGCAGTAACATGCAGGGTTTTCCGCCCTCTACTCTTAAGAAAACGCAGTAAAAGAGGACAATTCAGGCTAGAGTTGAATTAAAACCCACAGATCTCCCGATTTAATCTGTGTCACAGGATCTCTTGTTCCCTGCGCAGCAACAGACCCTTCGGGGACGGGCTGAGGCTCGTACCACGGCACGGCTTGGCTCCGGCGAGGTTTTGACAGGCTCCGAGGATTAGCCAGCGAAGTTTGCCTTGGGGAGCTATTGCCACAGAGCGGAGGGCAGCAGCTCCTTCTGCTCCTCGTCTTTTTGCAAGAAGAACAGCAGTGGCTGCTGGCGGCCCCCGTGCCGCGCTGCGGCTCACAAGGGAATGGCTTCACAGCTGGAAGGAGCCCTCATCCGATGACCTGTAAACCGAAACGCCTTGCGACGCAAGGCAACGCGTTTCTGGAGGGAGTTCTGCGCGTGATTATGGTCACAGTGGCTTTGGTCACCCAGGGAAGAGGCCTGGCTGCCCGTAAGGAGGGTCCAATGCTAACGGCTGCGCTGTGCGCTCCCGGAGCTAGGAGAGATGGTCATATGAAATGCTGGGGTGCAGCGGGTAGTGAGGTAGAGGATGACAAATCTGCCAAAACTTTTGGGGGTTCAAAAGCCATTAAAACTTATCAAAGTGAATGCAGATTTCACAGTTGCCCCTGCTATATGACCGACGAGATGCAAGCTTTAATTTGGGTGGTCTTTTCCTCTGGTATCTCATCTCGCCCTGTCACACTGCTTTTCACCCCGTTGAGCTGCAACAGAAACCTGGGTCTTTGCGGATCGTCTCTTAATGCAGAGCGTGGGGGCTGGTTTGATATCTTTTTTTCTTTTTTTTTAAATTTATCTTATTGATACCAGTCTTGGAACAGGGACAATCCCGTCCTCCAGGAATCTCAGCTCAAAATCGCAGCCTGTTTCCCAAGCAGTTTTTCCACCATGGGAACTAAGGCTAATCACAACCTTTGCAACCCCCCCGCTTCTCACCGCGGTCCTGTCCCATAATCTCCGCTCAGCTGCGCGGGACCCCGCACAGGCAGCAGGACTGGCCCTTTCCTCCTGCTAAGACCGATACTGCCACCTGAGAGCCCAACAAGCTAACAATACTTAGAGAAAACATGACCAAAGGTATTTTAGTGTCATTCCACAGAATGAACTCTGCTTAAACACTGCATTATATTTCAGTTGCTGCCTCTCCAACAGGACAGAAGGCCTTTCAGTACTTAAAGGGGTCTTATAAGAGAGATGGGGATGGACTTTTTAGTAGTGTCTGTAGTGACAGGACAAGGGGTAATGGTTTTAAACTAAAAGAAGGTAGATTCAAACTAGATATAAAGAAGAAATTTTTTACCATGAGGGTGGTGAAACACTGGCCCAGGTTGCCCAGAGAGGTGGCAGATGCCCCATCCCTGGAAACGTTCCAGGTCAGGTTGGACGGAGCTCTGAGCAACCTGATTTAGTCGAAGATGTTCCTATTCATTGCAGGGGGGTTGGACTAGGTGACCTTTAAAGGTCCCTTCCCACCCAAACCACTCTATGATTTTGGAAGGGGCCAGCAATGGGGAACAAAAAGGACTGAAGATGTGAAAAGGCTTAAAGTGAGATTGTGTAGTTTAGAGAGGAGAAAAGTAAAAGGAGATTTGAAGTGTGTGCACAAAGCATGGAAAGAAAAGACTTTTTCCATGGTCTTGCAGACCTCCTATATTCAATGGGGACCTGCATGCAAGTGAGGAGCTCCTGTGCCAGAGAGCAAAATGCAGCCCAGCGGGCGGCTTCTCCCACAGCCCAGCACATGCTTAAACTCCTGAACCGCGAGCGATTTTCATGGCGTGGTGTAATCTATCCACCCCAGCCTTGCTAGGATGACAAGGAGAGACAGAATAATTTTCTCCAGTGGAAGAAAACAGCAAAGTGCTGCTTACAGTAACACATTAGCGCTTAAATCCCCTTCATTCCTACAGAATGAAATGGATATTGATAATTATTAATGGACAATAAACTTGCAGACTGGAAAGGCAAAATTCATCCGACCATGGACAGACTAGCATTTACAAATATGTCAGCCCAGTGGAAAACTTCTGCTGAAATCGTATTACTTACTGGTATTTTTTTGAGTAAATGTTCTTGAATATTGTTTTAACGAATTTTGTTTTAGGGAAAAGCCTGATCTGCTTATGTCAGGGAAGTTAAATTGCTCTGGGTACCAAAGGGTCAACAAAAGTTGGGTTTGGTTGCTGCTTTATGGCACTTGAACTATACTGACTGAAACAATGTTCTAAGATGACTTGGGAATTCACTGAAATAGCGATTTTCATGTAAAAATGGTGATTTTTTTCCAACTTTCCATATTTCTTAGTAATAAAACTTTTGATTGGGGATTTTTTATTTTAAATATCAGTAGGTTTTCTTGTAATGTTTCTAAACACATCCCTTTAGTTTGTCCAACTTTGACCTTTTTTTAAATTATTTTGGGATTAAAAAAAACCCACTTTGAAATACCAGAATTTCCAGTAAATTGAAATTCTATTTTTTAATCACTTTGGCTGATAACTGCACGTGTAACAAGCCTACCATGGGGCACAATTGTCATACTCTGCTCATAGGCTTGTCCCTTTAGGTTTGTGTGGAGTCTGGTCTGGAGTTTGGTCTGGAGGAGCTAATTCCCGTGCAGTGCAATCCACTCAGCCCAGTTATTCCAGTAATGGGTGGAAGAGTGCTCACAGCAGTGACAGATAGCTGGTCTTTGGGTAGGATTGTTTAGGGGTTGTTCAAGCAAATTAGAGGCCATCAGCAAATGCCTTGGTCGATGTTTTCATGATTGCATGACTTTGTTCCAAGGTTTCTGGTCGCTACCACTGCAGATATTTCAAGGTCAGGTAATTGCTTGAGTTCTATTTAATTGCTGAACTGCTTTCTTTGCAGCTGACACATTTCAGGCCACCACCGTGCACCAGGGAGGTGCCCTCACCAGCTGTTAGACGGGGAATTGAGAAGGACGTTTACCCTGGCCCAGGCTTGCTGCCTTCCCAAAAAGGAAAAAGAGTTTTTTTGGATGGATGCCAGTGAGGTACTCTCCTGCAGTTCTCCACTCAAGGATGGCTGATGACCAAGCCTGACCCGTTCTGCACTTAGCTGACAGATAGTTATATGGACAGGAAAAAAAGGCAGATGGCTGAGAAGGGAAAACCTTTTACAGCATGGGATTAGTGTCCTCTGGCCAGCTGGCTATTTGTGCATACTTTATTCAGACAACTTTGAAACATAGGATAATTTATGTGTTCAATGGACCAGAACCGACTCTGGGAGCCTTAAGGGTTTTCCATCATCCTAAGAATGAAATAGCTGATGCAGACGTTAGAACTGACTATTTGTCCAGAAACCTCTGCTGCCTTTTCACACTGCATCTGAAAATTTTGAATAAATTTCACAACACTCAGGTCCTACCTTCCTCCCCACTCCTGACACGTCCACCAAAGCCCTCTGCACAATTCTCCTTATCTTGTCTTGAACCAGTTAAACAACCTTGCTGTGTTTTTCCTGGGAGACCTGTTCTGCTGTTTCTCTTGCTTGCTTCCAAAAGGCAAACCAGGTTTTCCTAAGAAAACCTATTTTCCTAAGAAAACCATTTTACTAAGAAAACCTACTCTTGTGAGATACCCAGATGACTTCTTTAGAATCTGGGTGGCTGAAAGGAGAGCCGGAGACGTGGACAGACACTTGGGTGCTTCTGCAAATCAACCTCCATCCCAATGGTGAGCCACTTCTGTAATGCATTTTTTTTTTAAAAAATGTGATTTTCTTGCATTGCAGCAGTACCTCAGAGGAACCCCTCAAGCCCCAGGGAACTCTTACACTAAGCGTTTAAAATTCAGCTCCAACATAAGGCTAGACGTGAAGAGCTCAGCCCACGTAGGAGCCAGAGCAACCTCCTGGGGTGTGTGTTACAAGAACCTTCCATCTTTGCCAATCCACAGAGGTCACGAGTTGTCACAGCCAGCAGCTGCAGAGCCTGTGCTCTTTGGTTCAAGCTGTTACAGCTTTTAACTGAGGAGTGGATTTACCAGGGATGAGAAAAATGAGCTTTAGCTCTCCCATTAACTATATCCTCTTGCTCCCTTGGCAGCTTGCACAGTCAGCTGCTGCCCACCGGCTCCACTGGTGAGAAGCCACAGTGCCAGGACTATGATTTTCCTGTAATTCTGTAGCACTTACGAGCCCCACCACGCTGGATCCTGCATCTGAAGGGGCTGTCTACGTGCTGAGATCACACTGAGAGCTATAGCTTTCTGCGGGGCTGAGCTCTTCCCACCAACCTCAGCATCACACGGTCCTGGCAGTGAAGCAGGCTCCCCATGGGCAGAGTTTAGCTCAGGAAGGTGGTACCCGCATCCTGCTGATCCCATCCTGCCCTCTGAGGATCAGATATGTCAGGTCCTTTGGTTCCTTGCATTCCTCCTGACCCTGCTTGCAAAGGAGCTACGTTACGATGAGAAGGTGTCTGCAGGGAAAAGCTGGGTCCTGCTGGGCACCTCCCTCCCGCCGGGCAGGGCGCTGGTTGTTTCGGCCCTAGATAATGCCTAAATCACAGCCTTATTTCTTCTTCATACCCTGGATTTTTTGAAAATGGAGAAGAAATAGCACACGTCAAAGGTGGGTGCATAGTCCTGGCTGCAGGGGTCTGAGGCTGCGGGAAGACCCTTTTTACATGAATCAGCAGTAGTTTGTAATGCAGGCACTGGGACCAGTCCAGTTCCCATCACTGTCGATGGCAAAGGTTTGTTGGCTCCGATAGGCTACAATTAGGCACACTTTGATGCACACGGCTTTTTTTGATGCCATGTGTTTTGAATTTCAGCTTTTGCATTCAAGCCTCCTCTCTCTGCTTCAACCTCCGCCCCACAAACATTCAAGAAAGATAAAACAAAAATAGCAAGAACAGTGTAAGTCAGTCCCTTTGGCTATGCGGTACTGGCATCCTGGCGAACGCTTGGTGCCTCTGTACTTCTGTCATTCCTTCATTAACTCAGGTTATCAATCAGCTTCCTTTAGGAAAGCAGCCTGAAGGAGAAATGCAAGCTGGTACAGAGGGAAAACCAGGATAAGAGCAGTGATGTGAGACTCCGAGGTCCTTTCCCCAAAGCTAAACAACATTCTGTTTGTCCCTAATATCTTCTCCCTCTGTGTCTTCCTCGTATGGCCATAAGCTGACCAGCCCCCTAATAACTGTCCTGGAAACAGCATTTTCCGAGCGGATGGATTCTCTGCACCTGATCCGTCCACCTGCAGCCTGCTCTGCGACGGCCACTTTCGGTGATGGATGAACCCTGTCTCCCCAGCTGGCAGCACTGTGCTGGCTGTCCCTGTCCTGGCTGCGGCTCAGCTCTTCCATTTGCCTCCAGTTCAGTTTCCCTGCAGCGTCGGAGTGGATGCAGCTGCGGGGATGCCCCCACTTTGGAGATTTACCTCCTTGCTTTGTAGAACCAGATGGTGGCCGGTCTTTAGTTTATCCCCTGACTCCCTGACCCTACCAGCCTCCTCTGCTACAGCTTTCCTGGGTGCTCCTTGGGTCCCTTCTAGCCCCTGGAGTTTTTTCAGACTGCTCCTCTCCTTGGATCTTTCTTGTGTCCTCTGAGCCCCCTTTGGCTCTTCCCTCGCAGTGGTTCCCACCACGCTTCCCGCTGCCCTGCTCCTTTGGTCGCGCTCGGGGCAGAGGCATCTCCAGCCCTTCTGACGTCAGGATGAAGCAGAGGTCGCTCCCTCCGGCTGGCATCTCAAGTGTTAATCCAGCCCAGAAAAAGGGGATGACTTATATTTTTTTTGAGAATCTTTTGGCCTTTTTTTTATTTTCTTGTTTTGGGGGTTTTTTTTGAGCTGTTAACTGACATCTGAATGGGAGATATGAATATAGAAATTATTCTCTGCTGAAAGCTGCAGAAAAGCCACAACCCTCAGATCAAACAACTTTTTGTGCCACAGCAAAATTAAATCCTTGTGATTTCCATATTCTTCAGTCAACAGGCTGGCGCCCAAGTCGTTGCCATAGCTACTTAAGTACAGGCTGTCAGGAGCAGGGGAGGGAGCGGGAGACACGCTGTCCGAGGGTTAAGTAGCTGTTTAATTATTCAACCCAATATCTGGCAAGCACTCCAGATTGACAAAGGGGGGTCTCCTGTGATCTCCGGCTGGATAGATCACTTTAACCCGTTCTCCTCCCTCCCCGTGCGCCGCCTGCCGCATCCCCTGATGAAAGGAAAAGTGGATTTGCTTTGCTTTGCTTTGCTTTGCTTTGCTTTCCCCCCGTTGCCTGTTACTTACTGTCCTCTGTCAAACGTTCTGGAGGCTCTGTGTGAGTCAACGAGTGTGCTGGCTCAGCGATTTATGAAATGGGATAGCACATCCCTTTTGACACCTGTGCCCATCCCAGGCCGTGCCTCAGTTTCCCCAGTTCCCAGGGCTGCAGGGGGTGGTGGTGCTGTGCGGCAGGAGCCTTTTGCCGCTGAGACCCCCACACCACGGTGTGTTGGCTCTTCCCAGGCTGCCCCGGTTGGAACCTGCGGTGGCGTGGAGGTGGCCTTGGGGCATTAATCCTCCTAAGGCGCCGGGGGAGCTTGGCACAAGGGCTGCCGGAGAAGTGCAAAGTCCAGCTGCAAAGTGCCATTGCACAACGCGGGCTGAGCAGGAGAGGACGGCGTTAGCAGCCTCGAGAACCTCCCCGTGATGGTTTTTCTCAACTTTCTGTGTACGGCATATTGGGAACATAGGCTGCCTTTTTATTTAACGGAGCAAAACAATGAAAATACTTGGAAAAAACCCAACTATGCTGGTCAAGACTCCCTCATTAAGGAGAGTTGTATTTTCAGATGCCTTCCTCTCTTTTCAGCTCTCCCTTACTATTTAACTCTAGAGAAACTCTCTCATACAGACTCAAGGGCTTTTTCTTTCTGGAAATCATATTAAAAACATTGCCTGGCCAAGCTCCTTTGCCAAGCTGATTATTGTGCTGTCCTGTGATCCGAAAACACTGGGGGTAAGGTAAGGTAACAGTGCAAAATCCACCACTTAGTCATTGTTGGACATGAAAAACCGCTTTGGTTATCAAAGAAATATGTTGAAAGTGGACGCTGATAGCCCCTGGGGGTCCGGCTACCTGGCTGGTGCCAACAAAAAGAGACAGATTAATGAGGTCTATGGCCAGTTGCTTCTGTACTCTTTTCTTAACCTTTATTTTTCAGAGGACTTCCAGACAGATAAAGGACAGCGCCTGGTTAATCATTTATCCGTCTGCATATCCAGCCTCTCTTTTCGTATTCTTCTCTGGCCTCAGAGGAAAAATTAACATATTTATTTTCTGGTTTCTCCCCCACAATCCTACGGAAGCAATTTTGGTCGCAATAGGAAGTCATGTCCCATCCAATTCAGGGTTTTTTTTAAAAAAAAAAAGAAAAAGAAAAAAGGAAAAAGGAAGCACGCTAGAGTGATTGGAAAGGTCTGCCGGGGAGAGGGTGCTCCAGCCGGCCCTGGCCTGCCTTGAAATGTTTTCTGCTCCAGCGTATTTTTAGCTACTGTCACAGAGTGATTTCCTTGCTGATCTGCTCGAGGTTCATGTTGCATTGCTGAAAAGCTCACTTGCTCCAGTGCAGACCTCCAAGCTAGAGAGCTTCTGACCGCAGATTTTCA
This sequence comes from Anarhynchus alexandrinus, assembly GCA_008711295.1. Taxonomy (NCBI): domain Eukaryota; kingdom Metazoa; phylum Chordata; class Aves; order Charadriiformes; family Charadriidae; genus Anarhynchus; species Anarhynchus alexandrinus. The sequence goes on from VUYV01000171.1 coordinate 1,566,895, forward strand.
TCTGGATGGTTTTCTATTGTCACGGGCCAAATAGCGAAGCCTTTTCTCAGCCTTTTTGCAGACATAAGTCCCACTGGCTCGGTGGCCTGACTCATCTCTAAGCACTTTCTCCAAAGCCCCTTGCTCTGTCAGACGCTCACCCCCACCCCGGCTTTGCCATGGGATGCTCTGATGTCCCGGCGATGGGCTGTCTCCAGATTTGCCTGCAGCCTCCAGCTCTCCCCCTTTGGTCACTTCTGTCGCAGCCACGCGTTGTGCAGGACCCGCGTGGGGAGGACAGAGATGCACAGTCAGCTCTTTGGACAAGCACAGCTGCTCGGACCACCGCGGAGTATCCGCATCTCCCCTGCCTGTGCCTCAGTTTCCCCATCTTCACACTGCAGTGGCTTTTTATTTCCCTTCTTTTGTTTGTTCTTGAAACTGTATTTTGTAAATAATATTGGTCACAAAGCTGTGTGGCATTGCAACATTCCCTGTATAATATATCCTTCCTCTCTGTGTTTTCCTGAAAACCCATGTCCCAGAATGATCATGAAACGTTCCAAGAAGAAATGCCAAGAATTTCCTAGTAAATGTCTTGGCTCTTAACATCTTGGGTTTTTGTTTTTCTATAAGTAATGAAAATGAAGCATCATTTAAAGTCTTTATAGAGTCTACTAGGCTGGGTTGGATTTCACTGCCTTCTGGTTTCTCGGGAAGGCTGACCAAGCTCTCTCTAATTTCGGTCCACAAACCACTTTGGCCTTCTCTGTTGGGAAGAGAAAGATATTTGATATTCATGAAGTAAAATCTCATTCACCTGATGGTCTCGGTGGACATCAGAAATACAGCGTCCAGGGGAAGGGGCAGCAGACCGATCTCCTGGGCCATACTGGGATATTCATGCAGTAACAGGGCACTTCTTTGACTAGAGCATGGTTAAATGGCAGGGAGGGTACAGCTGGGTGCAGATGACACGAATGTATCATCTCCAAGGGTCTTCTCATACCCGTTTGTGCACTCTATCACTTGTGGTTTTGTCAGTGGCTTCACTTTGGTTGAAACCCAGAGGTTGGTAACACATAAGTATTTTTCAGGGTGATTTATTGGTGTTCAGCTGAGCTATGGCAGCTCTGCATTTATCTGCTTCATTTGGCCTCGTTTAAGGTTTAAATAAAACTACATTTTAATTGTGGATATTGGTGGCAGGAAGGGTGATGGGGTTGTGGTGAATGTTCACAGCTGGCAGGTCCATGTTCTTCCTGTACGTCAGCGAAGGCTGAGCTACAGTGCTGGCACTGGGTGGTCACTTGATCCTGTGTTTTCCATTGCCAAAAATGACTCTGGCTTTTGGGTGCTTTGATTTACTGCAGCCTATACGCAGAGCCACGAAAAGCCTCAGTTGCAGAGGTCGGGCAAAACTGCAAATCGTCAGGAATTGGGTCCATTATGGTGTTTTCTTGAGCACTGAATTTTCTGATAGCGTGGGTCCCTGCACTCGCACAGGTCCCAGCCCCGATGCCCACACAGTTTTCTACACCAGAAGCCTGACCAGCACTTTAGCAGCATTTAAAGCCTTCCCAAGGTGAATCGGAGATTCCTGGTGGTGTGACAACAGCCTGGGTGGTAATGAACACCACAGTGGCTTCTTCTGCTGCCCCCAGTCAGCTGGTGGGACCTCTGAGAAGGACAAGACCTCACCTCTGCATCACTATCATTTTGTCACTTGTCAGCTCCCTGCCTGGAAGGGCAGTTTTTTTCCTACGGCACATCGGGCTGTGAAGGCGCCTCAGCCAACCACGCTCAAAATTTTTGGGTTGGAAAAACCAGCATCACTTAAATCAAGGAGGGGGGCAAAAAGCCCGTGTGATTTCACAGGGGAAGCCAGTCTACCAGGCCTGGAAGTGCGACAGCGTGTGGCTGTGTTGAGATTAATTTGCTTAATTGTTGCATGCTGTTAGCAACAGTTACCATGTTTACCGGTTGAGTCAGTAATGCTTGTTAAAACTCTAATTCAAAGGGACCTCAAGTAATAAAAAACAGCCTTGGAATGGTCTCTCACATTAGCTACTGTTGCTTTGCTACACCAAACACAACATTGCCTCCTCCACTGAGCCTTCTCCTGTTCGGGGCAACGTCGATCCCTTATGGACAAGGCCGGTGGAATTTCATATCTTAAAAGATGTGGCTTTTTCCCCTCCCAAACTGTTATTTCTGGATATAGTGCGCAGAGGCAATAGGAAGTTGTACCCCCGCCCATTGCCATGGCAATGCGGTCCTGGGGCTGGTGTCTCCCACCCTGCGTGGTGGAAGAGCCCCAGGCACCGCCGGGTTATCTCCATGGAAGTCTGCAAAATCAGTGGGGGATTTCTCTGGCTCCAGAGGAATGTAGGTTGTGCCTTGATATCTTCTCAGTTCTACCTCACTGTCTGGAAGGATCTCACGTTCGTTTGATGGACAGGTGTGGGGAGACCCTTTTCTTGCACATGTGTTTGAAATGCAAACAGAGAACCTAACTGCTTTGTGGCATCTGTAAATTTGTCACCCCATCCCTCTTCCTGTGGATGGGGTCAATGAAGAGAGACCAGTGCTGCTGGTCTGCCATGGAGCACCAGCAAGGGAGGCTGACGGCAGCCGAGGACAGGAATGTGGGTGCTCTTTCTGTTCTGAGCCTGATTTGGTGAGCTCTTCCCCTTTGCCGTCTTGGTATGTAGGTGGGAAAGAGATAGAAGTCATTAAGCAAGGAACAGGTAACTAATCCAGTTTGAGTCTAATCACCTGATAGCCAATGGCTGCAAAATTCAAGAGAGGAATGGATGTACCCATGTGTAATGAGACCTCACTGGGCTCCAGTACATAGGGTTTGTGATCCCAGTGTTTCTGCACAAATGCCTATTTCTAACTTTTTGGCACATGTGCCCTTAATTGCCCGTTATCGCTGCATCTGTATTACTGGCGTGCCATCTTGCTCTTTCCTTGGCATCACCTTGCTCTGTCTCACAGGGTTAAGTCAGAGTTAAGAGAGAAACTTGGTCTGGTCTGGTGTGGGAAGATGCACGGGCTGTTACGACACTATCTGTGAATCCAGGGCAGGCATAGGCATAGATGTCAAAAAGTTATTCAAACCACTGTGTCTATAGGGCTGTGTGGCTCTGACTCCCTAAGTAGCTGTGGGAGACAGTCAGGGGACAGTCACCCTCCTCCTTTCTACACATGCTAGTTTCATTGTCACACCTACATCTTTAACCTCCTTTAACCACAGAGGAAGTCAGAGTCTTTCAGCCTTAGACACCACAGCAACTACTTCAATCCATTACTCACAGCAGAATAACCAGTTGGTTGGGGTTTTTTTTTATAGCATAGGGGCAGGTATCCATCTAACAGGAATGAGAACAGTAGGCATGGTAAAGCAGGAGAGGAGGAGGACTTGAAACAGGGAGATAGGCTTAGAAATTTCCCTGGTGATGGGTAATGGCTCCGAGCAAAGGCAACGTCCCTGGAAGCTGCAGCATCCCTCCGACACAGCACAGGGTAGTGCTCAGGTGTGCACAATTTTTGTCTGAATGACACTTGTTTCTGTGGGGCCAGCTGGGATCTGAGGGCTGGTTTTCAGCTGGGAAAAGCACTTCTTGTATCGGGTTGTCAGGGAGTCAGGAACTACATTAATAACCCCCCACAGCCCTCGTAAAACCAGAGGGATGCTGCCAAAGGAAAAGGGCTGAGCTTTACAGTCGCAAGAAGAGTGGAGGAGGAATCAAAGCTTGTGACGCAATTTTGTGTGAATAAGGTCAGAACATTTTGTTTTGGCTGCATGAGTGGGACTTTCACAATGTGACACAATGTTGAAATATTTTGACTACTTTTTTGGTAAAGGAGGTAAATCCCAGAATCCAACTGCTCTGTGATTCCCAGCTGAGCCAGGGTCTGAGCGAAACGATATAGTCCCATGAGGTGTGGGTGAAACCAACATTCCCTGTTCAGCCTGGGTAGAAGAAATATTGATCCTGAATCCACTCTGCTCTTGCAGAAGATTGGGTGCTCTGCCCTTGAAGGGCACTCCATCATCCTTACATTAGAAATGACTGAGGTGTACATTGATGTGCAGCCTCCTAATGCAACTGAGAGTCCTGCTCTGCCTTCAGCAAGGAATAAACTCCCATGGCCCCATGGAAGAAGGTGAAGATGTACGTGACGCGCAGGACAGACAAATCCCAAACACAGAGCTGCTCAGTGCTGAGGGGAAGAGCTTTGCTCACCCTCGTACCACGGCAGGGGACTAATGGAAGATGTGAATCCACCTCTTTACTCAGCAGTATGACTTAATTTCAGGAGGGAAAAATGAGCTCATGAGGACTGCCACTTTCCTTGTCACCTTCCCTCTCCCTCCCCATGGACGTGGGAATGGGCAGGGGAGGGTTAGGCTCACGCTGAAAGCATTGGCCCGTTGTGCCGGGGAGGAGAGGCAAGAAATCTGCAACAGACCTTGTCCAGCAGCCGTCAGCTTTCTCCTTGGAGGGAGGCTGAGCAAAGAAGGACCCACACACGCAGCCCAACAGCTCCTTCCCCCCGTGCCCGGCTTGGCCCGGCTCCATCCTACCCTTCATCTGGAGGGAGAGGAGAAGTGACAGTCTGACACCTCGTTATTACTCATCGCGGTGGCTATTTCTCACGTAGTGATTTAAGATCGCACTTTCCACTAAGTGCTCTGTTAAATGTGCTCTAATTCCCTCAGTGCCTCTTGCAGCTCGAGTTTGAAGTGGTGGGATGACAAAGGGAGGTTGAGACTTCACGTGAGGAAGTTTGGGTCAGAGCCTCAGCCAGTGCCAGTCCTCCTGGCCGCGTGGATTTCAGCATCCCATTTCAGGACCAAAGTTGGCAAAGGTCTTTTGAAACGCAGATGTCTCGGGAAAGCAATGATACACAGAATTCTGTTTAAATGATAATAATAAAAGGAAAACAACTTTAGGAAATACATGTAAACCATCCCTAATCACAACCAGGAAATCAACTTTGCTAGCGAGGGTCTGGGTATGTGTCTAATCTGGGCTTGGGGTAGGAACAGAAGAAACGTAGAAGGAATCAATTTTTACCATGTTATGCGGAGCCTCATGCTGACAGACACAAGCCAGCTGCCAGTTTCAATGCTTTAGGCATAACCTGAATGAACTGCTCTGCACTTTGGGGCCAAGATCCACCAGCGGGACACCCGCAGCTCCAGGGAGCTCCATCCTCCCGGAGACGAGAAGTGAATGCAATAGTGGCATGGTCCATGTAGGCAGATGATGTCCTGGGTGTGATCATGCTTGTGGATGTGGCCACTGGGAAATCTGCTGGAGGAACCTACTGGTTCCTCTCCCCTTGGTGGCATCTCGTTCAGTGACAATGTCAAATTATGGCTTCTGGCTCTGGACCTCCCAGCTTCCAGCTCACCAGCCTGACAGCACTGCTGTTGTGCTTCTGCATCCTCTCACACAAGAGCAACGCCAGTGAATGTAGGCGGTTTAACTCATTGACTCTCTTGCCCTATTAATTCTTCCTCTTTATAGGCCTTTCCAATCTTCAGAAAGAGCAGAAGGCAAGGAGAGCCCATCCACGGTGACCACTTTGGCTAATCAAACCTCCAGAAAGTGCCCAGAGAACTGCGTTTCTGAGATACCGCTGTGATAGTTTAGAGGGAAGGCGGTAACATGGCAAAGTACCCAAAACAGGAAACCCAAAGCATTCAAGCAGATACCACTATTCAAAAAACTGATCTCGTCAAAAAAGTCTTCAAAATACTGTGCAGTGTCAGAGCAACAGCGACGAGCTTGTTCTGAAACCAGGGATCTAGTTCAAATATATTCTATATGGCTATATGCACTCACGCATATATAAATGTTGAGATCAGCACCGGATGGTGTTTTTTATTTAGTTTCACGCTTTGTTAACTTCTCTAAATTACGTGGAACGCTCTTTTTTTTTTTAATACCCAAACTTCTGCCTGTTCCCAATTACCAAAATGAAAAAAAAAAGAAAAAAAGGGAAAAAGAAAGAAAGAGTTGAGTCTGTGGAACAAGCTGGCACCACAACGAAGCAGTCGTCAACTACACAATGCGTCCTTCTCGCATGAAACATCAGAGGCAAGTTGGAGGCTGGAGAGATGGAGGAGTTAAGGCACGTGGTTGTAGGCAGCAGAGGAAGACACTGACAAAGATAGAAAGAGGTCTTGAGTATTTCAAAAACCCTGAAGGAAATGTCAGAGATATTTTGATGATAATCATCCCTGCCTTCTGGTTTGGGTACTTGGAGGATTTATACCGCCTTGGAAAAACAAAAAAGCAAAATCTGCAGTGCTTTTCGTGTGTGTAGTTTGCTAAATCTTAATAGACACAAACCAAAGCTTCAGACTCTGTCGGAGGCTCACCTTTAACAGGAAAACTGTAGCTAACCAGAGCCTTGAATGGCTCAGGACATGCGGTTTGTTCTGCTTTCGTGTCTTTATCCAGCGTTCAAGGTTGCTTTTTAATACGACAATTGAAGATGGTTTTTATTCAATTATTGCATTAGTGGGAGTCTGAAGCAGGCTCATGATCGCCAGGGTTATTGCTGTATGAGTTAATGTTCACACCCCTTTTGGGTGTCCCAGAGGAGCGCTGCAGGCTTACGGCCAAATTTTATTTTGACTTGGATCCCAGTGAGCAAGCCAACTGTTTCTGCATTTCATTTCTGTCATATCCTGTACATTAAAACACCATTAATTCAAACCTTTTGTTTCTAAGAACAACTGTGCTGTAAAACAGCAATAAAAAGCTGCCAAAGTTCTCTTAAACCAGTGTAATATCATGTTCATTCACGCAAACTGGGACGTAAAAATTAAAAAAAAACAAATATATTTTTGTCAAAAACACGCTACAAATAATATTTCTTTCCTCCTCAGCTTTGCAATGGGATGTGGGGGATGAGTCCAAGAGCAGGTTTCTCCCCACGACCGTGGGATTACACAGCACCTTCCCCCNCCCCCCCCCCCCCCCCGATTTTAACCATTAAATAAAGAACAATCTGTTAAACGATTTTCATGTGCTGTTGTGAAACGCATTAACCTCAGACTTGTGATGTAAGTTGCTCGGTACTACTTGCATTGGCTTTTGGCTGGTAACATGAGAGCCCACTTCAGCTTTATTCTTACCTAATTGCTGGGTGATTCAGCGAAGTCTCACAGCAGAGAGGAGGGCTGGACCGGCCCAGCTCCCGCCATATGCTCGCCGCATGGCGAGCGCCAAGGAGACACCTTCAGAGGCACGTTCCCCGGGCTGACCACAGCTACGAGCCAGGAATCACAAATGCAGTCACGAGTCCAACCGCTTCCCCATCCCCACGTGGATCCCGTTACTCTTATCTGACGCCGTGCTCGTTGCAGGATTTAATTAGCTCATGGCGCAAAAGGCAGCAAAGAGTGTTTTCTGAAAACCCGCGAGCTGAGCAGGGATTTGTACCAGGCTTACCCCAAGCATCCCCTTTTTCCTAAAAAGGCCGCGGGACCTGGGCTCATGTGACACCTGCTGCTCCTGCCGGGCACGGGGCCAGGAGCGGAGCGAAGGCTGCCCGGACCTCGTGTTCCTGGGGGCTGGATGGGCACCGCCACGTCCCCATCCCAACCACAGCAGCTGAGAAAAGCAGTGCATGAACGCATCTGTGTCCCTTGTCACAGAGGTGGTGTCAACAGCTTGGCGCATGGCATTCATCCTTCTCCAGAAGGGCAGCCCCAGCCACCCTGCCGGTGCTTCGCACCCTCCTCCCGACTTTCTCCTGCGGAGGTCTCCGCTTTTAAATTTGTGGTCAAACTAAGCAGGGAGTTTCAAACAGCGTGATTGATACACCTTCCTGCTCCACCCAAGTGGGATCTGCTTCCTTGGCTCCCCGAGGCTCTGGATGAGCTGAATTCATAACCGCTTTCCTCTCTTCACAGTGCTTTTGGGATTATGATGATGATGATGATGATGATGATGATGATGATGATGATGATTATGGCCAGTGTCAGGACACAGGCACCCTTAGGCACGCGGTGGGGTTCCTCGCTCCCACGTGCAGGGAATGAGTGCCGGCTTGGGCTCCGAAACCAGAGCAGCTGAGCAATGTGCTGTCTCATCCCTTGAGCAATATCCCATCACAGGTAAAACAGTCCTGGAGCTTTTCAGGTGCAGTGACAGCTGCCATCAGCTTCGGTATACCGGCAAGTGTTTCTTGCACATCCCTAATTTTTCCTTTCGGCAGTCTGAATTGATGTTTATGAAACAAGGAGAAATTAGCAAATGGAATGAGGAATTAGGAAGCAAAGTCCTGCAACGGTGCTGGGAGGGTGTCCCTGGTGCCAGACACCCAGGAGCCACGGATGCCTCAGAAACAGCACCGAGCCTCTTTCCAGGCTGGTTTTAGAGGTGCCTCCAAGTAAGTTTAGACTCTCTAACAAAAAAGTAGGCATCAAAACATCAAGACACTATGACTCAGCTCGTGCCCCTGGATCAACCTGCTGTTACCAAAGAGGAGCTGGAATGCCCTCGCAAACAGGTCGGGCTCCTTCATCACACACTCTCTGTCTTTCATTTCGGGGCTGATCAGGGAATATTTTCAATGGAACTTAAAACACTGTAAATCCAGGCCCCATGTTGCTCAAAGTCATCTCAGAAAGAAAGAAAGGAAAAAAAAATAAATCCAATACCACCAGGAGAGAGGGAAAGATCTTTTCCCAGGCCACAAATTCTAAAGATACCAGACGAATTTATGAACTGGTGGTTAAACCAATGCTCATGGAGTCCAAGATACACCATGAAACAAACTTAAAAGTATAAATGAGCTACGTTTTGGGTAGGATATTTTGCCCCCATTTGCTGTAGTGTTGTCTCTAAAATTTCCCAAATCACATCCTGATCGCTCTCTCTCCGGTCCCTGGCTTAAAAGCCTTGTTTTGGCTCTTGCTGCAAGGAATAATATAACGGAGAAGGGGAGGGAAAAAGAATCTCCGTCAGCTGCTAAACATATAAACCTGCAGATTTATTTAGTAGTAATAATCCCTGAAGGAGAAACATATTCAATACTTCATCATCTGAGAAACTGCCCACATCTGTTCGGAGACAGCAACAGGCGGTTGGGAGCATATGCCAGCAGCAGCTCGGAGGCAACCTGTTGCTGCTGCCCTCCCTCCCGCAGCCCCCATCCCGCTTCTGAACCCTCTCGGCTCGCCTGTACCCTCTGAGATGCTTCTAGATACTTCCCTTCTTTATGGAAATGCCCTCTGCTTCGATGCGAGCTCTCCTCAGCTGCTGAAGTCCTGTCCGGGAAATACCCCGGGAGAGCCCGGAACGGCGAGGAGCTCTCGAAGAAACCCTTGGACCGTTGAGCATCCTCCTTAGGGACCTGCCGGCCAACACTATGTGTTTCGGGCTCATTGCAGGGTTGGTTGCAGCTCGCTGGGCTGTTGGCCGTGTTTATTACAAAAGTCATCCGTCACTGCTTGCACTTGGCCGGCGACGTGGGAGTGTCGGGGAGGCAGGAGCACTTGGCTCCTCTAGTTTTGGGGGGGAAGTGACCTTTTCTTGGGCATGAGCCACTTCTAAATTTCAAGCAGGGATGTGAACACAGCCAGATGATTGTCCGCTGCACGTGAAGAGGACGGGCTGCGGACAGGGCTGCTGGGAGCAGGATGGGGGCTAGTAGCCAGGGTGGTTTCTCCAGGGTCAGTGTTAATGAGACCCCAGGAGAAATTAAGGAGGGACCAGGGAGTTGGGTGAGTGGATGGCTCATAGATTGGGAAGTTCATCTCTTGTGTTCATCTCCAGAAGCTGCAGAAGGGGCCATGGGCCCAGAAGATGGCATCCTGGGATGCACTGCCCCATGTGTTGCCCTCCCGGACTCTGCCCTTCCCGGCTCCCTGTGCCACATCCATGAGCTGTAACGAACCGTCTCTGGGGCTCGGGAGCTTTGACTCTGCTGCTTGGGAGGCCAAAGAGAAGCAAGTGCTGCTTGTTGGCTCCTGAGCAGCTGGACCCGGAGCCATGGAAGCAGCTGGTTTGTACTTTGGTTTCCAAAACTTCGGTTGCCTCATGCCCTTTATGGTCCCGCGATGTTATCAGCAACTAGGGCTATGTCCAAATGATACACGTTATCCTGCAGAGCTGAGTTAGACTATTTCCAGTGCGTCATTCACGGTGGTTTTGTTCCCTCTAAACTCTTAATTTCTTCATTAACACAAGCACAGAAATAGTTTTAAATTGCTCACAGCCCAACTGCATTCAAGCTGAGTTCCTTTTGGCTTGCAAACTAGTTTTGTTTTCATTGGAAAAATGGATCCTGTTTATTTAATTTTCCTCACACAAAACAAAATATGTGGGTGGAGGAAATGGGACAGATTGGAAAATACTTTGACGGATAAAAAACAATCATTTCAACATTATAAGCTTTTATATCTGCAACAGAAGCCATAAGAAAGTCATTACTAAATAGTTACTGCAGATATCTGCAACTCCAAGCATAGGTGGAAATGCTGATAAATTACTGATATTCTGTGCTAACGACTAGAAGATGGAGCCTATATATTGTACCAATTGGATTTTAATAGATGCCAGGAGTTATTAAACAGGGAAACTTCAGGTTGATTAAACAAATGTGTTGATACACACTCTACAGCTGGTGGGAAAACATGCTTTACCCAACCACAGAAAGCTTCACCAAAAAAAAACCCCAAATCCTGATATATTTCCTGAAAAGTATACATTAGAAAAAAAGGAATTTTCATCTTCAAAATTTAAAAAAAGTACTTTCTGTCCCATATAAAGTTTTCAGTCAAGAAAAAATATCCAGGGAGGTTTTGTTTTTATAAAAAACATCCTGAGTTTTTAATCAAAGTGAAAAATTAGAAAAGTTAGGTTTAGTCATAGTCATTATTTTCTTCTAAAAATACCCTGTCTGGAAGAATGTCATTCTGCTCTTTTCATACAGACTCATGTAGTCATACACGTAGCAAGTTGGACAACAATACTTTCAGGAGAGTATTGCTGTACAAAACATTGCTCTTTTCAAGTAGAGACGATGCTGGCACGTGCTGCTGGTGCTGCAGAATTCGCAGGAGCATTTTGGGCCAGCATACAAGGGAGGACATATGAGAAATTTGGAGCTCAGGGTCCCCAGGGCACTGCTGGTGGGAGAGGAGCCGTCACCTCCAGGTGTCATCACATCATGTTCAAGCTGATGTCCCACCGTGGAGCATGAAATGGTGGCCTTAGAGCTGATCCCTTGCTATGAGATGTGTTCAATAGCTTATGGGTGGTCCCTGCCTCCACCGTGGCATCTGAGAGCGTCTCCTGGCCAGCAGAGCCATGCATGGAGTGGGATCTGCTGTGTGATGCCAACGCGAATCCCCTAGTGAGGGCCTCGCTGGGGAAGGCTTTGGGAGCTTCAGCTTGGGAAGAGATCCTGACTCCTCACCTCCGAGCTGGGATGAGTTCATTCTTCCTAACGACTTACCCACATCTCAGGTTCAGGGAATTCTTGTGTGAGTCATAGTCTGCTGAAGCGTTTTTTCTCTCTCCCCAGATACTAATATTTTGAACAAGTCTCACTCTTTATTATCATGGAGATATAAGGGAAATATCCCACAAGGAGAGGGGTAGGTCTGAACCGCATGTCAGAAAGTTTGCTGTTAAGATTACATGTGATGTGTGACCAGACTGTTTGGATCTGTGGTCGGGCCCCAGAAGATGTGTGTGGTGACTGACCACATCCTCTCCGGAAGAGGAATGTTTGAGTTCATTGTGTTGGTGAAGTGCCGTGGTTTGATCGTGGGGCGGCTTCACTGGAGGTGGGAGAGGGGAAAGGGGCTACCGGGGCCGAGCTCCACCCCGCACACCCGGCCACGGAGAGCAGCTCATTTGTCCAGGACGCACCGGACTCGCCGTATGGCGGATGCATCATAATTCTGTCTGCGATTTCCTGCACGGAAAAATGAGAGCCAAGAGCAACTGCTCCCACATCCCCTGGGGTGGTCCTAGCTGGGGCCGAGGCTACAGATGTGCTCACACCTCTGCATCACTGTCCTCTCCCAGATGGTAGAGCACCACGTTTTGGAGGCTGCTGAGCCATGTATCCACTTTCTTTGGGCACGCATCATGAGCCATTTCTGATCCACTTTTTTATCATTAGTTCATCAGATATTTCTCTGGTGGCTCCTCACTCAGCTGCCAGGGCAGGTGTCGGTAGCTGCAGGGAGTGCTCGCGCCATCCAAGTCAGGTTGTGTCAGGAATGTGACTGAGGCTTCAGTCTCATCTCTCTCTCTGTTGGCTGGATGGGTCCTCTCATGCACCAAATTGCATCAAACTAGACATCTAAATAGTCTGAAGATAGCAAAAGGCACTGCATCTCCTGGCAGGAAGCCTGCGGTGTGGTTCGTGGAAGATTCCTAGGAGACTTTGCAAACGCTTGGTTGGGTGACCAGACACTGTTATGGCAGTTCCTTGGAAAACTGCAAGCTCTGGCAGCCATGCTGAAGCCTTCACCTGTGGTAGATATGTGGTAATGGCTTTTTGTTCTTTTTCTGCAGCCTTCTCCAGCCGCCTGACCTGAACACGCGTTGTGGATGGTGCAAGTTGGTTGCAATCACAACACATGTCCCATCCCACAACACATGTCCTATCCCTAACTGAGCAACCTGCTCCAAGATTTCACTGCACTTTGCAAACTAATTGTAGTTGGACAGGGAGACACGTCCAGCATTGTTTCTTCTGCAGAACCAGGCTTCTCCCTGCTTGATCCATCAGGTCTTTATGCTGCGTATTCTCGGGGCAGGATTGGCTTATGTTGCATAAGGTATGTTTGCATAGGAATTAGTGCACTGCTGCTGTTAATGACAGTGGTAATAACTGTGTGTGCTCCAGCAGCAGCAGCTGTTCAGCTGCAATGGTAAGGTAACAGAGTCAGGCAGACGCCAGAGTAGCGCAGCGGTCCGTACTTCTGTCCTCAGGTTCGCTGGGTTACCGCAACGCTGAGCGTTGCTGCGTGCCACCAACACCGTGCCACGCCGACACGCTCAGACCTAACTGGGAAGGTACTGCCAATTAACCCCCTTGCCTAATCGTAATGCAACGTTTCAATTACGACACACAGTGCATCGTTTTGCGTTCAGCCCTGTAAAAGCCTCCCAAGTTTCAGTTTTCTATAAATTTATGAGGTTGCTCGCATCTTGTTGCTGGCTTGCTCTTTTTCCCCACCGGTGCAGCAGAAGCCACTTAAAACTTGAGTGGAAACATCAGATACGTGTGGAAGGTTAACTCCCGCAATCACGTATCGCTGTGTGTGAAGGTGACAGTGTCTGATCTTAACAATAATTTGTATGTTTTAAAGAAAAAATTGTGATACCTTGAATGTATTTTAATATTGCCAATGTAACTGCTATTTGGTAGAGCAAGGATAACTCTCCTTGAAAACTTATGCAGTTTAAGACCTGAAATCTCATAAGATTTGAGGTTTCTATCCAAAGAGAACTGCCAAAGCCAAAGTTAGCGGATCTTTTACAGGTGGTTAAGCCTTGCACGGACTTAAATTATCTGGTGCCAGCGACCTAATTTCTCTCCTTCTTTTCCCACTCTCTCTTCTTATACGGTCACAGCTTATTTGAGTTCTGGCTAGAAAGCTCTTGTGCTGCAGAAACCCACAGTGCAAAATGGGATTTTTGAATAATAAAACTCTCTCTGCTCCTTTCACCCATCCGGGACCGGGTGAGAGCCTTTCCCTTTGCCGCGCATCGGCCGGGGGTGGCCGGCTGCCCCTCTCTGCCTCATCCTTCTGCCTCTTGCTGGTAAATAAAAGTGCTCCTTCTCCCATTCCTCCTCTTCCCTTCTCCTGCTCAGGGGTTTTTACTTCCCCTCAGTCTCGCCATTTGTTCTGTACAACCTGGAGTTGTTGCAGGGTTGCGATTTGGAAGGAAATAGCGAATGTCTAAAAATCTGAGCTGATGCCGGGGAGCCGGTCGGTGAGTTAAGGAGCCAGACCCCTTCCTGGCTGTGCCACTGGCTTGCCAAAAGCAATTTGGGTGAAATCGCTTTGATTTACCTCAAATCCCCACAGTTTGTCCTTTTGTTTGAGATTAAGAGCTCTCTGCCGCAGGGCTCCCGCTGTCGGGTGAGCGGGGACTCACGTGTCTCAGACGCTAAGTGCAAACTCTGGGCTAGACTGGAAATCCCCCAGAAAGGCAACACGCAGGTCACTTTAACATGTAATTCTCTACAATAAGCACCAGTGAAAATACTTTCTCCTGTTACCCGGCTTCAGCTCTGGAGGTGATGGCACACTTTATCTCTGGAGGTGATGGCACACTTTATCTCTGGAGGTGACAGCGCACAGTTCTGTGCCACTTCACTCAGGAAGCACAGCCCACAGCACCCTAATTCGGCGTTTAAATAGGATTTCAGCTCTTTGGAAACTCTGAAATAATGAATAACCCTGCGCCTTGGTCTCCTGCGTTGTTACAGTACACGACCGTGACCCTCCCGGCTGCGTCGCGAGCATTGCAGGACAGAATTCCCCCTGCACACAGAGCGCTTTCCAATTCTCAGACAGCAAAGAGGCATTGAAATGCAAAGTAAAACCAGCCCAGAAGTGATTTTGGTGGTTGAGTCCCCTCTGCAGAGAAACCTATTGAGGAATGGATGTAGCCAGGCACTGTTCGGCTCTCCGGGGGTTACAGGATTTTCAGGCTCTCCCCGGTTTGCCATCAGGGGAAGAAAAGCCGGGGCTGTAACCGTGGCCCGGCTTTCAAAGGGCGATTGTACAGGGCTGAGGTCTGCCGCGCCGCAGGGTGGAAAGGGGTTGTCCGTGGAACAGCCTCCCTACGGTTCCCCTGCGAGAGCCACGCGGCTCCGTTGACTTTTCACACCTAATTAAAGGGGAAAATTCACCAGGCTCATGGTTGACTTTCACGGGACCGCGGTACCAATCAGCGAACAGCGTCTCTGTGTTCAGGCTGTCGTTACTTTTGGGGCCCAGGGTCAGATGGAAAAAAACCCGCTTGACGAAACTGTCTGTCTCGAGAAATATCCTCCCTGAAGAATTTCATTGTCCAAGTTAACGGTCCAATAAAATCCCCAAGTCTGGGCCTTTGGCTTGCCGGTGGGTTGTTACAGTGCGTTACAATCCTCCTCGGATGGATGTGAGAGTGCGGCTCCTCGGACGCAGTTTGGCACCGCGCGTGTCGGCGTGCGGCGAGCGTGACCGCAGTGCTCACCGCACAGAGGGGCGGCTCCGCTCGTCCGGGGACAGCCCCCTTGGCCGGGCCTGGGAGCGTGCCGGATTTGGGGTTTATGGCTCTCTGCCCGCAAAAGGGTGTCTCCTGTGGAGCTGTCTGCAAATATTGGGGTGGGCAGGAGCGGGTGGGTGTACACGCGAGGGCACACGTGTGCCAGTGCGAGCGCAAGAGCTGGACGTGCCAGCCCAAGTCTTGAAGCAGCAGTTAAAGGGATGGTGTGCACAGCCCTCCCTGAAGACTAGGTGTCCAGCTTTGCCATCTAGAGCATTGCAGGATCTCTGATCTCTGGATTATTCGCAGCATAATTTTGAAAGGCTGAACGAAATCATAAAGGCATCAGTGCAGATTCGGACTCATTCTACTTTCCCATTCAATTTGGCCTGTGACGTACACCAAATAAATGCTATAGAGGGTACCAAAAAAACAAAGATCACTTGTGTGAACGTTTTCTAGCTGCGTAGAATGGGCAGTTTTTAGTTTGGCTGCTTGCTCCTTACTGAAGTGGGAGAACTGCAAAATGCAAAAGAAAACACAGTGCTTACCCCAGGAAGCTTTGATTCTCGGTCAAAAGCCACAGTTTGTGTCACAAACCCCTTGGGAATGACAGCTGACACTCAGAGCAGAGGAGATACCTTGGAAATTGTGGTAGAAAGGATTTTCATAAAAACTTAGAGTTGAGGAAATCAATTTTTAAATGGGAAGCAATTTTTTTTAAAGAGTTGGATCCAACAGGAGAGACACAGATTCCTGGGGGAGAGGACAGAAACTACTTTTTTTTTTGTGGGATCACATTACTGGCGGAAAAAATGACCTGCAGAGACTGATTTCCTTCTTTCTGTCACTGACCATCTGCCAAGACCTGATTCTTTCTGGATATTTAGAGAAGGGCTCAAAATACAAATGCTGCAACCCCACCTTTGAAAACTGAGCCTTCTGCACTGCCCCATCTCCTGCAAGCTCCAGGTTTGTGCATCCTAAAATATTAACCTCGTCTGTGATGGAAGTGGCACCCTTTTTGAGGAGAACATTACCACATCCATCGGATAATCATTTTTCAAGGCAGCGCACTCTGCACCTTCACACCTTCTCTATCATCTTGTAAAGCACCAAGGCTCAAACCACTTTATTCTCTTGACTACTCCAATAGCTTCTGCAGTCCAGGGAAATCTCAGCAGTGTTCCTTCTGTCTTGTCATATGATACTTGCAACATCATTTCACAGTGTCTCAAGCCATGCTAAAGGTCGTGAGATGCCTGGAGTTCTCGCTTTGCATTTAAATAGCTCCGGCTTGGAGCATGTTGGTAGTGTAGACACCAAGTCAGGTCTTGTCTGCCTTTCTCTGTTCTTTCTGCCCCTCTCAGGATGGGATTTGCTCCTTCTGGGGGGAGGTGGATGTCAGCTGAGGTTTCTTCTTGTCACAGTTTGATTAAAATGAACTTGGAGGAGAATTCTTCTCAGCAACCGCCTGGAATGTGTGGAGGAGGCTGGATTTCAGGTTTGTTTTTTTACAAAGTCTTAGCTGGGTTTTGGTTTGGAAACCCCAAATTCAAATGAAAGATTGGTGACTGAGATAAAACAGATCTGAGATCCAAGTCAACCTGGTTTTGCTTTTGCAAACCCCAAACCATCTCGGTTTGCTCTTCATAGAAATGACGGAGGAAACTCCCCAAACTTTTATCTGACCCCTCCTCAAAATTCTTTTGATGCCCAAGATAAAATGGAACTGAGATTCACACAAAGTCCTGGGGGAAGAAGAGGCCTTGAAATAAGAGGTTCTGGCCTTGTGAACCGCCCTGGATGGACGTGACCCAGCACAGCTTGGTAACCCAAATTCTTAAGTCATTGATCCTGAGAAAAGCAATAAATCACATTTGACAGCTTAAGAAATAACAGTCTGACCTTGTGCCTGTTTTTGATCCCACTGATGCAGCTGGAGACCCCAATGAGCACAAAAATGGCAGGTCTGAGCCAGTAGCCAACTGGAAAAAATGTGGGAAAAGTCCTTCATATGCTGCTGATATGGAGAATATGAAAATGTTTCTCCAGGACAGTGGCCACCCTTTCCAGATCAATTGTTAGCTTAAGTTATTAAAAAGGTCTAAGAGCAAATGAAACAGAGGCTATGGGCACAGAACAGAGGAAACCATGAACCAGGACAAAGACATTTCATATATAAAATGGTGGATATGGCCATTATAGCTTTGCATTGGGAAGAAAAGCGTTTGTCTATGCAATGGGCATACAACAAACACACAAGGTACAGATAACAGCGTAGACTGATACAGCCGCCGTGGTGAATGCACACTGAAATCAGCTGAGCACCCAACCTATGAATGACATCTTTTCTTGCTGGTCATCTCCCAGGCTGCAGTAAAGCCAAACCCTCAGATACAAAGTCTGCGCTTTCTGTAAGCAGGGAGAAGCTGGGAAAACAAATTTAGCTGTCCCCTGTCAGAAACCCACACAGTGTCCGAATGGTTCCACTAGGATGGAAAACGTAACATCACCCAACAAGAAATGTTTATTTCTTACTCCCACTACCTTGTGCATTTAACATCATCAGCCAGTCCAGATTTTGGAAGTTCTCAGAAGCTCTGGAAGCTGCACACAGTTTGGAACTGAACCTCGCCAGGCAAAAAGCTTGCAGCCCTCCAGGTCAAGCCCTTTTAAGAACTCTTTTATTGCGACTTTACCAAATCCATTTAAAAAAAAAAAAATCCTCCTGAAGACTACACCTTTGAAACGATAGCTACCTACGAAGTTTTAACACAGTAGTTCAAAGTGTTGGAAAAGACACTTTTACATTTTGCAGAGAACAGCAGGTTTTAATCTATTGTGATTTTTTTTTTCTCCTCAGCATGTTTCGAGTCTGTTACATGAGTGTTATCTGTCCGGTTTCCAGGTTTTTATAATCCACTGGGGCCTGTGTAAATCTCAGGATTTCCTCTGCAGACTCGGCTCATGTTCCACAGCTGTGCTTGAGCACATGTGTGAGGAAATTAGAAATGAAATCAGCTGATCCGGCGTGGATTAGGGCAAGGAGAGCGACCCAAGCCTCTCAGGCTCGCTCTCCTGTCCGCAGGGTCAATGCCACCCTCTGAAGCTTGTCCACGGCTGGTGCGAGGTCCCAACGCAAGAGGAGTGACTCCTGCATCCCCCCCCAGTCCTGTCCTACAGCGCACACCCAAGATCTTTTCCTCATCTCTCGCTTGTCTGGCTGCAGTAAATTTGCATTATCGCTTCGTCGGTTTAGTTGAGCACTAAGTTGAGTATGGGAGAAGTGCCACGAGGTGTCAGCTCAGAGGAGGCCAAGCGCGGTTAAGTGAGGACATGGCTGCAGCTGGGTGACAGTGGCAGCCCCTTTTCCACCAGCTTTCCCTTAAACCCTTTTAACTGCATCCACTTGGTTCTCCCGCCCTTGGCACGCTTGGTTTCCACAAATACCCTACCGAATCGGCCTGCCGCCAGCAGCGCCCGCGGCACCGGCGGCGGCGAGTGGACCTTGCAGGATGCTCGGCCAGGGCAGGGCGAAGCTCTGTCCCCAAAATCTGCCCATGGCTCTTGGCGAAACGCTTGCCCAGCGAGGACGGAGGAGCGCGCTACGTGGGCCCCAGCGCCGGCGGCGCGGGCAGAGGCGGGCAGGGCCAAGCGCTGCAGGCTCGGGGGCTTTCGTTTGATGCCCCCGTGCGCTGTTTGAGGGGCGCGAGGCCATATCAAAGGCGAGCGGCAGCGTGGGCTCGGCACTCGGGGTGCCAGGCGGGGGTTAAGCGAGCCTCGAGGGCTCTGGCAGTTCGGGGCTGGCCCTCTGCCCGGCAGCAAATCCCACTTCAGAAAGATTCACCCCACACAGCAAAACTTTTCGCCTGAGAGATGGGTTTGCCGTGAAATCCCCACGCCAGGTGATTTCTACCGGCTTGAAAGTCTTGCTCCGAGTGCTCTGCTGTCGGAGAAGGTCATTCCCTCCCCTCTGCAGGAGCCCGGAGCACCCACAGGCATCTGCTGTAGGTTTTCTCAAGCCAAACCAGCTTTTAATTCTTTTAAGGCTATCTGGTCCCCCTCCGAGGTCTGTGGCGTCACCAGGAGCAGAGCCCAGATCCCCAGTCGCTGGACCATTTTCCACTCCCATTAGTTATGGTTTACTCCTGTCAAAACTCTCCAGGCTTCCCAAAGATGGGAACATAGGAAAAGGGAGCCGTAACAATGTTTAATATAAATCAAGCTAATTGCAGTGTTGAGCACAGTCGAAACGGCACCGTAAGAAAGTGTGGACAGACGTGGGTGAACCCTGTAGTGCAATCACCCGGGGCACGCCGGTAAATTTAATAAGCTGCTTACCTGAATGGTGGTTCTTTCCTCCGCCAGCGCCTGGATGATTACAAACATCCATTTATCTTAAGGTTGTCTCATGTGGAATTGGCAGCTGGGGTTGCTTAAAACGTCTGTGCAAAGTTTAAATTCTTTAAAGATTTTCAAGGGGTAAGCGTTGCATACCACGGTCTGGCAACCGTCTGCTCTGTTCCTGGAACTGGAAACAAAAGGTAATGAGGCTTGGAGAGCAAGTTCCCCGCGATGCTGCATTAACGAGATGCATGAATGTGACACGCATGTGGCTGGAAAACCCCACTCCTTTTCCTTTTAAAGTAGTTGAAGGAGCAAAAGAACGGGAATCTAGCCCAGGTTTCCTGCACATTCAAGCAGCGTTTCTCCCTCTAGGCCACGGGCTTACGCGTAGGGAAGCAGAACAAAGGTGAAACACAACTGTTATGAACTGAGATGAACTTCCAGCCAACGTCGGGAGAAGGGACTCCGATTCTCAGGAGCTGCACGGTGCAGTGGCCACAGGTCCGGACACCTCGCGTGGTGGGTACCCAGCGAGCACAGGCTTTACGTGCACTTGTAGTTAATGAACACCTGCCCTAAGGGTGGGCTCTGTTTTGGAGAGGGCGGTAGATCTGGTGTTACGGTCCCGTGGCTGACTTCAGAAATACAGACCTGTCTCTTGGGTCTGGAAAGTGGCTGGCAAAAAGTCAGTCATCTGTGCTCTGTCACCTGGGATCGAAGGCAGAAGGCGCCTCAAAACAGGGAACATTTGGTTTCTTGCCGAGCAAACACAGCAGTTCGATGCAAACTATGTAACCGCTTTGCAGATAGTAAAATTTTGGAGGAAACGGAGCTGGACTTAATCCTGTAACCAGTGTTCCTACTAGTGCAGAGAAGGACACCCCAAGGGTATTTTCTGTGATCTTGCTAAGAAACAACCCCAAGCACCAGAACTAGTAAAACTTGGTTTCCTATGCTGATTTCATGCTCTTCTGAGGCTTTGATGTCTAAGAAGGTGCAAGCTCTGACTTAATTTTCCTCCCTGATGAAGCACCCGCAGAGGCGGTCACTAATTGGATATTCTGACATCTGATGCGACAGGAGATTTTCAAGGACGCTGCGTTGCGATATTGCTCTGGCAAGTCAGACCGTAGCTCTGGCGTAGGGAAAGCTCAACAGAAGTGACCAAAAACTGGCTAAATGCGGCACTGCTTGGTGTAGGTGTTCAACAGCAACTGTCATCAGGAAACTAGGGAGGTGGTCACACTACCTTGTGTGGAGCTTCACCTTCACCTGCTGCTGAAAGCCAGAGAGAGGGACTGGAAAACTCCTGAAACTGGTGTCCTTGGGTGATTTGCTGGAGGGTCCCATCACCCACAAGGTTCTGAGCACAGCCGTGGCTGGCAGTGGGATGTGGGTCTGGCAGACCCACCTCTTCATGGGAAAAAAAGCCCCCTTGGAGCTTCAGAAGCCTCCAGCGACTCAGCCAAGCTGGGACTGGGAGCCACAGGGAAGGTCTGGAGAGTTTCAGTAGTTTTCCTCCACCTGTTACCCCGCTGTTTGGCTCTTTGGCCCTAGTGTGTTTGTAGGATGTGGAGTCTCTGTACACGCCTTTAGACATTATTTTTTTTTTGGTGGTTCACATGTAGCTTTGATCTGCCACAGTCCCTGGACACCGAGGCAGTGTTCGGCGTGCATAACCCCCTGACGCAGTCATTCCCCCAACCTCTGCGCCGTGGGAGGCCCGGTCCATCCCCGCAACTGCCCTGCAGCCCCGTCCCCGTAGCGAAGGCAGGGTGTCTCGTGTTCTGCATCCCGAAGACCCAGGTTCACTCTCGTTGGTGACTCAGTGGACGTTGTTTCTCGTAAACCACCCAGACTGCGTCCAGATGTCCTCCCTCAGATCCAGCTGTTTCGGGGGAGGCAGTTGTAACTACCAGCTGCTTGTCACCGCTCCCCTGCCAGCAGAGCCGCCGGGGTCAGCGCTCCCTCATCCATCTCTGTCCGGAGGAGCCCCGTTAGCAGAGACCTGCTGCTCACTCCCTTTCTGAGCTCAACTTGGTTTTGTCTGAAGGAGGTGGGTCAGAAAGGAACCAACCGACCAACCTCTGCCTTGGAAAAACTCACTCCCTCCAGCCGAGCATCAGCGTCAGCTCTGCCTGCAAGACAGGACACCCGAAACACCGCTGCGCCCTCTGAGCCCATCCTTTTGGTGCGAAAAATACCCCCGCGCTACTCATTGTGGTGCGTATTTCCCACACCTCGTGCCCTCCCCTCCCTTTCTCCCCTCTTTCGCTCACGCACAAATGTATTTCCATCCCGGGGGAAGCCTGGGCCAGTGGACGGAGCCCCGATCCCGGGCCGTGAGCCAGCAGCTCCTTAGCACTAATCCCATCTCTGCCATCGACGTGTTGTGTGGCCTTGGGCAAGGCATATATCACCCCTGTCTCGGTTTCGCCCCGGTTTGTGAAATGAGGATAATGATGCTGACTTTTACCTACCTCACTGAGCTGCCTTGAGGATTATTAGATAATGCTCGTGCGGTGCTTTGAAAACACTCAGGGTGTGAAAGTCCAATTATTATAAAATCAAAACATTTTCAGCCCTCCTCGTGAGTGGGAACAGAGCAAATGCGTTTCCCAACAGTTCCCAACAAAGCAGCAGCCACTAAAATGTTATAAAAGAGAGCAAACGCAGTGTGTGCGAGTGTGTGTGTGTACATGTGTGTACAGAACAGCAGTCTGGACTCAGCTTGAATTGATTCATGTGGTTTTTGACTTAGATTATCCAAGCTTACGAGGAACAAGGCTCGTATTTCTGCTCCTGATTCCTAAGCCTGGATATTTTTATTTTTTTTCTTTCCCTTCTCTTTCTGTCTCCCGCTTTTTCTTCCTTAAATGAACTCTTCTGGATCCTTCCTCATTAGGTTATTGGAAGGGTTGGGTGTGCTGGTTTTCATCTTCTGGCCCCAAAATGGTGGCCTACCTCACTTCATTTAAAACTGAAGGCCAAGCAGAGAGGAAAATTGCCTTTTTTTTTTTTTTTTTTGACATGCACAATGCATTCCCCCTGCAGAAAAACAGCAACACATCTGGATAGTGTTTCACTAGGGCTGCTCAAGGAATTATCAGAACAGTGTCCTTAGCTTCATATTATTATGTGCCGCACATTAAAAATGACTGAGGGGGGGGGAACCCACAAGAACTATTAAAAAAAAAAAAGCAGCAAATTAAAAAAAAAATAAAATCCAACCCTCTGCTATAAAGAAGAATTTCCATTTGGTCAGAATGCGAAACAGCTTTGCCAAAAGTGATACTATTTAGGAGTTAGCAGTTACAGAACCTGCTATTTATTTCATCCCGCTTTTCCCATCAGGAGGATGCGAGCAGCTAGCGGGGATCCACGGTGGTGGGGTGTCCCTCGTTTGGGAACAAGGGGGACCCACGTATCAGGGCTGAGGGTCCCGGGGCGAAGCGGAGCATGGACTCGCCGGGTTGGGAATGTTTTTTAACCAGGTTGGTGAAAGGAGCCCTGTGCGGCTGCCGTGAATGCGCCCGTCTGTCTGCCTCTCCTGCAATAATTCAGTCAACTTCAGCCCCCTTTGACAGAGACGCCAAGGCTGGCAAGATACCGAGCTCTTACAGGTCTTCTGAGAATAGATCTTTGGAAGATCTTGGGGATTTCAGAGGCCATTAAACCTCTAAAATTTCTGGGAAATATGTATAAGGGCCTTTGACAGTCCCCAGTCTAGAAATGCAGTTTATTGAGCTCCGCTCTCGCAGTCGCGGTGGAAGGGACCGCAGGGCTCATTTTCTGGATGCACGTGGGCAGCAGGCAGAGGTGTCCTTCGCTTGGTGACACTGCGCTTGTCCATCCCTACAAGCATAGAGGTGCTGCTTCATAAGGGGAAAAAAATAATTCTTGAAGAGAGCAAGCAAGCAATAAACTCAAAATAGCGGGTTAGTAAATAAGTTGTGACAAAAAATCTGTTTCTTCCTGCCCTTCCTTTCCATGCATCTCTTGATGAGCTGCATTTGGCAGGTTAAAAAGCACCTGAAATCCTTTATTGGCTTGTTCTAAGGGGATATAAACCATTTCTGGGAACCAATAGAAAGCAGGTTACTAAAAGCCATGGTGACAGCTGCATACCAAAAGCAGACTAATAGCAGAGAGACAAAGGAATGGTAGAATAATCTGTAGCGAAATAAAGATTTTAATAGCAAAACCAAGTCTTCAGAGAGTGAATATGATCCAAAGCAAACCATACCTTTATATATGGGGATCTGGGAGAGAAAGAAAAAAAAAATCATCTCATTTTTTCCCCCCTAAAACAAATTACTCCTCATGGAGCAGTTTCATATCTGCTGCTAAATTATTAAACTCCTTCTCTGGGGAAAAGAGATAAAATAAACATCCACCATTTCATTTTTTTCATAACCGAAAGAGGCTTGGGTGAGTGGAAAAGCAGGCTGGCCATGAATAACCAGGCAATTGAAATAAAATCATCAGATGTTTGGTGATGCTGAGAAGATGTGGACCCTTAAATAAATCAACAGCTTAAAACAACAACAAAAAAATCATCTTATACGCAGAGGGCTCTTGGTGCCAAGTTTTCCCCAGTCAGTGTCTGGAGGAAGTGGGCCACAACGCATTTGATGTAGGAGGCGAAGAATTTGTATGTGTCTGAACGAGGCTATAAGGGACAAAAAGAAGGAAATAAGCAGTAACTGATACGGGATTGTGTCATGCAGCACAGGGTATGGATCAGAGCATGTTTGGTTGCACACGTGAGCAGTAATTGCCAAGAAAGGCTGAGGGGTATCCAACATGAATGGGATCACCCAGACCAGCTGTGACAAAGACCCACGCCACGCAGGGGCAGGGGTGGATGGTCTCCTCGTGTCTGGCAGCAAAGCCAAGAGCTGGAGGAAAACCCCAAGGGTATGCGAGGTACGAGAGATATTCCATGCAGTAATCTCAGGGTCCTCTGACCTCTCCCAAGCTGACTCACCTCCTCTCAATCTTGCTTCCATGCCTGGAGTTTGCCAACTAACCTTGAAGGTCAGAAAGGAGAACCAGAAGGGCTGTAGTAGGTGGCCAGCTGGAAGAAGCCATCTATGCAGATGAGCTTGCCGGTCCTGGCCAGATGGGAACTGGGAGAGATGAGGGAGGTGGCAAATTCTGCAGGGCTGTTTTGTCCCCCTGTCAAACAGAGCAGCCACCTCCTTCTACACCTTAATGTTGCCTTCAGCAGCAGGAGCCAGCTGTGCAGCCCAGGGCTGCGCTGTCTGAGACAGAAGGGAGTAGCAGCTCCTTTTCCACCCCTTTTTGTATCCTAAGTCATCATTGACTTCACCTGGAGCTGGCTCTGGGTCTCCCCATGCAGTACCAGAGGCACATGAGAGGTTTAGGTCTTACAGTAACGGGGAAGGTACCTGCACCTGGCTCTGCAAAGCATCACTGTGCACCAGAGGTCAAACAGAAAAGGACGAGTCCTTCCCTTAGTCCATCGCTTCTCTGCTGTACACAGGTGCTGCAGCAACAAAGAGACCTCCCGAGTCCAAGCTGGTCTGGGTTGTACTCTGGATTTGGAAGGTTTGGAGGTATTTGGCACACCCTGGTTTTCCCCATGATTTGAAGCGTGTGAGTGTGCAGAGCCATCCAAAATTCTTGCTTCCGTGGTCAGAGTGTCTCAGAAAAAAAAAAAAAAATGATCTTGGCAGTTTTTCTTTACCAAAAATCATCATGAAGCGCTGAGATTCCCTGGGGACAGCACCTGATTGCACCATCCCAAGATTTCCTTCCTGATGGCCTAATCAGATTTGCGCAAGTCCACATGGACATTTGGCTTTCCGGATGCTCATCTGAAGGAAAATAAAATCCCGCACCATTTGAAATTCACTTTTTTGATAGATATGACAAAGGTTTTAACATTCAGCTTCATTTCCATCAGCAACATGATCAACGTGGTTTCCATGGGAAATTGTTAATGTGATTTTGATAGAATGTACTCCCAAAATAATGTTGTTCATTAAAAGTGGCGTGGATGCGGTAATTTCAGGTAATGAATTCAGTCTTTATAGAGGAAATCTCATCTCTCCTGCCCGTCCAGGGCGTCCACGGAGCCACAGCTTCTCGGTATTTCAGCCTGCAAGAAGAGCGCTTTGGAAGCACTCCACGCTCAAGGTTTTTATGGTTTCCACCTTTTACTAACTGCATCTTGTCCTTCACTGGGTGATGCACAGTTAGCACCAGCACCTTAAAAAATTTGAATAAAGTTGCCACCAAGTGTAGTTTGTCATTTGCACTTTGCCAATTTAGGATGGAAATTCTCTTCTCATGGGTGTGCAAATAGTAGGACACAGAAAAAGGAAATATGAAGAGAAAATACATTGCACTGGAATTAATATCTGAGTTTGAGCAATATCTTTTGAATCCACAACTATTGTTCTAAAAGAGTCAGGGAAACCTGATGGAAAAGGAAATGTTACACAGCTCTTAGGCTGAGTTTAACAGATTGTGTGAAAGGTAAGTGGTACTGGGATAAAGCAGCATTTTTCGATCTGGAATCAATACTGTCAGGAAGTAGAAACATTTGCCATGAAGTGAGAAACAACACATGGTTATTTCATTATATTTACCTAATAAAGTACCTTTCTTTCATGTAGTATTAAAAAAAAAGGTCTCATGTGGCATTTAATAAAAGAAGGATGCTTGAAAATGCCTTGGCAGTTAAGGAGGAATAGATGAACAATATTTCCTTCAATTTTCTTGGTGTGATACAGTCTGTATTTTAGCATGTAGGAAATTATCCTTCCCATGATGACTCTATTGGAAAGATAAACAAATATTCTTGATTTTTGCCTTATGACACTCTGCTAGGGAGAGCTATTCCTTCTGCATCCATGTTGCAGATATGAAAACAGCGTGTGGTAAGTGATACCACTCGATCTGCCATTCCCATCGTAGGTGCAAGCCCCTGGACACCTCAGAGCAATGCAGAGGAGGGCACGGAGAGCTGTAAACCCCCCGGTGCTCTCCCCCTGCCACGTTCCCCCACGGGCGAGAAAGCGGTGAGAAACGCTCCAAAAGTCAGGTTGGCTTCCTCGCTTTGATTGCCACATGTGTGGGATCTCACAGGAGGAGCGTGGGCAGGAAAGCAATGGAAAGAGCATTTCCACCTCCACAAGGCATTTAACGAGAAATCAGGCCCTCCTTCGAAGGCGAAGGACCCGCTGTCAAGTTGGAGTTGTGTAACCGGGGAGGCACCCACGGGTGCCCGCACCGAGGGCAGAGATGCGATCGCAATGCGGGCGGGCTGCGGGGATGCAGGATGCTGTCGCCCCCCCGGTCCCACACAGGGCTCTGGGTTGGGATCCTGACGCCTCTGAGGCTGAGCCATGAGGGGTGATAGCATCCCGGCCAGCCGGATTATAAGATCTGGTTACATTTCGGCAGCGCAAGCAGAAGGGTTGTCAGACTACGGCTGCTGTTGCTGTTATATTGTGCAGGTAGCATTTCAGTATATACCTAAAGATTTATCTTCATTAACGTGCCTTTAATAGCACACACATGTTGCTCAAGGTCTGGCAAAGCCTTTCCTTCCCGTCAGCGAGCGCTGGCTCATGCGGGCAGGTGATGAGCCCGTACCTGTGCCAATCGTCCTCTGTATTTCTCAGATTTGTCGATGGGTGGGTGAAAGCCCTGCCTGGTCCTACACACCTGGAGGGCATTTCCCAGGCGTGGGGATAGGGGAACGAAGGGTGTGTGGGTGACTGGTGGTGTGGCCACGGGACTGCCAGGGTTACCACCACCTCTTCTACGCACCGGTTGGATGGTTCAGCATCAGCAGGAAGAAAGGCAAGGGCTGTCCAGTGAAGTCCAACAACTAAAAACATTAGTTTTTCCAGGGAAGGAGCGCCTGGTCCTTACTTCTTGCTGCTCAGAGCTGGTTTTGACAGAAACATTTCAAACACTGGACCTGGAGGACCTTCTTCCACCAGCGCTCACTTCCACTTCTCATCACACTCCTTCAGCCTCTGATGTGAATTACTACAACCCAGAGCAGCTTGCACCTTCTCGGGGTCCCTCGCGTTTCCCAACCGGGTAAATCGGGCTCGGACACAACCACCTTTGGGGATGCACCGCTCTGGAAGTGGGCAGGAGGAAATACAAGACCTGACCCACATCAGGAAGACACTTGTGCATATTTTTCACAATTTCTGACCTCAGCCTATTACTAGAAAACCCCATCAGGGTGTGCTGGGAAGGATAAGACAACTGCTGAACAGGAAAAAACAACTTTCATTTTCTCTGTGAGCCTGCAGCTGTCAGCTGAACTGATGCATGCCCTCTCCATAACAACAGCTGGAGCAGCCAAAAATGGCACGCCGACAGCGGGCTGCTGGTAATGAACTGCGCGACTCCTGGCCGTATCGGTTACAGGCAGCACCTCGCAGATGCCACTTCCGTTAAAAAATATAAAATGGGGAGAAAAAAAAAAACAAACCCACAGATGGAAAAATTATTTGCCTGACATTGGAAATTCTTTTTGTTACATGAACCCTGACATGTGTTGCACTATAAAAAGCAGGCGGCTGAGACGGGGGCGGGGGGGGGGGGNAGGGAAACTGGAGGAATTAAAAATTCTCCGTGAACTTGCTTTTCACCTGTTGTCTCAGGACAGGGTGTCTGGGGAAGGAGGTGGGATGTCTGCGCTGGCGGTGACAAGACGGGGCCATCGGTTCGACTCCGAGGACTCTTTTCCCCAGAAATATTTCCAAGAAGGATGGAGGCTTTTCACAAGCGAGCGGCTTTTTGCTTTCTGGCTTATACAGTAATGAAACTGTATGTTCTTCTCTAGAAAATTTAGTTCCAGGTCAACTTGGCATGAAAGAAAACTTGATAATGGGCTCTGATCTGTGTGCGCTGCTCATCCTAATCCAGGGAAATTGTCTGCTGGCTGGAGAAGGGGAGATGATGGAGCTGGAAGAGATGTATCAGAAAACCTGGCTCCAGCTGATGTACATGGAGCACCCCACGGGCCAGCACACCTCAGAGCCATCCTGCCCGCACCCGAGCCTGTGATCCCGCGCAGGTTTGGGTGTGCTGGAGGCACACTGAGGGCTGAAGGCACGGCAGGAGCCTCAACCCTAATGCACACGGAGGCACAAAGCCATGGGCCAGGGAACGGGTGACATCCTGCAGCCCGTGACGAGGACGGTGTGGTCTATGTGAAGAAAACGTCATTAAAACATCCCTTCCACCGAAGGAGTCGTCGGCCCCTTTCCCCGTTGTGAAGATATCAATATGATTTGTCAACATCGTATAGGAAATGTTCACAGCGAACAGTTCTCAGCAGATGCTTTCCAGGTCCGAAGTGCTTGCAAACACTGATTAGTTACAGTACTGCAGCTTATTAATCACTGCCGTTTCTCATTGCTATAGCTCATGTCAACATTTCAGTGCTTTGTCTGGTGCTTATTTTCAGCATAATCCACTTAATCAAAGCTGCTCCCTCCCAGCACACGGCTCATCCCTGGAGCCTCCGACGGTGGCTCATCTGGCATACTCACATTTGAACTCGAGCTACCGCCAGCGCCTTTTACAACCGCTGCTATTTCAGAGCAGAAGTAGCCAAGAAGAAGCGTGGGACAAATTGCCACTGTGCAGAGACGAGGGGGGAAGGCTGGTGGTCGAGAGCTGGAGAGGGTGAGGGGGAGCTTCTAGGAGAGATGGGGCCAGACCCTTCCCAGGCAGGAGGCAACGGGCACAGCTTGCGGCTCGATACCGAGTAGATGCAAGAGAAAAACGGTCTCAGCAGGAGTGGTTAAGTCCTGGCACAGGGGCAGAGGAAAGCTGTGGAGCCTTTATCCTCGGAGCTGTTTGACACCCATCCAGGAGAAGCCCTGGGCAATGTCACCTCGTCCTGAGGTTACACCTGCTTGGAGCAGGGGGCTGGGTTAGAGACCCGTGGGGTCTCTTCAAACCTGTATTATTGTGTGCTTGTGTGACATTGGTCTTTTCTTCCATCTTCCACAATATTCCAAAAATCTTCTGAAAGTTAACGAATGTGTATCCAAGCTGATCAGCCATCGGGATCTGTATGACAGCCCTATAATAGGGTAAACTTTGCTTATCTCTTTTTGTCCTCTCCCTACATCATTAGCACCTCCACAGGAGGTTACATTCATTTCCCTCGAATTTTGGAGTCTGTGGATTTACATTTTTGCCTTACAGACCCCAGCTTAGCTCTGGGTCCGCTTCCCAGAGTCCGACGCTGTCCGTCCATCCCACCTCCCCCGGCTCCACTCCTTCCTCTGAGCACGGGAAGCTGCACCGTCCCCTCGCTCCAAAGTGCCTCCCATCAGCTGCCAGACGCGGGCGGATTGCGGGAGCCTTCGGCTGCTTTCTGTTCAGCAGGGGTGCGAAAAGGCAGTAAGTGCGAAGGAGTAGGTGCAGAGGTAACTTTTGCTTCGAACTTCAGCCTCCCCATTAGAGCGAGCTGGAAACATTTGCTGGTGGGAGAATGTTACTGGTGACAGGTCCTAAAATAATTGTGGAGGTGACATGAGTGAGCGACACTGATAATGAACACGAGTTGGTGGAGCTGGCATAATTTCCTGCAGAGCTCTGTGGTCCCTGAGGATGCTTTTACGCCCCCGCTGGGCCTAATTTAAGAGAAAGTTTGGGAGTTCGACTTCACCCTGAATCTAGCCGGCTCGCTCGAACTTTTCCCATTACTCCGATAAAAGATAAACATTAACTCTTGGCTGATTTATATTGAGATTTAGCGTCCGGCTATTTTTCAGTCCTCTGGGGAGACATAATTCCGTGGTGACTCACTTTCAGTGACCCAAACAAACATGCCCAGCGTGGTCGGGGAAGGGATGTCAGGGTGGTACTGGAGGAGGTCACCCCCTTTTTGGCAGGAGGGCAGGGAGCGTTTTCAACAAGGTGGAAGGAACAAAAGTCACTTCTGCTGAGTGATTTTGCTCATTGCTTTTTGGCAATTGCGATACAAATGTTGGGGAGGGAATTCAGCCTCAAAAAAAAAGCTAATCGTGGCCACGGGGATTTATTTTTGTGAGAATTTTGAGACGTGTTTGCAGCAGAGATGAAAACCTCACTGTATTAACCTGTGGGTATTTTCCAGCTCTGGAGGTTTAGATTAAGCCACTTAAATGCTTTGGGAGGAACAAAGCGCTCTGGTTTGGGGGGAGAGGTAGACCCTTTTTCTGAATAAATGAAGAAGACCTTTAGTGTGCGACTGTTCAATTTAGAGAAGACACCTGACATTGGACTGAGATGGACCATACCTTATCTAGTCTAGGAATCTCCCTGCTCTTTGGGTTGGGAGCCATTAAGGATTTGGGATGTAGGTCCAAACTCCAACCTGGGCCTGAGGGGCTGCCACACTGGAGCCATTTGGAGAACTCGGGATTCAAAGTGGCGATCTGCTGCTTTGTCACATGCCAAATACAGATAAATTCAGGTTCGAGTACCTCTTGTAGAGTAGACATAAACCAAGTCCAGGAGCAGGCTGTACCTGTTCTTGCTTTTAGGTCTTTCTGTTGGCTTCCAGTCCTGCTGTTGTGCCACCAGGAACAGAAGTTTCCCACGACACAGAGCAAGGAAGAAGCTTACATTTTGTTAACGAAATCAGCTGGACCATAAGTGAGTATCCCTTTGGGTTTTTTGCATAGCTTTTATGTCCAGAGTGGGGCGTATACTTCCCTTTTGTGCTAATCCAGCCAGGACACCCAGCCTCCCCCTCCTGAACATGACTTTGCATTTTGCACTAAGATAAAGCGAAAGAGGAATCCACATTTCCTCTGAGACCGGCACCATAACCCAGCACGGAGTCTGTGCGTGAGAGAGGTTTTAGACGTGTGCACGTGTTGCCTTTGCACCTTCCCTTCGTGCTGGCTGAAATAACGGAGGCATCACTGCCAACCTCTGACAGCAGCCAGCGTGGAGGGTAGGAAAGCACCTGGAGGAGGGACACCAGCCAAACCCTGTTGCAAGGATTTGGGAGAGAATACTTCTGCTGAGCTTTCCTCCACACGCAGCCGGGGCAGGAAAGGTCTCCCCATGGCCTCAAGGACTGAGTCCGTTCTGTCCGATGTGACATGTTCCTCCGCCACCCACTCAACTTCAGACGGACCCTAAGAGAAATCGATGGCAGCGGTCCCCTCTTCATGTCTAAAGTGTTTCCATCACACTAATCTGATCACTGCCAAATTCAAATTTCTGCTGCGATTCTGCATATTACAAGCCCTCTCAGTGCATTAAAGCTTTCCAACATCATTTTTTCAGATAATTTACAGTTTTTCTCTAAGCTAATTAAGTCACTAACTAATTTTCTGACCTTTCCTTTTCATCTAGGAACTAATTTTATGGAGAGAATTACAAGCTACCCCCTACTTTTCTTTTATGTGTATTTCCTCTAAAAGCATCATAATTAGAGATCTTCAGCTCTAACGCCTCCAGATTATTGCAAATGAATGATGCCTCCATAATGAATAACCTAATAATCACGTTATCAACCTTTATTATTTCTAGACAAACTGCAAAGAAATGATCATGTACTTCATTTCCGAAGCTCTCAACTTAAAGTATGAATGGTTTGGAACTAATTTCTTTTGTTTTTACACATGTACTTCCCATGTATATCACAAACATCCAATTATGACAGAGAGTTATCAGACAAAGTATTGCCAAAAGCAATATCGTTTCCTTCGTTTTTCACCTGGCGTAGGTGTCAGTGCTTAGTAAAACTCACAGATCCAGAGGAACAATTGCTTTTGCTCTTCGTTGCTGGTGATAAATGCAATTAATAAAATTGATGGAGTTTTTTCTTGTCGGAGACAAGGGCAAACACTGAGATGGGGCTGGCACACAGAGCTATCCCCAGGCAGGCACTGCGGCCCCCGGATTGCGGGAGGCTTTTCAGCGCTCACTGCAAATCTAGGAAATATTATAGATCTTTGTTCCCCTCTAGTGGCACATCTGCAAAAGACATCTCAGAGTCCAAACTGCTTCTTCCTCGGGGGTCAGACCTTTTTTCCTGCATGGTCAAGGCTCATGCTTTGCTTCTGCAGGCTCTGAATTCAGATATGGAGGTGCCATACCCATGCACTGCTGTGGGCGTAGGAGGCATTTCCAGCTGCCAGTTGATCCAGGATGAGCATGGGCGTCACGACACGCTGTCTTGGATGAGATTTGCCTGTCACCCACTGTAGCATGAAATCAGAATTCATTTGGAGTCAGCAGAGAAGAGTTATTAATGGTGAAGAGGAGCAGCTTACCAGAATCAGCATCACTTGCCTTGAAGCCGAGTTGGGAGAGTAACTGGGTACAACATGGTGAGACCCCCCCCCGCCGCCCCTGCGTGGGAAAATGGGCTTGAAGGGATCCTGGGGAGCAATTTGCTGGAGGGAAACTTTTCTGAGATTGGAGTGACTTTTTATCCTGCAAGAGAAGGCACCAGAGTCCACCTAATCCCTTAGTGCCCCCTTCACAGGCCCAGGGAGAGGGGACCACCCTGGGCGATGCAGTACCCCCTCTTTGGGGTCTGGGGCTGGGAACCCTCCCGCAACATCTGGCTGGGGCAGTTCTGCTGGTTTTGCCCTCTAAAGCAACCCTAGCAAAAGAGAGACGTGTTGAAATCCAGCAGGGATGGGAGAGAGGGAATAACATTGGGGAAATAATCCTGACATCTGTAAAATGTAAAATATTTCTCTTTTTTTTAAGGTTTTGTGGCAATTCTGGTTAAGCTGACTCCAGAGTACCCCAAATACCAGCTTTGGCTTTGACTCCGCCAGCAAAACTGAAGCAGAGAAAAGCCCATGGCACCTCTTCTTCCCTTCACAGCCAGGCTCGCGGGCAGCTTTCACCCTTGTCTATGCTGCTGAGTGTGCCGGTGTCACCATGTGCCAGTGTCACCATGAGCTGATGTCCCCGTGTGCTGGTGGTGCTGGTCTAGCTTTTTCTCAGGAAAGTGTGAGCGCTGGCACGCGTGCAGGTGGGGATGTGCCCTCTGCCGCTACCGCCCAGCTCAGCCCTGGGTCCTTAGCGATAACCAGGAGCAACTCAACACCGGCTCTTCAGGACACTTGTGTTTTTAGTGAACGTCCAAACCAACGAAATTTGCTTAACCCTCCCTGCAAACCCTCCAGCTGATTGTGCAAACTCTGTCTTTAGAGCTGAAGGGAAGAAACGCAAACAAATAAAATCCCTTTTCTTGGCTCCGTGGTCTGCACCTACTGAATACTTCCCTGAAAAATTAATAAGCGATGGAGCGAACAGCAGCATTTCGCTCTGAAGTGTCTTTCTAAATTACAACAGTGGCCTCTAGTGGTGTCGCCTGCGGAGTGGTCCTTCCCACGGGCTCTGCTGCGGGGAAAGGGGAACGACACTTAGTGCAAGTGCCCAGCCTCACTGGTGAGGAATAAAGCATAATTAGAAGACAATTTAAGAACCTGAAGAACTCTTCTGGGAATACAGCCCTCTCGTACCTCTTTGCCCAACAGCTTTTCTGCTCCTTACCGGTCCTGAGCTTTCCAAGATAACTTTACCCTAAAAAGTAGGGAAATCATAAGTTGGTATCATTTGGGATATTTGGTGCTGACACTTGCCAGCTACTATTACAACCAAAGATGAAGTTAATTCTGAATATTTTTTTAAAAAAATAAATTAAGCCTTGAAGCAAAGTTTTATTTAAAAAAAAAATATAAATCTATCTATGCATTTGCCTGTTACTCCATCATTTCTCATATTCCTCATCCCCACCTCGACCAGGTAATCAGACAGTTGTCCCCACTTTTGCCTGGTCCCACTGGAGACCCTTTCCTGCTATTAATATGAAAGAAAAACTACACTCATGCTGCAAAGGGGAAAAAAACCCTGCTATGGATAAGAGTAGATCAGAGCATTTGGGAAAAACATTACCCAAGCCCCAGCTAGCAATTACCATCCTGTTTTGAAAGAGAATTTATTATTTTTTTTTATTTCTAGGATGCTAGTTGGGAAGGGGAACAGATTAATCTGGCACGGAGCAGTATGGGCAGAGCAGTCCAGGAAAGCTGTGCGCTCGCGCACTTTAACCCCTTTTCCCAGCTATAAGCATCCATTTTTAATATCTAAGCAGCACGGCAAATGCCACGTGCCCGGTTTGGTCCCATCTCCGGGGGACAGCTGAAGAGTTGTCATCTCAGCACTTTACAGTTGACGCTGTAAAGTCAGTGTATGGCAGAATAAATCTTCACACCGTACCTCTGCCTCTGTCAGTTCAGCCTCAGAAGAGAGAGGAACACTCTAAAACATCTGGCCTGGAGTCTCATTCATCCAAGAGCAGGCTTTGATTTCCACCTGGTAAGACAAACTCCGTCTGGCTGATTAAATTGTCTTAAAGCATTGAGAAACAAGCTTTAGGGGTGGTGATCGGTGCCAGCTCTCTCAAAAGCTGTGCTAATCACTCCAGGTGATTATTTTGAATATTCCTGTTTTATTTCCCTTTTTTTTTTGCTGCCAGCTTCACCCCCCTGCTTTGTGCAATTGCCTGGCAATTCACTACGGTGCCCTCTTTCTCAGGTTCAGCAAGAATTGAAATGATGATAAATAATGATGCCAAAGAAGACAATGAGAAGAGCTGCTCTGGAGATTTGGGCAAAGCAGTAAATCACAGATATTCCCTTTCAAAAATGAAGGAGAAGGGCTGTGTGAGGCTGGGTGCTTCCTGGCAGGCTGGCAAGAGCTTATTAGAAATAGACACCTCGCAAAAAGCATCACTTCTTCCTAGCGTGAGTCCTTCAATCAGAGAGAAAAAAAATGGAAAGAGAAGTTGCATAGTAATCTTTCCCCAGGTGCCGGGATTTATAGAAATATTTAGATCTGGTTTTCCTGGCTGAAAATTGACACTTTTTGCTCTGACAATGAATCCACATGAAGTGTGACCCAGTGCCTATCTCACATCGCAAAACCAGCCCACCCCTCTGCAGGAGCATCCCGTGCACGATGGCGATAACCCTACCTTAACTGGTGGGGCTGTGGGAAGCCCAGTGGGCTTTCACGGCCAAGCTTTGCTCTGGACCAGGGTAGGGGAGGAATTTCCCCTAAGCAAGCGCAACTGGCCCATTTTGGGAGGTCTGGGGCTTGGGGAGGAAGAGCTGATGGCTGCAGGAGAAAGGTCACCTTCGCTCTTCACAGACACTGATGAACAGAAGTGTGGGAGGAAAACACCAAAGCTCTGCCCGCTCTCCACCGCTCACTCGTAGCAGGGAAAGCTGTCCCCAGATTGTGCTTCACCACGCATGACCCACCTCCATTTTCCTCAGGTGCACAATGATCTTCCCCTGACCTTCCAGCACACAAGCTGTTCCCGTGAAAGAGTAGCTCTAGCTACTCCACAAAGTCACTGTTGCACCGAGCATTGCAGTTGGTCCAGGAAACTTGCCCAGAAGAAGCTTCATCATGAGCTCTGGAACAACTCAGACCGAGTCCACAGGGTATTCCCCGGTCCTCTCGGGGATGTAAAAATATCAAAAAATAAAATAGAGCACCTGAGGATCTTTTTGGTTTGTCAATTAAAGTGAACGGGGTTTGTGCTGTCCCATTTCACACTCTCATTTCTCCCCCGGAGACGGTGAGGTCATGTAAAATTCAATCACAATGTCTGACCGAAGGTACAGGAGACTGGAAGTGAATGTCGCTCACTGGGGAATAAAACCCATCGCGATGCGTTTGTAGCTGTGTGGCATTTGGTCCTGCCCTCCTGTGCGTCTGTCTGGAGGCACATTAAAGGAGGGGACACGATGCGAACGGGGAGCTGTGAAACCTGCCGTTATTAGCCCAGGGCACATCCTGTTCTGCTGTCTGGCACTGGGTTTCTAATTAAATAATTGCAAGCATTGTTTCCCCATCTGAAATAGTGCTCTCTTAATAAATGCAGCTCGCAGGAATTAATTCCGATTCGAGGCTCTTGCAAAGATAAATATAGAGGCAGCCTTCATTACTGCACGGTATTTTGCTGGGGTGGGGGAGAGAGAAAGAGCTGGGCTTTACGTGTGTTAAGCATCTTGTGTTTTTTCTACCTGGATGGCGGTGGTAAGAACATGGTAAGTACCAGCCAGGGAGAGCGGGAGCACAAAAATGCTCTGTGCCGTGTTCACTGCTGCCACGGAGTGCTACGGGGGGCACGGGGAGGGCGTTAATGCGCTTTGCCTTTCACGTTGAGGGATGTGGTTTGGCTCAATGCACCAGAGAGGCACAGACCCCTGAGCACACTGGAGGCACTTCAGACTCTTCCAAACCCAGGCGTGTGCTTTCCCTGCGAGGCACGAGTAGCCAAGGACGTCGCTTTTTTCTCCCTGTCCTTGGCTATACCCAGTTTCCCATCACATCCTTGCCGTTTTAGGCAGATTCTTGTGAGCTAGAAGCTTTCCTGTCTGGTGCAAATCAATCTGAAGCACAATTGACCATGCCCAAGATTCAGGATTATGCTCCCTTCAAACGATAGACGTGGACTGAATAAAACATTACAGCAACAACAGCAAACCCTGCGCTACCCATCTGTCTGCTGCAGCCATCTGCTTGCTGTTGTTACAAACTTAGACCGTAACCTCTTTGGGAGAAGACCATGTCTTGGTTATACCTCGGCTTTGTGTTTACCAGCTTGGACTCTACTTGCTACAAAGTGCAGAAAATAATGAGAGAGGACACGGGCATGTTTTATAGCTCGGGCATGGAGCTGGAAGGCAAAAGATCAAAGTTCAGTTCCCTGTTGGATGTCAAGCAAATAATATCATCTCTCTTCCAAATAATGGTAATTCTGTTCCTGTAACTCACAGGATAAAGGATAAATTCATTAATATACATGATACATGCCAGAGATAATGCAGATACTTGGAAAACAAGGACAAAAACTTCAGAGAAGCTGAGCAAGGTCTCCTCCACCTGATCTGCACCTACAAAGTCCCTCCTGCCGAGCTCGTTAGGGTGCAGGACACCCATGGCAGGACCTCCTTAGGGAAGTCAGAGCATCTCTACAGATGCACACGGGAATGTCCCGTGCTTAAGAGCTGAAAGAGTAGAGCAACTCCTTGCCATTTTTTCCAGCCCAACCCTTTATGTTTGTGCATGATACACTGCAGCATCAATAATGTCCTTTCGACCTATCCTCATTCCCGTTACGAGCCTGGCCCGCTGCACCACCTTTTAGGTGCAGGGAGCGTGGGAAAGGAAAAATTCCAGGAAATTCAGCTTTTTAAACCTCAACCTGGCAAGAAAGTCAGAAGAGTGAATTCCAGGGTCTCCATGCCTGGGCTTTACAAGCAACTGTTGCTGCCAGTGGACAATTTACTCCTAATTGTTTTTTAATTTCATGCTGGGAGGAAAACTACAGGCAATCCTGGATTGTGANATCAATAATGTCCTTTCGACCTATCCTCATTCCCGTTACGAGCCTGGCCCGCTGCACCACCTTTTAGGTGCAGGGAGCGTGGGAAAGGAAAAATTCCAGGAAATTCAGCTTTTTAAACCTCAACCTGGCAAGAAAGTCAGAAGAGTGAATTCCAGGGTCTCCATGCCTGGGCTTTACAAGCAACTGTTGCTGCCAGTGGACAATTTACTCCTAATTGTTTTTTAATTTCATGCTGGGAGGAAAACTACAGGCAATCCTGGATTGTGAAGCAAAGGACCAACCAAGTTAATAACAACCGCATTGATTGAATTGACTGAAGCACGGAGCTGGTGTCAGCAGGGCTCATTCCGTCTCACGTGCAGCCCAATTTTTAAATACACAGCTGAACTTTCAGGATCAGAGCAGAGAAGCCAAGAGGGCTTTCAGATGAATAAAATGAAACTCTCTGCCTCCTGCCACGTGCTCCTGTGAGCTGGGAAGAGAAAATCACAGCCTCCTACACCCTTGGCCACTGAAGGTAGCAAAAGTCACGGTGAGGATTATGGAGCCTCCTTCTTGCCATAGCTGAGCCTTCTCCTTCCTCTAATCCCATGCTGTAGGTTGAGCCCGTCTATTCTGTGCAGCACTTTGTTGTCCTCCCTATAGCCATTTTCCAGCGGGATTGATACGGGCAAGGAAGTGGTCCTGACATCAGTCAACGCGGGTATCAGGGCTCCGGTAGCTCAGACCTGGTGGATGCTAATAAGAGAGTAAGCCTCACCTCATGCTATCCTGATGCATAAAAATGGGAAAACTAGTAATATGGAGCTGCATTTTGAGGATCTTGGGCTAAAGACACAGCCATAAACACTAAGCATCTCTAACGGGGATGGATGGAGCAGGTGATGATCTTTGAAGCCGAGTTAGTTGTAATCAGTAATTGGGGAAAACGGGAGATAAATTATAGTGCGTGACATTTTAACACCACTCCACTGAAATCAAATGCTGTCTTTAAAATGGGTTTTTAGCCACAAACCAAATGTTCAGGCTCACCGTTTGGGGATGAGAGTGTTACTGTGGTGCTGCAGAAATCCTCTTTATTCAGCGTGGAGCCCAGGGAATTCCTTCTAAAGCACAAGAACAGCTGGGAAAAGGTAAATGATAGCATTTTAATAGCACTCACAGTGCATATCACAGGCTGGACTGGCACGTAGGACACCTGGCTACAAAATGTACATGTCAAAATGATTATTCTGATGCGATATGCTGTCTGTCTTAGGTACTTAAATGGTTCTTTTTGCTATAAACACTTCACACCGGCAGTAAAGACCCCTTTTGGCAGGGTAGAAGAGAATGCTCCTCCCTTATACTCAAAGGGGAAAAGAAGCCACAGAAAGACTACAAAAACTGGCTAGGGCCAATGTCACCAAAGAGAGAGAAGAGCAACCCTGGGATGCAGGCGAGCATTTGCAGATGGAACATCAGCAAGAGGCACGGTACAGCTGCAGTGCGCACACCTGTGTCACCCATCCATTTTCACCTCTTGGGAATGACTAATGGCCCAGGTTTGCCGGTCTCTGTGTGCTTTTGAAGAGCTCCGTCCCATTACACTGATTGCATTGAGCAGCCTGGGAACGCTGCCATTTGGACCACTCTGAAGTAATGTTGGCAAGCATCAGCGAATAACTGGATGAAGCCTTAGTCCAATGGGAAAGTCCTAACAGGTCCATCACATCTACACTTTGCATGCACAAAGAAAAAGTTAATATGAATTCCTTTGTCATCTCCTATTTCTATGATGAATGAGTATAGCATAAATCTTTACCTTTTTTTAATCTTGTTTATCCTCACATTGCCTCTGTGAAGTCAGGCAGCGCTGCCATGTGCAGATGAAGTGAGGCGCAGGGAGACGGAGGAGTTTTCCCAGGATGCACGAGGGTGTACCCACCGGTGGTGTGTTACACAGGGCCACACACCTGCATACACACAGACCCTGCACACCCTCGTCCTCTTTTGGAAACCAGAAAACAAGTGCATGACACGGGGATTCCCACCTGCACACAAACCTCTGTGCAGCTGTATTAGTGCCCAGCCGACAGGAGAGATGGCCTCTACAGAAGCAATTTATTTGTCCATTTGAGGGATCTTCCAAACTTTAGGAGGCCACCAGGGATGTGGTTTTCCTCCTCTGTCAGCCGGCTGAATCCTTCCACGTAAGACTAAAGCAGAAGTGGGTGAAGCGAGTTTATCCAACAGAAGGGAAGGAGAGGGAAACCCGGCACAGCGCATCACTCCATGGGAGTGAGAGCATCCCAGGCACACACAGGTATTAAGGATCTAATCCATGGCATGTGCCAGTTTGCTGGAAAGCCTTCGTTTTGTAAACGTAGCTGGCTCAGCCGATGCTCATTGCAACCTCTCAGCGTTTCTTGACACAGACATCTTGTTATCACCTACAGCCCCGTCTAACAAGAAAGTCAGTACTCTGGTCCAGCAAACTGGGTGTCATTGCCATGTCTTGATCTTGGAGCCAGCTCCTTGAAGGAGCAGGATCCGTATGTCTTTCTGTTCTTTTACTGGCTGTTCTGCCTGGGGGCTTGGGGAGCACGCTATGCTCTCTGCATTGCAAAAAATTCAGCTTTAAGCACTGAGGGCAAACACCTCCCTGAGGGAGCCGGAGGTTCAGGCAGATTCCTGTTCACTCCTCGTTACTGTACGTCTGCCTTGTTCTCGCTTAGAGGAGTAAAATGTCAAGACAAGTTTAAATGTCAGGCCTCACGTGAAGTTTGTCAGTCCCGGGGCGAGCATCCTCCATGGAGCAACAATGAGCCGCCACAGGACCAGATGTCAGAGAGATGTGTTGCCCTTTCCTGTGCATGCAGAACACAATACTTTTGCGAGCCGCAGGGACCACGGTGCACCTTCTTCACCCTGAGAGATCAGAGATCTCAGGATTTTACCAAACTTCCCAGTAAAGTCCTACCCTGCTGCTCCTGGCTGTCATCTGCCAGGATTCCAGGTGACAACAACACAGATTGAGGAACGCTCAGTATCTAAAGGGTGGGTTGAAGGAGGATGGAGCCAGACTCTTTTCAGAGGTTCCCAATGACAGGACGAGGGGCAATGGGCACAAGTTGGAACATAAGAAGTTCTGTTCAAATACACAGAAAAACTTCTTTGCAGTTCGGGTGGCAGAGCAGTGGCACAGGCTGCCCAGGGGGGTGGGGGAGTCCCCTTCTCTGGAGATTTTCAAGACCCGCCTGGATGCAGTCCTGAGTAATGTGCTCTGGGCAATCCTGCTGTGGCAGGGGATGATCTCTAGAGGTCCCTTCCAACTCTGAAAATTCCGTGACTCCGTGAAATACTGGGTGAATAAGCGTTATCCTCCAGCCAAGCAGCGGCACCTGCCAGGAGGGGTTCAAACGCAGCTCTGAAGCCATGGGCTGACTGCAGAGCCACGGCAGAAATGATCTGCACGTGGTGGTGGGGCTTCATGGGGGGACAGTTTGGACCAGCTGCTTCTAAACCTGCCTGCTTTAGCTCGTGTGGGAAATCAAAGCGGGTGTTTGGCTCCTTTAAAGCATGAGGAAGGGTGTCCAAATCTGGGTATCAATGACTAAAAAGGCTGGTTTTAACGTGTCTTTTTGAATCGGTTTGCTTCTAAGCAAGAATGAAGCTTGAACAACTTGGAAAAATTGTCCCTAGAGACGAAGCTCAGGAACAGCACCAGCGTGTCAGACCCAGCTTCACGCTCTTTCCTGCTAGCAAGCTGTCTCCCCTCGCCTAATCCAAAGTGGCATCTTGGAGCAAAGCAAAATCAGCAGCCGAAATCAGAGATTAAGCCATTTTATCAAAGCGACGAAGGAAAGCAGCGGCCGTGTTTAAGGGGCAGTTAAACGGCAGGAGCGGTGGGATGGGGAGGTCTGCGAGGGAGGCGAGGCAGAGGAGGAGGGGAGGGGAGGGGAGGAAGGAGACGCAGGGCATGGCTCTACAAGGCTTCTTGGCCAACCTCCGGTTTGCTCCAGATTTGCAGTATCACACAGAGCTCATGGAGGGCTGCAAAATCCCTGGGGAAGGCGGTGCAGGTTTTACTCAGCTCCATGCCACGGCGAGGGGCACCTTCCCACGGGGAGGGAGGGAGACGGGCCAGAGGATGCAGCCGTGATCCCCATGGACCCCGCGCGGCCGGGAACACAGCCATGGCGCCGGCTCATCCATTCCGGATGCCCGGCTTCCTCGGAAGCAGTTAGAAGCGTAAACAGCCGCGGTAGAGCCGGGGTGTGAGGACGTTTAATCTCTTCCAGGTCGGTCCCTGGATCAAGTCTCAGCCACGCACAGTGCTGCTGCTTTGCCTTTCCCTCCCTCCTAGCAAAAACCGAAAAGAACCCGGCTGCTTTCAGGCTGGCTTGAGCGAAGGTCTCTTACTACGCGTCTCGTACAAAAATGGAAAGTTAAATAAGGTGAAACCTGAGCAAACTAAGCCCGAGCCTTTCCTGTGAATGGTGACATAGCAGCTATCCTTGCTGTGACCGTGTTATCGGGTTTCAGTGAACATCTGCTGCTGCGAGGTGGCGGGACGGAGATATTCCACATGTGGAAAAAGGAGAGAATTAAATAAACACAGTTTTGGGGAATAAATGAAACCTAATCTAGGATGATGAGGGCTACATTTATCTAACACAGTATGAATAAAAATTTAATGGCAAAAATCTGCGAAGGTGGTAAACACATTGTTCCCTGTTATATCTGTTTTCTTTATGGGAGCTGGTATTTTTTGCTGAAGGGAAAAAAAATCGTAACGCTGTTAAATGCAAGGTACAAAGACTGTTGTTTGCACTGGAGCCTAAGGGATTCTGATCGCTTGATCCCTTAATTCCTGTGGAAATCCCAGCTAATGTAGCCAGCTTACCATGCCTTCTTATCTTGTAGATGGATTTTCTGAAACATCTGAAACATTTTCTGAAACAAACAGGCTCTGGCGGAGGAGCCCAGCGGCTGCAGCGAGGGATGGTCCCCAAACCCTTCGGTGGAGTTGTGGTGGGGCTTCCCTTGGCTTTGGAAGTGCCTCTGGCTCCTCTGTTGGGTGAGCAGCACCCTGGGTGATGCGGCTCAGTGCCAGGTGTGCCCTGCGTGCCCTGCGTGCCCTGCATGCCCTGCGTGCTCTGTGTTCCCTGCATGCTCTAGAAAATAAAGACATAAAGCATTTCCACCTGGGCTTCCTGCGGCCAAGCCCGGCTCCAGGTCCTGCCTGTGGGAAGGTGACAGAGCACAAAAGGCTGAAGACACAACTTCTCCAGAAGGGAATGACGAATTGATAGCACAAAATAAATGCTGATACCTCAAGACAGGAGGAAACGAGCAGCAAAACCTGGCAGAGCAAAGGACTTGCTAACCAGTCAGTCAGGGGATGGTTTC
Source organism: Anarhynchus alexandrinus (assembly GCA_008711295.1). Lineage (NCBI taxonomy): Eukaryota > Metazoa > Chordata > Aves > Charadriiformes > Charadriidae > Anarhynchus > Anarhynchus alexandrinus. Next base: position 1,610,278 of record VUYV01000171.1, read on the forward strand.
TTGTCCTCTCTTCCTCTGGAATATAGACCCATTTTAACAAGGGAATCTCGACTGTGTTTTGCTGCAAGACCAATTGTATGTCTATAAATGGCTTTCCAAAGGAGCAGAGTTATTAAAGATGTATGTGTTATGACCAAGACTCAACAAATTATTTAAAAATGTCTCTGAATGTAATCAAGCCCTGAAGTCAATAGATCTTATATTCGTGCTTAAACTCAGGAGGTGTAGTCTAACTCTCATCCAAATTTACTTTTGTTTCCATGCTGTTTTCAGCCCAGCCTGTGGTTAGCTGTATTTGACCTCTCTTCTGGGCACGTTAATTTTCTTTTTGATAATTTATTCTTGCAGTCCAATCACAGAAAATGTTTGTTGCTTTCTCTTTGGCACATACTGAGTTTTGCAGAGACATAGAGACTAATTATTTTGTTTTTTTATTGCTTAGTCCTTAGAACTGACACACTGTTTACGGAATTGTTTCTTGGACTTCACTGGCATAGCTCTCCTTCATAGATCTGAGATTCGTTCATAAATAGCAGTGATTTTTCCTGGGTTATTTCTTTCCTTTGAACCTCTTTCCTATGGAAACTATTCCCATGGCTGAGCTCTGGACTGCTTCCTCATGGCACTCTCTAATCCACATTTGGTTAATCACTGATTTAAATGAAGGGTCAATTTATAGGAACTGTTCCTCGGAATTAGATTTCAACTCTCAGTGATTCGATCCCAGTGCCAACTCAATCAGGCCCTGAAATAGCCAAGAGAAATGCTGTGCAAGCAGAGTTCTTGTCTACTTAGTCAAATTAATTTGGCCAAAAGGCTTTAATCCTGATTCCCGGCATGTGGGGGAGTCAGACCGGCAGGCTGGAGAGCGGACAGGTCCACTATTGGTTGACTCTCCAGGTAGAATCAGATGTTACTTTTGTGAGTTAATCTCCATTAACAAGAGAAAGAATTGCAGGATCTGCCCCTTACTGTCCCCTTAATGAACTGATGGTTTTTTATTCATGCCTCCCCTCCATGAATATTATTGTAATGGGACGGCCTTTTGCCGGGCAGTGGGGCTGCCATGGAACAGTCCAATTACACTTCTCATTATAGCATTTGACTCAAACACCAGAACACCCCATTAGGTGGCAAGCAGGTCTCCGCTGTCTTTGATGAGGGACAAGAACAGGAACCTCTGAAGCTCTGAGACAGCTCAGCGCGTCCGTACAACGCGCTGCAAATAGCTTCGGCTCCCCGTACTTGGCGGCGGTGACAGTGATGCGTGTTCTACTCCAGGAAACGATTTTTAATAAACCTGCGTGGTGCTTCCTTCAATGTCGCTTGACAGCTGAAGCAGAGAATGTTAATCCAAGGATTCACACATTGCTGTGAGGTGGCCAATATCGCAGAGCTCGGATTTACGCGCTGGATGTTGGCGAGTTTCCTCTGCTTCCTCACGCCAATCAACCATTGTGACTGCTGTTATCCCTTTTTGCTAAGGCTGATGTGTGCTGAGAGTCTGATTTAGACAAGGTGACCTGAATGAAATGCTGTTTGCATTTGACCAGGACCGTATTTTGGGTGTCAGTTTAATTGCAGTTTAATTACTCTTCTTTAAAGAGCAGAGTAATTAGCCTGCTATGAATGTTGCAGCATTGGCAAAGGGGAAAGCTACAAAGAATTTAAAAATCTGTTTCTTGACCAAGAAAAGAGGTAAATACTGACACTCTGAGACAGCTGAGAGCTCTTTAACCTGCTTGAAATCAGAGTTGGAGCCAGAGCTGTAAGGCAGCCCCATGCCTCCTTCACGGTTCTACTGCCGAGAAGGAGGAAATCAAATTCAGCATAAGTGGAGATCAAACTTTTAACGATGGTGATTAGATGATTGCAATGTACGCTGCATTACCAATGTACATAATAGCTCCTTGGACTATTGGAACAGGCCAGGATATTTTTTAAGGATGTTAGAAAAATAATTCCTAAACCACGCTTTCCCTTGCTGAAGTGTCTGTTTAGCAATAAGGTGACCAAAAATTTGTGCTGTCCTACATGGGGGTAGGACAGTGGCTGCTGAGTTTATGCATGAAAAGTGGCTCTGATTCCAGTAACTCTTAGACCCATTGTTTAATCTGCATCACACACAGCAGAAAGAGAGAGGACCCACATCAATTCAGTCCTTTATTTTCAAGAAAAATGCAGTTTTTTTGCAGAAAACAGATGCAATAAAAAATGGAAGAAGGGTTAGAAGGTTTAACTTTTGTTAAATATCAGAAAACACACAGAGGGGAAAGACATCATAAAATGAACTTAACTTTTCCTGCTTCTCCCAGGCCAACTTGTCTAGATACATTTACATTTATGCATACACAATTATATGTAATGATATGCGTGTATACATGCAAACATATATCCCTATACATTTTATATACACGAGTTCTGTAAGGTTAAAACCCACTTAGTGTAACAAATAGAGATAGCTATAAAAACAGTAGATATGGAAAAGTAGCAATATAGCAATCCACTTCCAAAAACACAAGCCCTTTCAAATTTGGGTCTCCAATCTGCTTAGGAGAATGACTGAACTGAGACTACATCTGGTATTTAATTCAAGCATTGTGCTGCTGTCAAAGGAAACCATGCTGGCAAGCTGAATTTCAGCCTGCCAAGATCCTTTTGTAAAAACACAATTCATAGCTTAAGAGTAGGGAGGAGGGGGAAAAAAAAATCTAGAAAATAAAGACATAATAGCACAATCTCTGTGGGCAGATAAAGCACAGAAATAGAGACTTCTCCTGGATTCACTTATCTTCCTATTTCCCTCTGCTGTGATTGAGGGTCGGAGACACTTAAACACCCCAGGCTGGGGTAAGATGTGGATCTCTCCATTCATGTCCATCTCATGCTGTCTGAGAAGCCTTTGATATCTAATAGTATTAATCCCTACTCTTGCTTACTCAGACTGGGGGTTATGACCAGCAAGTGGGTAAGTTTAAACAAATGTGTAAACCTATTACACGTAATCCTCAATGAGAGTATTACTGGAGTAAAATCTGAGCATGGGGACCTCATGATCTAACTCTAAATAGCTGGTTTCCTTCAGTGTGAAGAATGACTCAGTACTATGATTCAGGCTTAATATATTGCAGATCTGGTTCGCTCTGGCTAGACTTTATGTTCTTGCACTCTTGGGGCCCTCAAATTTTCTCTTCTGTCAGAGAGAATTTATTTTTCCATGAGCTCAAACTCTTTCAGTGACATTTACTTTGCAAGGCTGGAATCCCCTCCAAGGAGGGCAGAGGGAATTTTGAAGCTCTTTTTAGGTCCTTAATTAATGAGTCTTTATGAATTTTGGCAGTGATTCACAGTTTTTAACCTGTTGCAGGTTTAAAAGGATGTTCTGAATCAGCCACTAAATTTCCTATCAAACCTGCGACTAGATAATGGGCTATTCCGGTAAGACTAAGCTGAATTTTATTCCAGAAGGGGTTGTGACATTTTCAAAGTCAGGTATCAAGAAGAGTTGTAAAATAGATTCATTTATTGTTCAGTTTTACTATTCCAAACAGACCTTTAAAACTTTTTTGAATGAAATTGCATCATCATGTCTTCTATTTTGCCTTCCATATTCATATTAACTACAAACCCTTCACATCTACCTGTACCAATTTTAATAAAATTTGAAAACCATTAGAGGATGACTTCATGCAGTTGAGGGCATCAGACCATCCCAGAATGAATTAGGGCTGAAAACAGGAGAAGAAGATTAAATTAACAATTTTGTGAAGATCTATTTCAGATTATCTGTGTACAACAATGGAACATATGGACTAGCTTGATCCTAAAATAGGTTTCACCAAAATCTGAAATGTTGTCACCTTTGTTATTTTCATTGTAGACTAGCTTGAAACAACAATGATGGAGAAAGTTAAATTTATCAGTAATGTTAATTCCTTCATATAAATGTTGAAGAAAATTCAGTCAAAACCTTATGCTGAAGTACTATTCTGAGGAATAAAGTATTGAATTATGTTATGAAGCAACAAGAGGCGTTAGTACAAATCCCAGGACCGCTTTTCCTCAAAGTCTATGCACGTACACACAGTCACTTTTATTCTGTTTGAAATTCACCTTGTGTAGACAATTGGTAAGATGTAAAACACAGTAAATCTCTATGGATCAAAGTTATTTTTGTGCAAAGGTCTACAGGACAATCTACGGATCATTTAAATCCCTCTGTCCCATTTTGACAGCATAATGGCCTTGAATGACTGTATCGGTAGAACAGTCCTTCTGCATGACACTAATTTTCACCCTATTATTCAGGTCAAACTCTTCTTGATTACGGTAAAGATGTTGCTAAGTAGGTCTTCATGTTTAGCATACAAGTGATGAGATGCATTTTGTCTTTTGGAGACAATGTAGAATGAATTCTCAAAGTTATTTTTTACTTTGAAAATAAGGGTGAGTAATAGCAGCAAATTTCAGACCAACTCATATTCAGAGAGTCCTCCACACTACGCTGTCATGAAAAGGGACCTTGTGCATAACTACCTGTCTTATTTATCAGCCATAGAGTAGTGTAACCTCTTCCCTTACAACCAAGTCTGAGGTCCATCCTGGCTCCCAAGGTGTTGGTAAGTTTAACATGCTGTGATAGACTATTTATGTCTGACTATAGACCTTCCCGGATCTAGTCCCTCGTGCCCTTCCTTTTTTTCAGAAGTTTTTGCACCAAAAATATTTCTCCTTTTACCACCTGAACATGCACCAATGAATACCAGGAATATCACGTTTTGACAAGGTTTGCCGGGATATAAAGTCCCAGAAGAAAGAATGGGACCTTTGTATGCATTGAAGCCCCTCATTCAAAATATCCCTAAGCCTCTGAAACCAAAAATAAACATTTCCAGGGATTTGCATGGCTCATGTTCTCTGTGTATGGGCTGATATGTGCGACTGTGGCTTTGTGTCAACTCCCTGGGCAAGCACAGGCACCCTCAGAACCTTGTGTTCAGGATGTGACTCTCATATTGCAAAATGTGAGTGGATGGGGCTTCCTGATTGAACTCCGCTTGACGGAATACGTGAGGTAGTCCTCAGGGTAAAAAGAAGATGTTGCTTCAGAACAGGTTGATTTCCCCTGTGCCAGTCAATTGCTCATTTTGGATCATTCTTAATTTTATGTACATTTTTATGATTGTGAGTTAACATCAGCGCCTCAGCACTGCCTGTGTTCATCTCTCAGAAACAAAAAGAGAATAAGAATTAGATGAAAGTCCTATAATAGTACATCTGCTAAGCAACTACAATCTTGTTGCTCCTCAGAGTAGTTAATTTACAAGTGCCCCTTGGGCTCTGCACAAACGGTAACAAACTTGAGACAAAAACTACTCCATCATTTGCTGTCCATATCACAAGCCAGAAAATCTAAACTGCCTCAGGCCAACAAATTAATTAAAAATTCCAGTGAGGAAAAACACTTATCACAGAGTGTTTTCCTAGACTCCTGTTGTTCTCTCTCAAAGGTGCCCACACGTTTGTTTTCCATAACCCGAGTGACTATACTAGCTCAAAATAGCACTAGGTTTTCCATCGGAGGCTGAGATTTGAATTTAGGAAACTTCTCAAGTGAGAGCTTAAAGTAGTTACCAGTGCCTGGGTTTATTTCTTCCCGAGTGAGGCAGACACACAGACCTGGGGGTTCGAGTGCTCTAAGAACCTTTGCAAACCTCGGTGTGACATGCACCCATATTTTAAGCAGGTACAGATGCCACGTTCGTACAGCTTGTAGGCATATTCGAGTATGCTTAAGTGAGTGATGTTGAAGTCTGAAGTGCAAGGATTTCCCAGAACCTGGGAGACCAGAAGACCTCTTACACGTGTTTTAGAAGATAGAGGGTTTCCACTGTTGTGATTTTAAGAAGTAGACTATTGAATCTCTAAGTGAGCTCCTAAAGAAACCCACAGGGCATCAGGTCTATCAACTTTCACTCTGGAAAATATACTGACATTATTTATTGCTTTTTATAATCAGGCCACAATTACAGCCTACCACACTATGCAATAAATAGGTCCCCATGACCCATATGGTCACCATCTACATGTGCACAACCCCACCAAAGTCATAGTATAGTTACTTGTATGAGTGAGTATGTAATTGAATTGTGGCTTTATTTCAAAGCTTTACTTACTGACATAAGGTCTTTAGTAAGAAAGGTTTAAAGCAGAACTACAGATTAAGGTGAATAAAAAGAGGCTGCCCTGTTCTTCCCAAGCCAACTCCAGCAGGAGAAATGGTTGGAGGAAACATGGTCTATCCACAGGATCACATGCAGCAAGAAGTGCCCAGGCCCCAGCTTCCACACAGAAAGGAATGAATCTATTTCTTTTAAAGGAGGAATTTTATCCATCACCAAATGATTCAGAAGTAGTAAATTTGCTTTTTTAAAAATTGTTGCCGTGTATCAAAAAAAAAGTCCTTGTGAAAATTCACTGCAATATTTTTAGCCATTTTAGCTGTGAAACCTAATTGGATTATCTTGGATTTCATTGAAAAGTACTAATCCTCCAATTAAAGCTTCATTCCAGACTTGAAGCTGTTCAATAGTATAGTCTCATGAGGGTATGGTATTGCAGATATTAAATGATTGGATTTGAATGCAAATAGGTACTACCTAAAACGCACTGGTCAATGTAGAGGAAAAAAATAATTGAACATGATATGTTAAGTGTACAACTGCAATTGATTTTTTTTAATTCTCTGGCACAGTAACAATTATGTTTCCAGAAGTGTCACCATGTTTCTGAGCCACTGAAGAGAAGGTACTCTGAAAATGATGGGGGTTTTTTTATGAGTCTCAGTTTTGTTGTGTTTGGAAGTACAATCTGTGAGACACTGAGCATCAGCAATGTTCAGGTACGAACAGCTTCATTCAAATTTTGTGTGAACAGAAGTTCAGCGTCGGTGGTAGGCACCTCAACCACAAAACACATTTTGTAAAGAACAATTCCATCCAGGAGTTCACCTTTATTTGCTGGAAGCATATTTTAGGTTTAAAAATAATATACAGTTTGATGAGGTGTAAAGCCGGCGCGGTGTGGGAATAGAGCGGGAATAAGGTACTGCTGTGCTTTGAGCTCATCTTGTCCTGCAAAGTGCTGGTGATAGGAAAACATGGATTTCAGACTGGAGATAAGCTACTACTGGTTGCCGGAGCTGGTGGACAGATGAGGCTAAAGGAGGCATGTTTGGGTAAAAGGCAGACCCACTGCAGCGCCCCGGAGAGCAGACAAGCCACCTACGGGGACTTTGTCCTCCTGTTTCCACCCTAAAAACACAAAACCCCACCATCTCCAACCTCCCCGTGAATTGCTCGGGTGTTGAATCACCTCTAGAGTTAGTTGAGGAAAATACAGGAATTGAATTATGACTATTTAATCCATCAACCGGGGGAAAAAAAAAAAGATAAAATTATTGCTTTAAAAATCCTATTATTAGGACAGCCTGAAGTTTGGTGAGATCAATGAATACTCGTTACGAAAGCCGCCTCACTGTGCCTGTGCTGGGAAACAACCCCGTGGGGTTTCGTTCTGTCCTCGCTCGCAGGGAAGTGAATAAATTCAGATGCTCACAATGACAGTATTAGAGTTTTAAATGACTCATATGCTTTATGCTAGATTTCTTCATAGGGTCAGTTATAGTCCCTAATATCTAAATGAAGCTAATACCGTAATTTTTAATGTTTATTATCCAGCAGACTGGTTGAAATATTACTAAATTACACTGGAGATGGACGTGTCGATAACTGATAAAACCCAGGACCTATGAAGGGATGGATGTTCAGTAGGCATAGCAGCACGGGGTTTTTTTGTTTGCCTTTGGCAAAGAACAGCTTGTTATTTCACTATTCAAATTTTGGCTTGAGCTTAGCTTCTTTTCAGTGAAAAATCATTTTTCTTCTGAAGTTTATTTGACCCTAAAGCGTATATCTATAAAATACTTAGGTCACCATGTTTCTAAAATCTGAAATAATATTGTTAGCAGAGCCAAAATGTTATTCATTTTCTCCTTCAAACTACAACACTTACATAGATAAAGGTAGTGACATTTAATTATGGTGCTGAACAAGATGGTAAAGCTCTGGCCTTCCATGAACATTTGCTTTCATATTCCACAATGTAATAATATTTTTAGCTTCGAGCATAAACACACCAAACGTATCCTGCTAGTTAGAGACTGATGTGAAAAGAAATGCAACAAAAGCAATCCTGAAGCCAGTTCTGGCAACTCAATCATTTGCCTTGCTGTAACTAGAGGGGAACGTAAGGAAGTATGACAGGTCCTGGATCCAAGTACTTAAGAGAGCGTAGATGAGATGTGTGGTGGACAATAGATAGACCATAGCTTCACCTCCTTGGTCAAAAGGTCAAAATGAAGCAGGATAGGTCAGACTGACAATTCTGGGTGCCTCTGGAGCGACGTTTAAGACATGATTCCCTACTGACACATTTAGGTGACTGAGCTCCCTTTGTGCCTTTACACCAAAAATGATTTGCAGTGAGGTTTTCTGGCATCTGAGCATCACCGGGGAGGAGTGAACAGACTGGCTCTATTTCCACAAGGGGTCTGGAGTGTCAGTACAAGCGGGGACACAAGGTGTAACCCTGCTAGAGAAGGGGTGACCGTCACAGACTGAAGACTGGCTGGAGGGGAGTCCAGCTGAGATCAGTGGAGCATCATCTAAACCAGACCACGACCCCCTCTCAATAGTCTTGTGGTCCTTAAATGGCGAAATCACCAACCGGTTTAAGCCAGGTGACTTCAGTCACCGCGCACTGACCTGTTGCCCCTGATTCCCACTGCTGTCAGTGTCAAGAGTATCTTCACCTTTTAGCAGCTGCTGAAGGGGAAAGGCTTGTGGTAACACCGGTTTGTGGATTCCCATGCCATATTCAGGAGAAAATTCCTCTTTGAATAATACCAAATAAAGGCTATTAACATTTGAAAGTGAAATGGTCTTGCAGAATGATTTCCCTTCCACAGAGCGTGGCTGCAAATGACTTCTGTACTCTCGCTTCTATCTTCAGCAGTAGCAAATGCCGCTTGTTGGGGATATCTTAAATTTGCAGAGCCCCTTGCAATGTATCTGTTAAATGTTTCTGTCTTGCAGTGAAAACAATACCCTGGCTCTTATCAATATCGCTCAGGCACTCATTTATGCAAGCAAGAAAAGATGTATGTATATATCCAAGGGCACAAGAACCCAAAGCGCTGGAATTTTGAATTATAGGACTATCAGAACACACTGGCCTTTTTCTAGCTACCCCCGGTGAGCTCCTGTGTGACTTTTCTCAGAACAATAAGATTGCATCTCAAATGTACTTGGGCAAGACAGATCTGCTGGAAGAAATAAAAACAGAAGCAAAAAGGTCATCTGCTTCTTTGGGGAGACTGAGTCCCAAGAGCACAATAGAGAATACTGTTAATATTTTGAAAATACTGATAAGACTGTGACCACTTCTCTCATTCTTGTAGGTAGTGAATTTCTGGAAGACATTCATTCAGCTATTCTTGAAGTCTGTTTTAGAGGAGAAAGTGGAAAATAAGTAAGGATGGAATTCTTCAACCGACTAAAAATAATGCTTTGATGCTTTTTTTACCCCAGAAAGAGTTCTTTGACCTACATTTTGTGGCTATTGGTGAGATCAAGATACAAAAATATAAAAATAGAACAAGCATTGCAGCATTTTTCCTAACCAAGTGCAAAAGCACAGTTCAGCCTGCGGAATCTTGCTGAGTTTGCTATGCTCATCTGGTAGATCCAAGAATTTCCCTTTGTGTGAATGAGTTTTGGCTGAGTGTAAGAACTTTTTGCATAGCTTAGGAAAAAAAAAACTCTGTGTTCATGTCTGAATTTGATGGAGTACGTCTCATCCTTACTTCAGTTGTGGCAGCAGAATGAGACATATGGTTCTTGAGTCAGCTGCCATGCACTCAAGCAACATCACTCAATCACAACGTTTCTTGACATCACTAGCTCTTACTGAGAAACGTCCTGAACGTCTCATGCAAGTGTATTAGAAGGAACAGATGGGATAGGTACAGTCCTTCCACTGCTTCCTTTTTTTTTTAAAATTTTCTTCCTTTTTTCCTTTTTTTTTTTTTTAAATTTTGGAAACTTTCATATGACTCACTGGACAAGATACTGTCTTTATCCCAGGAGCTCAGATGGTCTGAAAACAAGTAGAATGGAGAAAATGAAATGAAAAATGATGAGTTGTTTTATACAGCACTGCCGAAGGACTTTCTGTACTTCATTGGCCATCTTGCACTTATTACAAGAAACATTCTCAAAAAAATGAATGGATTTGTGAAAGAGATCTCTGCATTATCTAATATAACTCAATTTGTGTTAGGCAGATGGTGTCATAGGATAACATTTCTTTAAGACATTCTCCAGATCTGCATTTGATCATATTGTTAAAATCAGTCCAAAGCTTCTTAATGAGGTTGGAAAAAGTGCATACTGGGGGACAAGGGGAGACCTTATCATCCTTGTTCTCACCCTTGAGAGGGTGCACTTCAACCCTGCAACCACAGTGGGTGAATCTGGAGAAGTGAGGGTGGAGAGCAGTGAAAGCGCAGATGGCTGGAGAGCTGTTAGGGGGCACAGGGACACGGGCAGTCTCTGCTGACAGCTCCTCAGTGTCTCTTGATGTGGAAGAGAGCCCAGAGGGATTTAGGAGGTGGTGTGAGGTTTGGGCGGGGGATTGATTTCTTTCTTCTCTTTCTTCTGAAAGACCACTTTTGACCAGCCACCTCGTATACAGTTTGGAGACTGCTCTGATGCACTTCCTCAGTCATCTATTTTTACACTAATTCTAGATACTCTTTGCTGGTCCTGTTTGTGGACCTCCCATCTATCTCTCCCTTGGATTCTCACCGATCAGTTCCCATCTTTCCTGAAATGCAATACTCAAATCATACTCACTGTTCCAGACAAGGCTTTCCTTCCTATGTGTTACACGCTGTATTTTCTCTTCATCATTCCCTATGTAGACATTGTATAATACTCATACACTGAGATGGCGTTTGCTTTTTTCATAACAACTTATCACTTCTGACTCGTGCGTTGGGGTTTCTTTTCAGCAGGAAATCTCCTCAGTTAAAACACTTTCAAAGTCATAGTATTTTGTGGGAGAATGTAACTCAGTTTGTCCCTTTGCCAGTGAGGACTAAACTAAGCTGATTTCAAATTGAAGAGAGTGCACACAAATAGCTCCGCTGACGTGCAGCAATCTGATTTACGCCTCTCTGGTTCAAGGTTAGAGCCTAAGAAAGTCTTTTCTGAAAATAACTGAAGTGGATACTATTGAAAGTTTTGCTCCAGAGCAAACAGACTGCAGCTGAAGAACCAGGTCTGAAGTTTTCTGAAGTCCTACTGAACTCACAAGTAAAATCTATTGATTTTTTCTTTCTATTTCTTAACCATTCTGAATTGCACAGTGTTTATCAAATATGCAATACTACACTGTGGACATTTACTGCAGGGGCTGACTACAGAAGGTCAAGTGCATGACGGAGTCAGAGAGGCTTTTTGCTGGGAATGGACATCCTGTCATTTTCCAAATCAGACACTGACAAACCCCACCACGGAGATATTTTCAGGCAGGGGCTTCCTGACAAGCTCATAGCTTCCATCCCCATTATTAATATCTTCCTCTTTCCCCAGGTTTCATGATGGCTTTCAGACAAGGAAGCTTCTACATGAATACAATTAGCATTTGCCATGGATCAGTTCATCTGTCCAGAATCACTCACTCGTATCGGAACAAGATCGATGTTCAGAATGATGGATGTCAACATCCTCCAGCCCATCAAGCAGGGCTTGGTCAGGGCTGCCTCCTGCCTGAACCATTAACAGCAGCATTACAGCAGAGAACTCAAGAGCAAGTCAAGCTCCTCCTGGGAGGATCACCACTCTCTTTCCCCTAGAAGAAGGTCTTCTGTCGCTGTTTAATACCTGTTATACTCCTGAGGGTTTATAGAGAGGGTAACAGAGATTGCTGCACACCAGCAGAAAAGATGAGGATATTTTGGGTTTGGAGCTTATTTTTGCAACCTGCATAATTTATGGAAGACAAACTGGCTGGCAGCGTAGCAGTCCCAGATTGGGAGTTCTGCTGTTGGCCACCATCAAAGGTCTGGTCCACTGGGTATTGAACGTCCTTGTTTTGTTCCTTTTCCTCTTTGGAGCTGGTGTAACTCATTCATAACGTGTCTAAATCGCCTCCCAGACCAGCACTGACAATGACAGGTGCCACCTTTAGTCACCTGGAGAATGTCCTTCTTTTTATATTGTCCCTCATTCAGCCAAAGGGAGGCAAAGCACGCAGGGAGAAGAGACATCTTTGATCAGCCCAGATGATGTGGTTGGCAGGGGGAGCGGAGAAACGTTCAGGCGTGGAGACCTCCTGCAGGGTAAAACTGCTCGGGGGCTCTGCCCACGTTTCCCGACAAATCAGTTCCCCTCAGTGCAACCGAGATTGTCCATATCGTCTCCAATTTATTTAGGATGGAAAGTTTTGTCTGCCTGGTTTGGTATGCACACAGTAACTGCCTCGGTCGTGGGTCTGAAGCCTCTATCCCTTTTAAAAAATATTTGATTATGACAGCTGCAGCGGCTGGAGCTGGAGGAACGCGCGGTGTGTTTCATCTTCCTTTTCAACACTATCGGCGGGGCAGATAAAGGCAGCAGTGAGTGGTGTCATATTGGATATTCTTCCCTTACCCTTTTGAAGCTTTGCATGTAGGCACAGAGTAATTATACTGTAACTGATTATATCATAGCACTACCTGGTGTGACACTGTATTAGCAGAGAAGGAGGAGCACATGGACCTCGCATAAACAGCCCCCTCTCCACACCTTCGCCTTGATTTTGAGCTGCGACCTTCAGACAGTGTAATTCTTCTGTTAGCACAAGGCTGTCATCCGAGCAACCGTATTAATTACAAAGAGCACAAAGAGGTGCAGATGAGCATATTTATGTGGCCTCCAAAGTGCATCAGTAGAAATGTGAAAGGATCTGAGAGGATGTGGATGGACACATGCATTGTCCACATGATCCTCGTTTATCTTGCACTGAAATTGTAGCTTTCGGTCTTTACTATGGGCTTTAAATTTACTATTGAATATCAGGAAATAGTCTCCAACCTGTGCTGTGTATCTTTTCTGAACCCTTCTAGACTCCGGCAGCAGGGGAGTAAATGTGATGTTCCCTTCCAGTCTCTCAGGACTTGTGATCCTATCTAGATGCAAAGAGATGATATGTATAGCGCTGTGATCCAGACAATGACTTCATTTATCTCCTGCCTCTGCCCCCTCGACACTAACCACGAAGCACCTCTGCACCCTGAGTACAGCAGAGCTTTAAAAGCAGATGAGCAATAGTGCAGGACAGCCCTTTTTCACTTTTGGCAGAGAAAAACTGACATTAAAACTCTGTGCACTCGAGCACAGTTTCCTACAGTTAACCAAGATCGTACAAATCTGGGTAAAACCTTTGTGGCCAAAAACCTTTAAAAAAGCGGAAGTCTACCCCAAAAAGGAATTAAATACTTGGTGTTGGGTTTACATTTCCAGTGTGTCTCTGAGAATTGGATTAGCTGAAGACACGAGTTATGGAGTTAGAGAGTTACAGTCAAGAATTTGCCCCCTCTTCCCTCCTCACCAGTGCAGATGTTGTGCTTTTGACTAAGAACATCCATCCCGGGTTTAATGGGCTTTAACTAAAATCTCTTAAATACATACTTCTATGCTAAGTGCCCCTTGCAGACCTACCCATATTACGGCCCACAAGCCAAGGCTATAAATCACCTAATAAGGGATGTTGTGGCGCATTAGTCTCAGTATAATCTACTTTCACATCTAAGGTATTGAGAGCTGGCTGCCAGCCACAAAATTGAGACAGAATCCTTCATTAGGGCTTGATAAATCTTACAGATGTGCAAGGCAGTGTTTGAAGAAGGAGAATTAAGGGCTCTTCACGTTCATAAGAGGGTGCTTTTGTTGGGCTTTGTTTTGGAAAGAAGAGTGGTGTTTCACAAACAGGACTTGGAGTTTCAAGAAATTCATTTAGGAGGAAAGCTTAACGGAGATAATTAAAGCACAGCTTGACTGAGCTTGATAAAAAGCAAGCTAATGGTCTACAAATTTCTTAAAGTTGATGTATGCTTCAGCATTTACTCATACTGAGGAGCATTTACTCATGCTTGTCAAGGTCTTGAAGTCTATGTTATTAATCATTGAGGTCAGCCTCCAAGAGAAAGATGTATGACTGAAATCCAGCACATTTGCAGGTAAATGCTTTTCATAGTGAATGAATGATGCAAAAAATGACCCAAATGAGAAAGAACAGAGACGACGTAATATAATAGGATATCACAGGGGGTAATGAGATGGAAGTATTGGAAAATATTGAGCTCTTGGGGTTTTTAAATCTAGATTGGAGACAAAATGCTTATAAAAATAGGCAAAGGGATATCCTTATGCTATGGACCACATAGGATGAATTAAATATTAACCATCATAACTGGAATATCTATAGGATATCGGTCTGTTTTCTGCAATGTGGGGATAGCTTGTGATTCTTAAAGATTTAATTAATTCCGGTGCAATGCATTGCACTGAAGATCAAACCCAGATGTGTGCTGGACGCTGGAGAAGGTCAGGTTCAGCCTAGGTTCCCGTGATGGTGATCCCCGTCTACTGGAACCAGCTGCCAAAGGGTAGGGAGGGTTCTCCAGCATTAGACAGCTTTACGTCGAGACGGGATGACTGGACTTGCCTGGGGATAGTCCTTGCTTTGTGTTGCTGCAGTCCAGATAATCATACCTGCCTTTTGTACTTTGAAACGTTAGATCTGAATCCTTTGGTTCAAACTTTCCTTCTGCTTCGCTCTCGCCTCAGCGCTGAGCTGTTCCATCTGTGAGAGCAGTGAAGGTCAGCGAGGTGGACAGGGACTCGGGTGATCAAATGGATTTCTCCTGGTGGCTCAGGCTTGGCTCCCTGCCCCTTTCCAAATCCAATCCAGCTTGTCAATACACTAAATAAAAGCTAGAAAGGAAAATAAGGCAGATAATAATTGTGGCTGTCAAACATCTGTTGTTGCTGGAAGTGGAGAGAGAGTGATGGCAAGTTTGTTTCTGTCAGACGGTATTCACTGCCGGTCTCCAGTAAGCTGGAAATTCAGGATGAATTTCCGTGTGTTTATCTGCAACCTGACATTAAACAAATTGAGTTAACGTTAGAATAGATCGTCTCGCCAGCCTAGTGCATGCAATGCAGCAACCCTCCCAATGCAGACTACAATTAAAATGGTGAAGGAATAAGATAAATCTGAGGTGGAATAAGAGGAAGAGAGTCACTAAGTGTCAAGTAAGAACTCTACTCATTGCCCCATCGTGGTATGAAGGACTCCAGGTGGAACATGGACATTGTTTGATCTTGGGTGTAGTCTTATTTTTCTTGTGCAGAGGAAAAATTCCCAAATCGAAAGTGTGACCCCTAAAATCAAAGCAGAGAGAGGGAGCAGGTAAGACAAGTGGCAGCTAGGAGGCTCTGCGGCTGTTCTTGAATGGGAAAGAGCTCAGAATAATGAAAAATGTTTTCAGAGCTTTTTTCTTTCTATATTTGAAAAAACTTAGGAAAAAATAATTGGTAGGGAGATTCTGCTGTTGTAAAACATATCTTCAAACACACCAGCTCAGATAAGGCATCTGAGGATCATCTACATTCCCTCCTGATTTTTTTCAACCACTTTCCCATTCTTTCATTTTATTGCGTCTCAAACCAGACAAACTATTGGCTCTGGAGAGACCTGATGCTTGAGAGGGACACCCCAGCACTGACAGCTCATGACATCAGTGGAAGGTGGTGGGATTACCAGCTGGTGGTTGTTACTGTGCAGCACATGCCCGCATGGCCCTGGCTGGCAATCAGCTGTCCCTGGGAAGAGCAGGTTGTGCCTCTCTGAGAATAAAACCCATCCTTTGGACAGGAGAGCCAAAAAAGCAGCATCTCTTCAGGAGAGGAGACTCTGAAATCCTCAGATGGCATAAAGTTCCTGGTTCTTGGTGAGCACAGAAGAGCAATAGGAAGCTCTGGAGCACGTTGATGTTTCCTGGCATAGGAACACTGACATCCTTCCTCCTCATAGGAGGATCCTCAGAGCAACCTGCCATCAGAATCCCACCACTCCCTTGAAGGGTAGTGGGGGGTGTTTGTAAAGTGACAGATACGAGGTGTACTCAAGCCAACTGAGCTAAAAACTGCTCTGAAGATCTTCCCCTGAAATGCTATTCTCCTGCAACATGTTTTCTTTGGCAGTTTGAGATGTGAAATTTGATCTTGCAAGCATGCGTTAGTGGCTTCCCACGTCTCCATCCCTTGCAGTTGCCTCCTTCCACACACACCTCCTTCCCACTCTTGTCCAGCTGCACTTTGCAGATAAGCTGCCAGGTAGCGCAGCCTCAGCATAAACAAAATAAATGCCTGTGCTGGACCACAATTTTAGCCAAGGATGAAGATTCCCTTCCTTGAGGAGCAAGACGTGAAGTCAGGTTCTCCAAATCAGCCCCTGGAGAACTTCTGCATCTCCACTGGCTGCAGAGGAGGCTGGCCAGATAACCCACCTCCTTGTATTAGGCTGCATTGGTAGCCCTAGGACCCACTAAAGATCCCAGGGGACCAAAATAACTGCCAGGAGAAGCTGGCAGTACAACTGCTCCTACCCTTCGTCTTTGCTCAACCACATGGCTTTGATGCTGAAAGCAAGAAATTACCTTGGCAGCTTCTCCCTACTTCTGCGCCCCAAGAGGCTGCATCCTTCCCTCCTGGCTCACAGTGGAGGCTCCAAAGCCAAAGTACCTCTGTGATGAAGTGCAAACCACTCCAGGAGCTGACCCTACCCTTCCCTTTCTCGCCGGCTGTGCTTCAGTTCTTATGAAAGTGGAGGTGTCTCTCCTGCAACTTGAAAACCAGATGAGGAAAAAATTAGAAAAGAAATGTCAAAAGAGTGGCAAAGTAGAAATTACTCCAAAATATCTTTATCTTTAAAATATTCTTGTAAAAAAACCCCAACTTTTTCTTATCCCAACATCTTTCTTCTTGTAAAATCTTTGGAGTTAAAATAATTCCAGAATTCTCAGTACTGTTTTACTTTGCTTTTCACCTGCATATATGAACAGCAATAGCAGAGAATTTTCTCCCCAGTTTCTAACCAAGAAGGACGTGAAAGCAGTGACAAGTCACAAAAATCTTGTGTGACTTTGGGGAGATCAATTAATTTACCCCGCGCTTTGTTTCCCCATCTGTCAAAGAGGAGAACACTTTGCCAAGCCCGGAGTCGCATGTAAATAACATCAGTGGCTGCAAGATGCTCAAATCCTGACACGCTGAGAGCCATAAAATCTTCTCGATAGTTCGTGTCTTCAACTTCAGAAAATGAAGAAGGGTAAGGACTGGGTAGGTGTAAAGTCTGGGGAAAGAGGCAGAAATTAATACCCTGCTTATTCATATCCTGAGTTCCTAAAAGTGACAGAAAATGGTTGTTCACAGAAGTTGCAGCACTCCCTAAGTTTATCATGATTACATGTTCTTGAGAAACCACAGAGATTATCAACACAAAGTAGGAATGTTGTCTAAAATGGGTAAGTAAAATTACTATAATAAATCCTCCATCACCCGATGAAATACTCTGCTGAAGGTTGCAAACACTGAAGTATTTAAAGAAAACACTATTTTACAAGAAATTGTTGCCTTGACTGCGTGTGAATCTCATTGGGAAATCTGTCATTTTGTTTCTGACATTTGTTCTGTGGAGAGAAAAAAAAATCTGTTAAAAACCGCACAAAGATAAGCAGTGGTAAAACTACCAACCCAGGATTCTTCAATAAAATGCTATAATAAGAAGGAAACAAGGGCAGAGAAGACAAACTTCTTATGTAAGTTATGAATCTCCATGCTCTTCTGTAGGATGCTACAGCCACAAATTAAATATATTTGACAAGAAGTCCTACATGCCAAGAGCAATTTTTTTTCTATTAAAGGGAAAAGCTACTTTGCTTCTCAAGCGTAGCAGCCACGGGGAAGTTCAACTAGTATGAAGCTGAAGAAGAGAAACAGTAAAACAAAGCTGATAAGCCTTAAAAAAGGTTGTAGGCAAGATACGCCCTTCTCTAGAGGCTCACATCCATCACGAAGTCGATTTAACGCTTGTTTAAGGCTCTGCCTTGAGCACTAAAGCGGTGGGGCCATCGTGTAACTGGATGAAATATCTACAATATCACAGAGTGTTATATCTGCATCCAGACCGGGGTTAAGCTTCACCCGGACCTCAGCAAGGACACAGCACCTGCTGGGAAGGGATTAGCAGTGGAGGAAGAAGCACAGTTATTAAACCTCTTATTGATGAGGCTCTGCTGGAGGCATCACCTCAGCTCCCAGCATCTGCCCCGGTGCAGGATCGTCTCCAGTGGAGCTGGTCACTCCTGTGGGCTACACTGGTTTCTCCCAGGGGTGAGGAGCTGGAGAGGGACATCCTCGCCGCTGGCTGCCCAAGGGCAACGCCAAATAATCCGGGTGAGCGAAAGCTCCTGTTGCCACCGGCTGCAGTGCTTTCTGATGGAAAGCCAAGAGCAAACCTTCTCAGAAGGGGAGAGCGCACATCAAAGAGGTTTTAAGCAAAAAACCTGCACGTTTCTGTGTGTACCACAGGTGGCCTCCGTCTCTCCCTTCCTTTCACCCCAGCCTCCGTCCTACAGGGTGAGTGGCTCACTTTCAAAGGACTATTTAGTGGGTGACTACCTAAGTTAGCAGGAATTACACATGGCTTAAACGTCAAGCATATTCCTGAGACACCACAGTGAGCAAATACGGATTCAAAATCCATTTAATTGCCCAGGGAAGAGCCGGGATGAGTCGCCGTCTCACAGCTGCTCGTTCATGCGTTGTCAGGGCCATAATAAGTGTTCCATTCACACCCGGGCTGGGATGAAGGCTGAGAGATGTCTCTCCCTGAACTTCTTTATTACTGCAGCCTGGATAATTTGGCGTAAGGTCACGGCTCTTCATGTTTTCATTAAGACTCTCTTCGGTGCGAATGACCTTAATAATCATGATATTTGGCATGTATACAGCATTTCCAAGATACAGAACTCAGAGCCTTGTAAGGCTTGTACGGCACAAGGAAGGCAGGCCAAGAAGCACGTGTGGACTGCCTTACAATGAGGGAATGTTATGTTGTTCGTGACACACGTTGTCCAATTAATCTGTCACGATGACATCCCAGTTTCAGCTATTCATTTCCATGAGCTCTGTTACCGGCTCCCAACCTGTTGGGTCCTGCAAGTTTAAGTGACAAGCTCCGAGCTGCTTCCATTTTTGGTACAGGACAAATGACATAGGAACGTCCTTCTGCTTCCGATGAGACCGGGCACCTCAGCCAAAGCTCGCTAACGAAACAGTTTTTAGGAACCACTTCAAATCTTGGTTAGTCGGTGGAATGACTACTAAACACCGTCAGGGTGTATGCCTCACGCCAGGCACAATCCTGGCAAAATAAGTGCATTGCGCCTCCTTGTCTGGTGCTTTTCAGGAAAAATGATGACCAGCCAGCTGAAGATCAGTCCTTCACCCACCATCAAACTTTTCAGGGTGCATAGGTTCTGTTTTCCGTGTCCGAGTTTGGTTTTGATTTCCCCCAGCTGGTTTTCCAAATGCCGGAACCCACCTGCAAAGGCACGTTGTCGACACGGGAGGACAGAAAATGCGTTTTCAGGCTGCTGAAGTATAAATCAGAAATATTTTGAAAAGTAGGATTAAGCCCTGCTCTCTTGTACATTAATAGCAGCGATAATCTCAGCTAATGCACTGCCGTATGTTTTTAGAAGTGGGAGTTTTGGATACTTTAGGGGGTACATTGTTCCAAAGAAATTCCATTTAAAGTTGACCAGCCTGAGTCATGGTTTGAAATGCGGCATTAGAAACACAAATGTATCCATCCCCACCAAGGTTTGTCTCCCAGTCTCTCTGATGAGAGCATTTTCGATTCCCTGAAGCAGAAAATAAAAAGGTGAAACTAGAGCTGCAGGAATGAGGTTTTGTTTCAAGGATCAAAACAGAGCCTCACCAGAAATCAATATGAATTTCCAATTTAACACAAAGGAAACATTTTGACTGCAAAGAAGTAAATAAAAAGTAGGTAAATGTTTTCTAAGTGTTGGTCTCAAAAATCATAGTCTCATAAAAACTACAAACATTAAAGTGAAACTTGCTGGTCACTGAAATAGAGCTTTTTTCGGTAAACAGCTGGCTTTTGTTATGCGGTGCGAGGAAAGATATCAGCACTTCTTTTTCAGCGCCGTTATCAACTCACAATCGAGCTTTCACAGAACACGGTGTGCCAGCAAAATGGGCATAATACTCCCCAGGGACAGAAATTAAATAAGTATTGATAGAGCATTTCAAAAGAGTGAATTGAAATATTTTAAGTAGAAGACATTATAGCTGATAAAAAAAACCCTTGTGTAATGTTTGTTCTTCATACAGTAAGACATGCAAAGTGCCAGGAAGAATCCAAGAAGACATATTCTACCCATTAACCAAACACTTACTAGCAATAGCGAGCCTGCTAATGAGACTGGCTCACTTCAGCACCGAAGCGAATTTGACTGTTGAATTTAATAATGAGGCTATTATGTTCCACAAATTGGCACATGCGCATAGAGATTGTTTTTAATATTTCATTTTTTTGCGTCTGCTTCTCATTAAAAGCAGAGCAATAAATTGAAGTGAATTTGTCTGCAGACTTAATTTCCTAACAGGACCAAAGGCTGCAAGTTATTTCCATTAGAAGACAGCTAAAGTGCTAGCAGAAACCATGAAAAAGAATACATGCAGAAAACACAACCTAAATCATATTATACTGCAGATATTACAGGCGTGGGAAGGACTGCTTCCAGCTTGGCTGAGCAGGAGATACAAATGTAAGGGACATAGGCAGTCTTCTGTGGTCCGAGATCCACAGGGACTATCCAAAACTGAGGTTCAAACTCGAGAGTAGGAAGCATTTCTTTACCGAGAGGGTGGTCAAACACTGGAACAGCCTTCCTAGAGAGGTGGTCAATGCCCCCAGCCTGTCAGTGTTTAAGAGGCATTTGGGCAATGCCCTTAATAACATGCTTATCTTTTGGTCAGCCCTGAAGTGGTCAGGCAGTGGGACTCGATGATTGTTGTGGGTCCCTTCTGAAATATTCTATTCTATTCTATTCTATTCTATTCTATTCTATTCTATTCTATTCTATTCTATTCTGTCCTGTCCTGTCCTGTCCTATCCTATACTATACTATCCTATACTATCCTACCCTACCCTACCCTACCTTACCCTACCCTACCCTACCCTACCCTACCCTACCCTACCCTACCCTACCCTACCCTACCCTACCCTATCCTAAAATGCTGCTTTTGCTGCTTTAGGACAGGAATAAGATCTAAATGGGTGTCTACATGGTCCTCATGCTCTATGTCCCCTCTGTGTGAACCTGCAGGTGGGTATAAGCGTCTGCAAGCATCTGTAGGGAACGTACCAGCTCACACCATTAACGCCTCAGGGCTGATGTGATCAAGGTTGTAGGCTACATCCCTTCACCTCACCTCTCCTGGGAAGGACAGAACTTTATTTCAAAGATGAGAGAAAAATTGAAAATACCAGCTGATCCTCACAGGCACTCTTTGTCCCTAAGGCAGGAGACCAGTTCTGCCAGAGCACAGCCACCTCTTTATTGACATGCTGGACAAAGTGGATAGTGATCAGCATTGACAAATCTGGGTTGTTTTCCTCCCTTGTTCTCTGTGAGATGACTCACATTAAGGTCTTCATGTGGTGGAAGTGCATATAGTGCATCACTGCAGATCTGAGCTATTTGAAGTGCCTTTAGTGCAACCCTGGCACAAAAAATGCAGGATTCTTCACAGGTTTTTCTAATACCTCTGGCTTCTCTTACTTCCCAACTTGTTTTCATTCTTTGGAAAAGATTTTATTGTTGCTTCTATTTGGTAGTGACAACAAGTTAAGTGCCAAAAACCCCTTAACCTGGGCTTTGTTCTAAGCAGCTTATAGCCTTGTTCCCCTGAGAGTGATGCCCTAAACGAGAGATTGCACCAAAGGGCTGGTTGAGGCATGGGTTTGTCTGTCACAGGCAGTGCAGGGTGTGTGAAAACCTTCCTGGCCTGCACTGAAACAACTGAGATCTTGCAAGACTTTCTGACTCAACAATTTCTAAAAAAAATGGTTTGGCTCGCCAGAAATATTATCATTCAGCTTTGAGTGTTTCTCAGACAACACGAAGGAAACACTTGTTTACAGTTATATCAGATGCCAGGGAATGCTATTACTTCTGCACTCCATGTCTTTTCGCTGGAGAGCACTTGTAAGTCAAAGATTTTCTTCCTACCCTTCTCCTTGGAGAGAGCAGCAAGTTCTGGAATTGAATCCTAAAACGTGCAGTATTTTACCAAATGCTTGATTTTACCAAGTTGCTGCTATTATCCCTTCCAATCCTGCAACAAGTCCCCAGGCTTGTAAATATTTGTCATCAGAGCTCAGGAGCTTTCTATTTAATAAATCTTCTCTCCTTATTTAATAAAGACTGTTCTATTAAATGATTTGCCTGTGTTTACATGTGCATAATGAGGAATCTGGCAGAAAACCAAACAAGTTTGCAGGCTTCGGATGCTGGCTGCTGCTCCCATTAATAACTGCAAAATGAATAATGAATCATTAAGCAACTCACCTAGTCACTTTGCTTCCCGGTCACAACAGTGCAACAAAAAGCCGCCCACGGAGGTCACAAGAGACCTGTTGACTTCAGCAGCTCCAATCCTCAGCCCACAGAGCACGTTTCTGAAAGCGCCAGCACCAGTGCAATCTCCATTTCGGTTTTTTGAGCACCTCAGCAGCATAGACATACTTAGGGGAGAAGGATATTTATGTAGGACATGTGTTTTGCATAGCTAAACTCCAAAGAATTATGGTGAACTTTCCTTAGAAGATAGCTGGAAAAGGTTACATGCTTCCTACTAACTAATTAATGATGATGGTCTGTCCATTACACCAGTAGAAGACAAGAAATTTTAATGGAAAATTGGTCTTTTCCTGCCAGACCTGGATTCCCTGTGTGTTGTGTGTGGTCCTGTCACTTGTTTAGGGTGGTCATGTAATGCAGAGTAACAGAACCTTTTACAGAAGGATCTGCTGCAGAAGGATTACCTGCCTTAGGATCAGGTGCATAATGCAGCGAAATATGAGAATTCAGAGAAATATCTTCATCTGAGCTACAGGTATGCAAACCACCTGGTTGTTGAACTACAGCATCTCACATTTCTCCTAACAGATGTGAGCACAAGATTAAGAGAGGAAAGTCACATTCTGAAGGAAACATGCTGCTTGGGCATCATCTCATTGAAAACAAAGCACCTTAATTAAATGAAAATGCATCTAATTATGTTTTATTATAGCCTATCAGAAAAAAAATCTATGCAAACAATTCCAAACACAATAGAGAGGAGTACACTGCTTTAAAACAGGAAAAAATGTGCACATACAAATGTCTTCCTACAAATATTCTTCAGTTAACCATTGGTCACCTCAGATGTTTTTCTTGTTTTGTCCCTTTGATGAAACCCAGCAATTCTCCGGGAAGGATTTGCTTTGCAGCTGGAATCCTGCCATTGTCCTCTTCATTTCAATATGATGGCAAAATTCTCTTCAAACATCACTTGAGTCTGTCTGAGAGACTCTTACAGGATGCCAGTTAAAGACTACGGAGAAAAGCAGGATGTGGGCAAAACGATTTTAATAAATTATTCATCTTTAAAAACCATGGTCCCCAAAAAGCTTATAGAATCAGAGCTCCAGGACCATTCCTGTCTGCTCAGTACCACTTATGCTGCTGGAGAGTGATCCATTGAGGAGAGGAGAAGGGAGGCGGACAGGGACGGCAGGGAACGATGGCACATGACACCAACACATCCCTCCAACCAACTGGTGGAAGGTCACAGAACCCTTCATCACCAACGCACTGAGCGAAAAGCAGTCGGAATACCTGTCACTGAGGCACGTCCCAACAGCAGGAAGGCTTCACTGATTTTAACGGTGGTTTAAAAGAAGAATCCCATCCCATGAAGTCCTCCTGATGGAAAATGAGCTTCTCGTTGAAAAGCTACATTGCCAGAAAAATCGGCTGAAAACCACAAGATGCTGCTGGTACAAAGTGGTGTATGCAAGAATTTGCCACTTTAAAACTAGCGATTCTTGTTCAGTGCCGGGAAATCAGTACCCCGATGTCTGTAGAGAGTAGTAGATGGGTTTATTCGGAGAGGAGTAAGCTCTGTGTAAAGATAGACATTTCTATCAGGAGGACTGGGAAAAAATCAAGGCTTTAGTAACAGTTTGTCTACCGGATCTCAGCCTGAAGGAGCACTGAGTTTGCTCTGTGGCTATTGAGAACAGCTAATTTGAAAGTCATGGAAAGAAAAGCAGTTTTCTTTCCCAACCAAATTGCAAATAGCCGAGCAACGTTCGCTCAAGGTGGTGATGAGCAAACCCAGCCCCTTGGCCTGTGCTTTCTCCTCCAAGAGGCCTTCCAAGAGGCAGAGCGGGCTGTCGGTGCATCCCCGCGGTGGGGAGTAACCCAGGGCTGCTCCGTAATGACCAACTGGGAAGATCTTCACGCATCTCTGCTGCAGGCGATTCAACAATTTGACAACAGATGGGCCTGTAATTACAGCCCATTTGAGAGATTTTTAATGCACTGATTTGAAAGGCATTGATTTTTCTTCCTTGTAAGGAGAATAACAAAGAGAAGCGAAAACACCTCAACCTCGCTGTGATTCCCGCTGCCTGGCTTTTCACAGCGTATTCTGCAGGCAAAGTGAAAACATTCGGCTTCAGCCAGCCAAACTGTGAATTTAATTGAATAGAGTAACTGTCTTCCAGTTAGAAGCTGAGCTGGAGCATGTTTTCCGTGAGCTTCAAAAATGCTTGAGCTGAATGCAAGCCAATCATTAAAAAAAAAAAAAAGAAAAGAAAAAAAAGAAAGTCCCTGCTGCATGCGGAGTTTTCGGGAGAAGTAAAGACTGGAAAACCAACCCCATGGCCATGGCCAGGGCTCGCGAGGTGGAGGGGTGCTAGATATCTGTAGCCAGTGTAGTCTGAAGCTTTGAACAGTGAAGGGCAGAAAATGGATCCATTTATTTCTATGGTAACATGAGTAACTCAGGACTACGCTACAGCCCAAATCTCAGCTGGATTTGAAAACTCCAAGTGATGAGCAACCACTGTCATCCAGCAAGCTCAATGATTTTCTTTCAAGGTAATATGCTCGAGCTCTTACCCCATACATTTCCTTTTTCTCAAAACTGGTCATGTTAAAAAAAGTATGTTTAAAATCCTTAGAGGAAAACATACTGTAACCTTCAGGCAGAGGTCGGAATTGAGTCTCGGGAGCCAAAGCTTTGGTTGCCACGAGTCCCAGTGTTGTAGCTTGCTGGGAAGGGCATCTTCACAACACGGCCATGCTGCACTTTGGGGAATCTTGTGGGGATGAGGAATGACGGTGTCTCTCAGCCCCAACTGGCTGTTTAACCAAGAACATACTTCCCTCTTTGCCATTGCCTCTGACTCTCGTTTTTTAAAATAAAGATACTCCTTCACCACTGGGGAAGATTTTGAAGCACCAAGGAGTCTACTTCCAGCCTGGCAAAGTTATGCAGACTTGCCGGCATTTCAATACTGATTTCATTGGTTTTGACATTAGTCCTCTTGCGGTTGCAAAAAGTCTGGGTCTAATCATTAGCACACAATCAATTTTTAGACCAATGGCTCCAGAAACAAACGAGGAGCAAACCATACATCTTCTGCTCCTTCTGGGTATCTCTGTACGTCTGAGTTTGAAAGGTATCTCTGTTGCACTACTTCAGTCCTTCTAAGCAGAGGCAGTCCAACCCCAGGGTCTCAGTTTCAACACCTCCATCTAGTCCAAGCCAGGTCAGGACCCAAATCTGTCACAGAGGTGGTTTACACACTAATAATTCCTCCCTCGCCAGCAATCAGTCTCTGTTCCTTGCTGCCAGGTTCAACGGGAGAGGCTGCTGACATAAGTTCCCCGGGAGTTCTTCCTTCTAAAAATATTGATCACAACTCATCCTTTCTGCTTCAGCTGAATTTTGACAAGGCGGTTTCAATAGCACAGGAGGAGCTTCCCGTGCAACCTGTCTCCACAGCTCCCTCGGAGCTGTCGCGTCCCCAATGTTACACATATGCACTGTTTTAAAATGTATTACTACCATTACATTTGTCAGCAGTTTCATCATCACTCAACATTACAGTAGGAAATGCACCGTTCAGGGACCATGTTATGACACTGAATTTCTGTGTGTGACAAGGAATGGCAAAATAAATAGACTTGTATCCAAGTTATGGCAATCTGAGAGGTGTTTTTACACAGAGTAGAACAAAAAAAAAGAATGCAGTTTAAGGCTTTTAGCTCAATATTAGATTTATCTCCTTTCTATAACTTAAACGCAAAAATGTTAAAGATCTATAGATTACACAGCTATAAAATATTACACACAGCAAAAAGGACGGACTCATTAGAATTTTAAAAAATACTACTGTCCTATCACAGCTGTGTGTTTTTCCTCCACACATCTCATCTGCCTCACACACTGACCCTCCCCACAACAAATCTGGGCCATCACCCTTCCCATGCGCCTCTGAAGGTCTGCGCGCCCGGCCTGTGCTGCCGGGTATCCGCGCCCACACCGGTGTGCCGGGAGTTCTTTTTCCTCCCATGTTTATTCTATGGTTGGTGCAACTGATCTTTGGTCTCTGACCGGGGGCATTAGCCATTAAAAGCACGATAACAGGTAGCGTTCTCAGATAGCCTTTGTGTTCGCTTCATTCAGCCCTGAAACGGAGTACCGTTGTTGACTTGAGTGGGTAAAGAATTCGACAAGCCTTGAGAGCTTTTGAAAATCCTGCCTCTACCATAGCACAGATCCTGGTAAAAATACTTTTGGCAAGGTGCTTATTTAGAAGTTGTTTATTTATGTTTTCTCAGCGACTTTTTTTTTTTCATATCACAAATGATAATAAAATGCTGATAAAATATATGAGGGAAATTCATTAAATTAGCCCTATTTTGATTCAAGCTGATATTCACAGTGGGGCTATTGTATCACATTTTGCTTGGCATGTTTTCAAAGAAGGTAATCAAAATCTCCTCTTCTTTTCTGTTTATCATCCGAACTCTATTTTTATCAGATGACTCTCCCCATTGTCATGGCAAGAGCAGACTGGAGTCTTAGTTCAATTTAGCAATACATGACCATAAATACATCAGCAGATTGAATTGGAAAGTGACATGCCAAAAGCAGCTTTCTCCTTCTCTTTTTTTTTGCATTCACACATCTGACTCAATCACAGATCTCTAATTGAAAAGCCTCAGCAGTGGATTAAGATCATATACATTATTACGAAGCACGATGCCTCGTGCATGCTGATGAAAAGAGGAGCGCCTGGCAGGGCCCGGGGAGCCCTGCGCTCAGCGAACCGCACACCCCCGCTGCGCGCACGGGGGCAAGCGGCAGAGCAAAGGGGCTTAGGTGACACTGGTACGGGTGTTTAGATATGTAATAGGGGAGGGAGGGTGCAGGGCAGAGCGGGGGAGAGCTACGCATGACTTATTCACCTGCTGCATTCAAAGGGCAAAATATTTCAGCCCCTTCCTGCTCAGCAGAAGCCTGGTGAGGTCAATGGGAATTTAGGAGGGAGTAAAACAAATACCAAGTTTAGCCTGACAGCCTGCATATTAAGCCCTGCATCTTTCCACTAGCTAGTAATTTTAGGGTCTGATTCATAGCCAGCTGGAGTAAAACATCCCCACATGGGATTTTAGGTCCCGTTCCCCACGGAGAGGTAGGATGCCGAGTCCGACCCTGTCACTCCGTCTTCCCTCATGCTCGGCGCCCAGGGACGGGTGCGTAAAATCAATGTGATGAAGACGCCAGTCCCTTCTCATCGCCCCTGAAGGAGTCTGCACGCTCAGGCGCTGCGCTTGCGGCGGAGCAGCAGTGATTCCCCCGCGCTCGGGGAGGGGGCTCGCTCCAGACGAGCCTCCAGGAGTCTTTAAAAGGACTTCTCGGAGCTGGAAGGGAGCTAGACCGGGGGAGGAAATGCAGGTCACCTGCGATATCTCTTTCCCTTCTCCGTGGGCACAGAGTGGGTGCTCCCAGCCCCTCCCAGGAGCCGCCGCTCTCCCCGCAAGGCGCAGACCCCGCACCCGTGGCAGGGGGCTGCCGCCTCCTCGGGGGGGCAAGAGGCCGGGCACAGCAGCGGGACCGGCCGTACGGTGGGGCGACAGAGCCAGGTAAGGGCGTCCCTGAGCTCGGGGAGGGGGGCACAGGCATGCTGAAGGGGGGCAGAGCATCCCGGCGGAGAGCTGCTCCCTCCCAGCACCGACGGCTCCCTACCTCCAGCCCAACTTTCTGCAGAGTGGCTGTCCCCTCCCGGGCTGCGGCACCCCCCCCCGCTCTGTCCCTGCTCCGTCCCCCTCCCCCCCCCCCCCAGCCGGGGGCCCCGCCCCCTCCCCCCTCCCCCGGGGACCGGGCGNGGGAGCGGCCGCCGTCCCCGCCCGCCGCCGGAGGGAAGCGGCGGAGCGCGGGGTGCGCTCCCGGCTCGGGGAGCGACCCGGGGTGGGGGGGAGCATGGAGGGGGGCTGCAGCCGGAGCAGCGCGGCAGCCCGAGGGGGGAACGGGGCGGTTTATGCTTCCACCCGGCGGAGAGGAGTCCCTGGAGCTGCAGGTAATCATTGCCGGGGCGGGGGGTGGAAGGGAGGAAAACATCAAGCAGGGCTGGGGGAGCCTAAAGGGATGGGGGGAGAGGCGGGAGGGATGGGGACGGGGCAGACCGGGGTTTTGCAAAGCGCACCCCGCTTTTGAAGGCTCTCTGGAATGAATGTGGCACCGGAGCGCTCGGTCCCGTTTGCGGTTTGCCCGAAACAAGCGGCCACCCCGAGTTTGCCCTTCTTAGGGGGCTTTTGCTGCTGGAGAGCGGAGTGACCCCGTCCTGGCTGGAGGGATGGCGGGGAGAGGAGCCGCTGGCCGAGCGGAGGATGCGGTGTTTGAAGCAGGACAAGCCTTACCGTTGCTTTAAAGAGGCCACTTGAAAGGGAGGAGAAAGGCACCTGCGGGAGGGATGCGCAGGCACAGCCCGACACAACACCCGTCTGGTGCTGCTTCAGCCCCACCGTGACCCAAAAAGGTGGCAGAGCCCTGAACGGTGCCCAGCCTGGCACAGCGTGGGCCGAGGGCACAGTAAGCCATGGTGGGGGATACAGCTGAGCACACAATGTTCCTTTCTGATAAAACACGGGAGGGAAGTGCCGGGGGTCGGATGTGCTCCAAGGTGGTCAGCAAGAAGTGGATGGTCAAGGTCAAAGCGGAGTCCTGGGAGTCACCATGGGTTTGGGTAACACTGTGTGTCCATGTGCCTCGCTGGCTTACTGCAGCCCCCAGCACCTGCAGAACCGGGCATGGCTTGTTCCCTGTGCCCAGCTCAGGTGTTTTGAACTTGCAGGCTTGTGTTGGGGTAAACTAGAGACTTTTTATAGTTTTGTAATGGAGGAGACTTAGGATGCTTGGGATCAGTCTGTTAGTGCTCGTGTTGGGAATCCCAGCTCCTGGGGAACCTTGTCACCAGGGCTCAGTGGCCGGAGTGGATCAGCACTGCTGGTGTGGGATGTGCCCCAGCCAGAGACCTCGCACCTTGGGAAGTCCCCCTGTGATGCTCCTCTCCTGGAGCTGCTCCACTTCAAGCAGCACGAGAAGCTGTTATGGAGCTTGGTCTGACCCGGGGCTCTACTGGAAGGGGTGACAGAGCCAAAGGGACCTGTGGTTGTTGCAGTTCTCCCTCAGTCTGGGAGCAGACACAGCCCATGGTTAAATGCTCCTCATTTGAACTGGTTTTGAATTTGTCGCATCCCTGAAATCAGTTGATGCCAATGGATTGCAGAGGAGAGCGGGGCAGAAGAGAAACATTTTGGTAAAACCCTCTGGTTACAGCGATGCACCAGTGCAGTCGTTGGAGCTCAGCCCCAACCAACCCTGCCTGGGTGTGAGCACGGGGGTGTTGGGCTGAAGTTGCTTAAGTCAACTGATGTGGGAGCAAAATCAGAAGCGTGTGATTTACACGACTGTTTGTGTGGCAGGAGCAGCTCAGCCAAAGTGAGTAATCTCTGAGCATAACAGAGCCTGAAATGTGTTTGGGGGAAAAAAAGTATTTAGCAAATATTTGGCAAAAGCAAAAGTGTTTTATGAGCTTTTTGTTTGCAAACTAAAAATAGGACCAAGTCATCAGGTAACACCTCTGCGGAGCGCTCTAGGAAACACTGGGCTGGCCCGAACAGGGCGGTAACAAAGTTGAAAATATAGTTCCTAAAGATTTTTATAGTCTTATAAGTGGCAAGACATTATTCAATTTTTGCTTCAGTTGATCAGTGTTTAGTACCAATACAGCTAGTCAAAACCGAAAACCGATTTAGTGCAAGAAAGTTGTTTTGTTATGTCTTCTGTAGAGACAAATCAATCACTCCGGTTCTTCGGAGTGAGAAACACACCCTGAGAGATATCAAATGGCAGATTTTAACAAGGAGAAAGTTCCCATCTGAGCTGAATCCTTTTGCTTTTTTACCGCAGGTGGTGGAATAGGGTAGGGAGTGGGAAACCCAAGAATTCTGTATATGAAATGATGAGATTTCTGTGCTCTCAGGGTTAAGTACAAGAACACTATTGTAACTGTAAGAAGTTGAAGCAGGTCTTGGCATGATGCTGCATTTCCCACCTCCCCACGCAGAGCCCTGCCTGGGTGTTTGTGTTGTTTCAGAGCTGCTCTGCCAGGTCACACCAACTCTCACACCACCACCTCCCTTCCTTCCCCTTCCACCAGCAGCTCCCTCTCCCTCCTGCAGCTGCAGCCCTTGGCTCTGCCTGCTCCATCCATGCAAATGCAAAGCAGGAGGCCCCACGGGTCATAGCTGAAGAAGCGGGTGATGAACACTCACCCCCAGAAGGGCAAATTTACTAAAGGACCAGCAGAGTTTTTCTTCGCTTTATTACAGCAAATTGCTCCACTAACACATCGTGGCCAACTCCATGGGGCAGGAGGGAAAAAACATGAAGTTCTGCTGCTATTAGATACTTCTTGGATACTTATCCAGGTGCTTTTCTTCCCATTACTACCAAAGCCATCTCTTTTTAAAAGCATATCTGTCTGGATTACCATTTTGTCTGCTCCTGCTAGTTATTCTGCACCTGGAAGAAGTAATCTGCTGTTCTGTTGTAATTCTCTTCCCAGCAATTATGCTTGATGCTGCATAAGAGAGAGTTATGATTCCAGTGGTAAATAGGCAGCAAGATCAAATCTTGACTCGTAAAATTAGGTTTCTTTATGTAATTCCTTCTTGATCCCACCTATACCCAGCTTTGACTGATGCAATGCACTTTATAGAGTTATTTTTGCTTTGCTATTGTAACCACAGCCAGGGAGAATTTCAACCTTGATCTGCCTGGACAGTTTTAAGGTTTGTTCTTCCTTTTGTGATGGTGCTTCAGTCACTAATGGGCTGCTGCGTGTTTTTACGTGGATACCTGCTCTTGTGCCCTGTAAAAGCATGTTTGTTTAGGATACCTGCTAGAGAAGTTTTCACAAAGGCTAAATACCTTCTTCCAAGCAGACTGGTCTGTGCCGTAACATCTCTGCTGTTTCTTCTCTTGGGTTTCTTGGGCAGGGACACAGGCAGGCAGATACGTTCAGCTGCAGTGGATGCTTTTGTTTGTTTGTTTCGGGGTACTGCTCTGTAAAAGGAGAACTTGGAATTATATTAGTGGTTACTCTGGATCTATATCTATGTTCTTAGCTCCATTGTCCTTTTTGATTCATGTGTTCTAAGCACAAAGCACATCATTTAGGAAGTATACCAGTATGATGTCTCAGAGATGAAACATCAAGGGGAGAAAAATCTGGACAAAAGTCCCCTAGAGGAGTTTTTTTTATTAATCCATTAATTAAGAATACCAAAACAAGTGTGTAAGATATCAGTCAGCATGCCTTAATTATATTTAGTCATCCTTTGTTGAGGTTCATGGTCATTAACTGCTGTAGTGGCAATATAAGTTCAGACCAAAATTGGGCTGGTGAGGGACAAGCTATCAGCCAGATAGCAGAGGGAAACAGAGGGAAAAATCATCTTTGCTTACCAAAGACAGCCAGCAAAACATGCTTCTGCAGCTCTTCAGCTTTTTTTTTGTTGTTGTTGCCATGCCATAACGAATCTCAGAATACCAGTGGCTACAAGGCAAAGGCCGTGTGGTTCCAGTGGCTCAGTGGGTAAAGCACTGAACCCTGAAGACCTGGGCTTAGTTTTCAGATCTGGATGACTCTAAGCACACCGCCTCCCCAGCCAGCGCGTGGGAAATGTTCAGGCGATGGCAGATCCTTGTTGGTGCAGCCAACCTGCAGGCTGCCACCAAATGAAGACACCAAAGACTTTGCACGAGAGCCTTAGCAATGCATTTCCTTCTGAATCCACCTGCTTTTGCAAGGAAAGGTGCAAAATTCATCAAATGGAACAAAAAAACTGAGAGTAAAGGTTAGTATTTGCACAAAACCGAGAGAAGAGCCCCAAATTGCTAAAGAAGCAGACTGCTGAAGTCTCATTGACTCCTGGGGGCAGCACAGCAGCAGGAGGAGACCATCGCAGCTGCTGTTGAAGGAGGCTGGAAGAGCAGTCCCCCTCCATGGAAGGCCCACAAAGGTCCCTCAAGAAAATCCGTTGAGTGCATCATGAATGCTAGCAATGGATGGCTCAAACCTGAGGCCCTTGGCAAGCAGGGATTTTGTGCAATAGGTTATCCACATAAAGGAACTCCTCTTCCTCAGTGCTTCTCCCAAGGCGTGAACTCTAAATGCGGTGGAAGGAGCAACAGGCTTGAAGAACTAACTGTAATTTCTGGAGTCAACTATTTCAAGGATATGTAATGTGGGGAAAAAGGAGGTAACTTCCGAAGAAAGATGTCCATCCTCATTTTTTATAGCACTAGGATGAGTCACACATGCATTTCCTGACCTTCCCTTGCTGAGTGGTGGCACTGGTTCTTTTAACATCCTCCTATTTTTGCAGTCCCAGAACAAAAATTTTGCGTTTTAGCCCAGACTGGATTTTGCTGAGCTAGTCTGGGGAGAAGTGCCTTCCAAATCTCAGCACCGTACTCGGTCCCAAAGATGCAGTTCCATGAATATGAGTTTATAGACACCGACTGCCCCATCCCACCACCCATTTCATATATATTCTTCCCTTCAAAGACAGTGGCTGACCGGCTGGGTCGCACGGCAGCTGCCTTGCAAGAAAATGCAGCTTTTCAAAGATCAAAACCCAAACAAGCCCAAGAGGAGTGTGCTGCTGCTTTGGCTTCTCCCACATTTCTCCCACAAATAATCTGAGTTTTAATACAACTTTGTATTTTAAACTTAGTGTCAGAACAGGATTTAAAAGTCCACTCTTTGGCCAGAACTGGAGTTTGCCTTTTCTTAATTAAGCACAAAGTCCGGCGCTATTGAATTCACACAGAGCATGGTCTCTGCTGACCTCTCCCCACAGCGTGCTGTCAGGGACCGCAGCGACTCTTGCAGTGAGCCCATGGCTGCAATACCTAAACCCCGAACACCACGGTAGCGTATTCAGAACCTGCAGATCCTCCTGCCCATTTCTCGTCTCCATCTTGAAGCATTTGTTTGAGCTTTGGCAGCTCTCTCAGCTTTGCCATCCCAGGCACCCTGGATTTGCGATTTCTCTGGTACATCTCCTCCCAGCTACGGAGTAACATGTGAGACACCTACTTCCCATCTGCACATTTCCAAATCAGAACAGCATATTTATGATTACTCCTGGTAGCTGGAGGGACTTCTACTCTCACCCACTGCGGTTTTTCTCACCCAAAGAGAAAGCACAGTAAGCAGCCCGTGGAGGTGTTTGCATTCCTCTTGGAGAAGTCTTTTGCCTGCTTACATGATACTGAATTTTGCTTTTGCTTGGAAGGCATGAGTGCAATGTGGGCTGGGTGTTTTTGCCATCATCTTGAATGCAGATTCATGCCCCCGGATTATTACCGCAACCTAACCATCAGGTGATGGGAACAAAAGTTGCTGGGCGCAAGGTCCTTCTTGAGCACCTTCACCACAGCCTGCTGGCCAAGCCTTGGGAGACATCCTGGGCCAGACTGGTGTTCTGATTCTCCGCTCTTTTATAGCAGATACTTCAACTTTTTTTTTTTTATAGTGGAAAGCTTTATAAGCACCTACTTAGACCACGTTCAGACAAAAAGCAAAGAAACATTCATGTGAATCAAGTGTGCCGCAGAAAGAGAGCGTTGGAAATTCTCAACCCTTTTCTGATTGTCTAATAAAATATATTCTATCAAAACAATGCGTTCGGCTGTCTGTGTCCTGAAGCTGCCCGCTGCAGTTTGCATTTCTCGCAGAAGAAAGGTGTTTCTTAGACAAAAAGAACACTTCAGGGTGAGAGTAGAGGGATTCAGAAACGCTAACAGAAGAGTAGTCTCAAGAGATGGAAGAGAAACAGCTTGTTCCTTTCCATTGCAGAGTCTTCACATCTGCATGCACATGGCCTGACCCGATGGAGAAGTGTTCTCAGGCATGGTCCTTTCCATCTTGGACTTCATTGATTTTTACTTTTTTTTTCCCTAGGGTTTTGTCGGTTGTTATGGAGGGTTTTGTTTCCCCACCTACACAACTGCTGATGTTCCCGGGGGGTTCTCAATTGGTTCTGCCAGGCAGTAAGTGGCATTTGAATATATCAAACTGAATCTGTTTCCATGTAAACAGGGAGACCTGTGAAACATCGCAGTGGAGCTTCAGATACGAAGAGCCGGGAACTATCTTTCGTTCCGGATTCCGAAAGCACCCAGAACTTGTACGGGAGTGAGACGGGGCTGAGTCAGTCCCTGAGCCTCTCCAGGCACCCTCCGCTAGTGCCACCACAGTTGCACCAAACTGGACTTGAAAGCTTTGGGTGCTAATGCCCAGGCTCTGCTTTCAGCCTGATTTGTATGCACTGTTCGGTCAGAGTCTTTCAAAATCATCTTCTAACATTTTCTGTACCAGTTTTTGGACAGAAAGCTAGGAGGAAAGGCGGGTTCTGGATTTGTGTATTTTTGTGCAAGTTGGGAAGCAGAGGGTGTTACCCAATCTGCTCCTTGATTTCACAAAAGTGGAAAACGTGTTTATGACAGGTTATGGGGAGTGAGACCATCAAAAGGTAAAGTTTGCTTGCCAAGCAGCACAGGAGGCATGCAAGAATTAACATTTCTCCTCAGTAGAGGAAGGACTGGCCTTGTTACCAGTAGGCTTTGGACCTGAATGACCCACGTGCTGGGGCATTTAGAATCTTATGCTGCAGGAAAGCTTCTGCTCTGACTGTGAAGTGTGACGGCCATCACCATCTCCTCTCGCTTGCGTTTCCCGGCGGGATGCATGCTGTTTACTGCCGTGCAGCCTCCCGTCTTCACAGTTACATCCAGCCCCGACCCCGCTGCGTGGAGCTTGTGAAAATTAAACAGATACCACCACCTACTGGGATGAGCACTTGTGCAATTCTGTCGTTGTGCAATTCCTTTGTTCAGGCCTTGATCTCATCACATGTGCTAACTGCATAATTCAAACACAAATTCTGACTATAGATAGAAAATTAAATGACGTGCAAAACTTAGACTACTTTGAATTCACTCTTTCATTCTCTTTTTCTTCCTTTTTTTTTTTTTTTTTTNATGCCCGTGAAATTTAATCTCTCTTAGCATTAAAAGAAAAACTGAGGAGTAAAAGTTATGGATCCTTTATACTTTTCCAACACGTTTAGCACAGAAGCTAGCTCCAGCGATGTGAATTCCTCCCTGCTCACAAACGTGACAGAGAATGGGACGCTCTCGGAGCAGCCCTCATTCAAATACATCCACAAAGTCCTGATTCCCATCTGTTACCTCCTCGTGTGTGCAGTCGGACTCAGCGGCAACACATTGGTCATTTATGTGGTTTTGCGCTATGCCAAGATGAAAACCGTCACCAACATATACATCTTGAATTTAGCTGTCGCTGACGTACTCTTCATGCTGGGCCTGCCCTTCCTGGCCACCCAGAATGCCATCTCCTATTGGCCTTTTGGCTCCTTTTTGTGCAGGCTGGTTATGACTCTAGATGGTATTAACCAATTCACTAGTATTTTTTGTTTGACTGTGATGAGCATGGACCGCTACCTGGCAGTAGTTCATCCCATTAAGTCAACCAAGTGGAGGCGTCCCAGGGTGGCCAAGCTCATCAGCGTGACTGTCTGGACATTCTCGTTCTTGGTGGTGCTTCCAGTGATCATCTTTTCGGATGTGCAGGAAGACTTTCAGACCTGCAACATGAACTGGCCAGAGCCTGTCAACATCTGGTCAGCGGCGTTCATCATTTACACATCGGTCCTTGGTTTTTTTGGTCCTTTGTTGGTGATCTGTCTCTGCTACTTGCTGATTGTGATTAAAGTCAAGTCTTCGGGGATCCGAGTTGGGTCTACGAGGCGCAGGAGATCAGAGAGGAAGGTGACCAGGATGGTGGTGATCATTGTGGTGGTCTTTGTGTTTTGCTGGCTCCCATTTTACATGATGAACATTGTCAATTTGATATTTATACTGCCAGAAGACCCTGTGTTGGTAGGGGTGTACTTTTTTGTGGTGGTCCTGTCCTATGCAAACAGCTGTGCCAACCCCATTCTTTATGGATTTCTTTCTGACAACTTCAAGCAGAGTTTTCAGAAAGTCCTTTGCCTCCGAAAGGGCAATGGTGTAGAGGATGGTGACCCCATCGAACACAGGCAGGAGAACAGCAGCCGCTTGCAGGAATCAATGTTAACCCAGAGAAATATCGAATTCAATGGACATATGCAGACTAGCAAGGTCTAGGGGCATGGCTTGGTACTGCAAAGCACTTGTAGGCCTGGAGAATTTGGGGACTTAAAGGAGAGGTGAATGCAAAGAAAGCAAAGCTAAAATCTGGAGACCCACAAGCTCAAATAAATGTACATAGACTTCTCTTTACTCCCCTCCATTTCCTAGCTAAAAGCGTTATGGGTTATACTGGGCTGTGTGAAGCTCTTACGGTGTTTTCGCTAAGTCAGATGTGTGTTACCACTTTCTGTATTCTAGAGGACTGATTTACTGGTGCACACTGCCGGCTTTGCACTGCTCTGGTGATGCAAAACAACACTAAACCTGTTTTAACTACCTTGTTAAGCTGAGTTTATGGCTGCTTTGCACTGCTGGGATCAGCTCAAAGCAGAAAACAGCTCCGATAATATCTCTGGAAGTCTTCAAGGAGTTCTCTTAAAAGAAAAACACTGTTTCTTAAGAGGAAGTTTCACACAAAAAACGCCACAGCACTGATCTGGAAATTGTGTATGAGCCATGGTTACAGAGTGCTGTGCAGTCCATTCAGATTGTTTTACTGTCATTAACCCATATAAGAGATTCATAGTATTCGTGAATCTTTCAAAGACAATAAGAAAGAATAAAAACAAGACTAGGAAAACATTGTTGAAAGGATTCAATGTATTCATAATACGTTCACATTCTAAACCAAACTGCATATAAAATGTAATGTAACCACTTTATTATTATGTAAGTGACGATGATTGTGAAGTCCTGGAAAGCTGTTGTGTATATTCATTGGTTCTGAATGTAAGTATGGACATGAATATAAACTGTATTTTCAGAAATTAAAACAAGTTCAATCCCCTTCTGACTATCCCTTTCATGGCTTCGCCAGGCACTGTCAGGCACTGCACAAAAAAAGATACAGCTGTGTCTTGGATGCTTAAATCATTGTAGATAAAATATAGATTAGTACGGCAGGACCAAGTACAGGGACCTGTGGGGCTCTGTCCTGCTCGGGCACCAAAAGGAATGGCACTGTGCCTCATGGTGCTTGGGGGCTCAGGAGATAAATAGAGCTCAAATGACTAATGTGAGACAATATAGCAGGATGGAGGGAGCAAGAAACAGCATTCAGACCGGATTCCTGCCTCGTATCTGATCTAAGCTACTTGCACTGTAACGTGAGGACTCTTCATACACAAAAAAGAAAAAAGCAAATTAGATATTTGTTTTAATCCAGGCAGAAACTATTTATTCTCTTTAGAAATTGCTTTCCACCACCCCTGCCACACCCACAGGTCAAACAGTCCTTCTGTCAGGAAATTTATTTGTGTATAATAGCAAGCAAGGGCAGGGGATACCAAAGGAGAGGGCATCTCAGCTGTCCTTCCAACCTTTGGTGACCTTCTACAGCATCTCTAAGGGACGTGACTGAGCCCCGGCACCAGCAGTAAATATCAGCCTGGCATTTGTACAAGCAAGGCAGATTATTCAAATAACTCTAAACAGAGCGTGATGCTGACATGGTTCCCCCCTAGAGCGCAAGCCAGAGAAGGGTGGACAAGGGTGATTAGAGTCAGAGGCCCCATGTTGAAATTACTGAAGATTTTGGGGTTGGCAGCCTTCCAAAATGAGATCCAGGTTGCACTCTTCTCCCCCTTATAGCTTCGCGAAGGCTCAGCAAGCTCAGCAGAGGAGCATGAAGATGTTTCAAAGCCAAGTTACTGTTATCAGCTAGTCCACGGCAGCTTGTTTCCACGAGTCCTTTTGATCGAGGCCTTCAGGACTGCCTGGGAGCAGAGACCTGTTGCTTCTCTTAAGCACATCTCTGAGGTGAGATGTAGGGGTTACTACGGGGATGTCCCATGATGGGCCATAGAGCTGCAATGGTTTGTGTATGAAGAATGGGGAAAGCAGGACAACAGCCAGAGGAAAACATTTTTTGTCCCGCAGGCTGACTCCAGCCAGCAGGACCTGTAGCTCAGGGTGGACAGAGCCTTCGTTCCCACCCAAGGGTGTCCCCTTTCAGCTGTGCAGGTGGAGAACAGACCTGCCTGCACAACCATCAGCCCTGAGGACCAAGCACACCAGGCAGGGTGATAACCTGAGCTAACACCACTCAGGCCTTAAAACTACTTACTTTGATGTAACTATTTACTGTGAACTCTTAGGATGGACTGATTCCTAAGTAAGTTCTTGCTCCTACCCACTGTTGTTGTGTATATGTGCACCATTTCCCTTCTTTGTGCCGTCACATGTGACCACCTCCACATTCCCCAAGCACAAGAGCACAAGAACTCACCAGATACAGTAAGAGACAGTTGCAGGGTGTATCCAGAGGGTGGTCCCTGGCTTGGGCCTTGTGTGTGTACATTTAGGCAGTAGCAGGCTGTAGCCCACCTTCCATACACCTGCGCTATACCACGGCCGTTAATTCAAAATCGCAGCACAACCAGGTTTACATTGATTAATTAAGTCATGCAATATCTATTATTTCCGGAATTATCAGGCTGTTCCAGGCATAAATCAACTCTCTTATCAGTTCTTGAGACACGTGGAGTAATTAGTGCAGGCCTTTATGTCATCTCTGCCAACTCCATCTGCCTCCAGTTGATTAGCCAGAAGTTCTTCTCCAGTGACAGAATTAGAAAAACCCATTTTGGTTCACAGATCATTTTGCAAGCAGCAGTAATAATTAATGCTCCCACGGAGGGAGGGTGCCCCGTGTGCGCAGCATTGGTAGCTTGCTTTGCCGAGGTGCAGGGATGAAGAATTCAAGTCAAAGCGTGTTGCTGAGTGCATCTACGCCATCGCCAATCACCGGCCTGAGCCTCTGCAGTAGCCGAGCTCTTAAGCACAGGGAAAATTAGCAGAATGAAGAAACCAGAGGGGTTTTCACAATAGCAGTGAAGCTGAGCAAGGCTGGTTGTTCTCACCAGCTATATGCTATATTAGTATTTGCTATGGAAGAACCAGGACACGGTTATGAGCAGGGAATAGCTGAAATGTCAGGGTGAGAGTTAGGAATTTGCCCCTGAGGCTGTGAGGCTCTGCCTAAGTCACTTCACCCCTTGTACATCAGTTTCTGTATCTGTAAAACTGGGAAGAACGGTACTGACCTCCGTCATAGACATTCAGGGCTGAAAGTCAGCACCAACAGAAAAAAAACCCATATAATATGCTGTCTTCTACCAATGTGCTTGGAGCTCCATAAAAATCAGAGCTGGCAGTCCTGGGGATAGGCAATGCTTCGGGGACCAGAGGGGAAGGGTGTCATCACTGCCAGTCCTCACTCGTATTTTCCTAAGGCTGCCTGAGAGAAGGGCTGCGTGGGTATCTCAGTCTTCATTTTTAAGAGAAATAATTTCACCTGGGGATTAGGAAGGATTCCTGATAAACTTGAAACAAGTGCACCCAACAGCCTCAAAACCAGCAGTCCACCAGAAACCTTTGATACGCTTGAGACTGGCAGCACCACCAGCAGAATTAAAATGTGCAAGGAACAACAGTCTCATACTCAGCCTCTTCTATTTTAAAAGAAGTTTAGAGGTGGGGCAGAGACCCATGTGTGATGTGGAGAGGTTGTAAGGTTTGCCAGAAGGCTGCTCAGAATAGAGATGGAGGAATTTGGAGTCATATAAAACCATCTGCAGACTCAGGGTGGTGGTTTGAGCACAAAGGGTAGAAAGCAAACCCAGGATGTCCCTCCAGACATTTCATCCCAGGATCGGACACCCCTTTTAGATGTCTTTCAGAATGAGGGACTGTGTGAGTGTTACTTTAACACAAAAATAAAAACACGTTGCTAGAATAAGTCACGCACCTAGAGATTAAGCAATATAACGAGAAGCAGATGGAAGAATAAACTCCAAAACCAAAGAAAATAAAAAACGCCCTCAGTGGATTAGGTAAGAACACAGAAGAACTGAAGAATACTCACAAGACCAACACTCGAGTAAAAATTGGCAGAGTTGAAATATCGATGATTTCTAGGTAACTTCTTATTTTCTCTTCAGCAAAAAAGCTAATATTCATTTCAAACCTCTCTGAGCATGAGAGAGAGCTAAAGAGGTGTTATAAATGAAGATCCAGAGTTTTATTGCTCTGTCACATTAATCTGGTGCAGTATCAGGAGACACCAGTGTAACAATAATCTGGTGCATTAGGGATACTCTGTTTTTCTTTCCATGATGATTTTATAACACGCTGGAAAGAAAAGCCAACAGCATTTCATGCCAAGATGCTTTATAAACATTCATATTGTGATAACAAAAGCATCATCTTTTACCACAGAGGAAGAGTTTTAGTGCAAACTATGAGCTCTTTGTGTACCCAGCGAAATTTCTCTGTTCTTTTCCCTGACTCAAAGTCGGGTCAGCATTTATTGTGTAGAGTTACCATGCGCTGATCATCTACCATGGTCTTCAGGCTTATGCTACAGAGATTGTCTTCACTTTCTTCTGGTAATACTTTCTAGACAAAGTATACAATTTAAGCGTTGAATGAACTAAACCCCCAAATTCTTTGCATATTTTCTGGGTCTTAAAAAGACTCTTTTTTTTCCAAGTAATCTGGCTGTTTCTATGATGGTAACTCTTAGGTCTCTCGCCTGCGGTGAAAAGCCCACACAAGCCCACCTCGCCAGGCTGTTATCTCAGCCCCCAGCTCATTTCCCGGGTGGCAGCACTGTCCCCTCAGGGACACAAAGGCTTCAGTCCCCTGGGACATCGGGGCTGCTCCACTGGCATGTCCAAGCTGGCTCTGGAGCTGACTCCTACATCATGATTGAACAGAAGTGGAGCAAATCAGTGCTGATTTCAGCGTGAAATCAAATTTGCAGTCCATGATGAAGGGTTATACCTTGCTAATCACCCATTTTTTTTCAATGGCCCATTTGATGCTCTGACCACAAGTGACCAGAAAGACACAAAGGATGCTGAAAAGCAGGACCTATCCGCTGATCAAGCCAGGGATCCTCTTTCCCTTGATTTCAAAGGAAACTGGTCTTGACAAAGCACTGAAGGTTAACTCCTTGCAGGAAAGAATGGCACCAGAATGTGGAAAAGCTCAGAAGTGTCTGAATTTCTTTCTGATTCCTCTCTTGACTTACAGCAGGGGAGCACGACTTGGCTTCTATTAATCTACCACAAAAAAATAAAAAAAACATTCTAGAAATGTGTGCAGCATTTACCCATGAGATCGAAAAAAGTTTTCCATTAGGCTAATGACTGATTTGTTTTCTAATTTAAAAAGAATCAAAACTAATTTTATTTACTAAATAGACAGTAATGGTCACGCTCCAGTGAATGAATAAATGTGCATTTCAGAAGGAATTCTTGTTTGCAAACACGTTTAATTTAATGCAATACATTCCCATAAAAACAGGGGAACTAATGAGGAAGGGATGACTCTGCCCTGTCATGCAGGGCATCTTCTCTGTGAAGAAAAGATGGGCTTGTCCTTAACAGCGTCAACTTAGGACTCCACAGGTCTTGGTTCAGTTCCTAATTTTAGCGTTACAACCATGTTTGATGTCAGGCAGGCTGCGACCTCCAAAGTTTTCCACCTGTAAAACTAACCCAGTGCTTCCTTTCTCACACCTGTCCTACATGGCAGAGATATTTGAGAGTCCCATCACAAAGTGCGTGTTCGGTGCCAGCACCACGGCGTTTACATCAGTTTTGTCGAAGTCTTGTAGGAATGGTCGCTTTTCATGGAAAAGATAAGTTCTGGTGCATTGATTTTGTGTCTCTTTGACATAAGTCTCCTTTCCCTTATTCAGGTGGGGGTAAAAGCCGTGCTAGATAGACAATCAGGTGACTCTCATCGACAATGCATCTCCAGAAAATTTGCAGCTTGCTCTGTGCACTGCGAGCTGTTTGTCATTACCCTCTTCAAGAGGCACCACTTTGAAAGAAGATTGGGTTTCAGTGTGGCTCTCCTGGGGCAAAGAGGATTGAATAGATCACACAAACCGAGCCTTGATGGACCGTCCAACACGTTAACACACCACCCATCAGTGGCACTGCCAGGATGATGACGCTAAGCCACGCCAAGCAATACCCCATGAAGTTTGGGTGAGTACTCAGTGTCACAGCTGTCAGCCATGGGCAGTACTCGACAGCCACAATATCGATTAGGCAAATGGTATATGAGTCAGATAACTTTTGCCAGTGCTTAGGGGTTATATATGGGTGTGCGGTATCGGCTAGAAATAATATTCTTACTTCATGGAGAAACTGCAGGTAATTTGTACACAGTGACAGAAGAGGAGG
Source organism: Anarhynchus alexandrinus (assembly GCA_008711295.1). Lineage (NCBI taxonomy): Eukaryota > Metazoa > Chordata > Aves > Charadriiformes > Charadriidae > Anarhynchus > Anarhynchus alexandrinus. Next base: position 1,653,638 of record VUYV01000171.1, read on the forward strand.
AATGAAATCTGGGTAAAGCCTTGGGAAATCACATCTCTGAAGCACATGAAGCAGTGTTTCAGCATACAGTGTGAAGCAGGGTCTTTGACATCCTGAATGATGAAATGGGAACAAAATCCACGCTGCTGGAGCCTGCCTTAGTCCTTCTGTAGTCAGACTCACCCTTGATATATTCTCCATCTTATCTGTCGCGGTCCATGTTCGATCGCACTCAGCCTCATCCGCAATTTCCCTCCCTATCTCTGAGCCACGGGCACATTTCCTGCCCTCCAAGCAGACCTACGTGAGCAGGGTGCTGCTGTGCTTTGCGTGTTGTGGCATTTCATTCGGACCTCCTCAAATCTGCTAAACTTGTCTGAATTAAAATTAAAAAGAAAAATGAATCCCTCCTTTCCTTCTCCCTGCAAATCTCCAGTACAGCCAGGCACTTTGGGCTTTTAGAAGAGGTTTTGCATCCAATGTCAATACAGGTTTTACTCTTCAGCAGCCTGTTGGGAGCTTCGCTACCATCCCGTCTGTCCGAGCGAGGTAACTCCCACCACCAGAGCCACAGTGCCAGAGACCCTCGGCGGGTGAGTTACCGACCTGCACCTGCCAGGCTGTACTGATGGCTGATTTCAAAGCACAGCCAGTGGAAGGATTCTGCCAGTGCTTTATAACCAACCATGCCTTATCTAAATAGTATTGACTGGTTTTATTCTCTGCCGGTTGCTAATGACTGGCAAATAACTGACTGCCTGTGCTGTGAAAATACAGAAAGGATTACCAAGCGGCAGCATGATCTATGAGAAACATGCCGTTTCTGTTGCTAAAATAACATTAAAAAGGCAGGGAACTGTTTTTGCCAAATTCTTTTTATATACATTAAAAAATTAGGCATGCTCCTAATTTGCATTAGAGCCGAGACTCTGGTTAAATAGATTGAGCAGAGGATGCAGCAGGTTTTCAGCCAGACTGACTCATCTCCCTCTCAGCCCAGGTGTGCCCAAAAAATATGGGGCTACTCATCACAGGAGGCCAAAGCAACTGAGTCAAACTGTGCTTTCTCCTGCCCTTGAGACAGTCCAGAGTCGCTCTGCTCAAGCCATTCTTCCTCCGAGTGTCACTGGAAGCAAAGTGTGACCATCCTGAATAACCATCACCAGCTCTCCTGGTCTACAGCGAACATCACCCCTCGTGCTGTCAGTGTGGTTTGCTGTGCTACAGCAGCTGGAAAAGGCGGTGTGTCGTTTCTCTGGATGCAACCCAACCCCCTGCTTTGGACAAGTCCTCATTTGCAAGAAGAGTGTCCACACCATCTTGCTTGATGTAACGTGACTGTTGGGCCAATTCTGGAATCGCCCGTGCTATAAGCCCAAACTTTTGTAGACTGAGCTGGAGGAGCTGCACTACTGCAAAACAAGATACGTGATGGTTTGTACCTCTACATCCCGAGTTTTGCTGTCTGCCTGATGCACTTTGTCTCCTTGAGGATGTAAAACACAGGGAGGAAAAAGGAGTATAAGCTGAAAGGGTTGAGTCTTGCTCTGGCTAGACCTGAAGGTAGGGCTCACAGCAACTTCGTTGGCGGCTGCAAACAGCAGGAGCTGCGGGCATGCACACACCGAGCAGCAAGATCCATCTTGCGCTGCAGCCCAGGCGCAGGAAGGTGATGTTTTCTTTCCATGGCACAGTCCCTCTCACTTGCAAGGGATCGGGAGCGCACTGGGAAGGAAGAGAAGCAGGGATCAGCTTGGCCCCAGCCTTGCTTCGGTGCCTTTCGGTGAGTTACGACAACTACAAATCATCCCCAATTGCAGCGCTGAGGTGACAATCAGGAAAACAGAAGCTGACAGCAGATAATGACTCTCTAGACGTCAAAAAGCTGCAAGTATCAAACAACTCACATAGCAAAGCTGAAGCCCTTTAACGAATGCCAGGGACGTGGTAGAAACCCACGCCTGGTTTCTGGGGCAGGCTGGTGGGGAGAGGGGGCTGCGATGCCTCCTCCGTGCAGACCTTTCCCTGCCACGGTGCCCTCTTTGCCTTTCAGGCATTTCGACGAAGGCCAAAGGTACCGGACATGATCAACGACTGTCTCTTTTCATTTGGCAGAATGGTGACAGTGAATAAACACTACCTGCAATTAGGTCATCCCTTTAATGAATTAAACCATTAATGAAACAATTAAGAGAGGGAAGTTTGGTTTGAGGGGCGCAAGACAACTGAGACTTGGAGGCCCATCTCTGGCTGGGTGACTTTTGGCAGCTGATGCATCTAAACGAAGCAATTATGCATGACTTGATGAGGGACAAAAGGGCTTGCAAAATTAAAGGGATGGCAGCAACGAGCAGGGCCATGTCTGCCATGATGGATGAAGGAGGAAGGGTGATCTGAGATAAAGGGAAGGTTTTGCAGATATTTTCAACTGTTGAAACCAAGGAAGAAGTACTTTCAGATCCAGCTACAATCCAGTTCAACACTGGGAAGACACCTGGTTTTACCCTTTTCTCTCTTCCCCCACAGTCTAGTTTCTCACCAGATGAAAACTAAAGAGGACTTTGACCCAATCTAGCCATTTCCTGCAGTGGGTGGTGGGGGTCAGGATCCCTCGTAGTACCTCAGGCATGGGAGATGACTGTAAAAATTCAAGCCTGGGGCCGTCAGGTGAGCTAAGAGCCGGCCTTCAGGACTACCTGCTACAGCAGGCTTCCAAAGGCTGCCCAGTTAGGAACAGAAATAGATTATTAATTTTTCATTTCCCCCACAATGACAGAACAAAAGAGAACATATTTCTTTTCGTTGGCCACCATTAACCATCTCAAGCTGAGCCACAGCATTGAAATGCCCCTGTCCAGCCCACAGGCATTTATATGCAGCCGTTGTTCTCTTCAGCCTTTCGCTCCACTGCGAGCAAGATTTATGCTCTGAAGGATGATGAGAAGGGGCATGTTATTAATCATGAAATCCATCATCTATCCAAAGAACCTGATGGAAGAGGTCCCACGGAGATGCTAACGCTGTATTTGCCAACTCCTGAGATTGCTCCCAGGAGCCTGGCTGATTTGCCTTCGCCGGTTGGCAAAGTGTGGGCATGTGAAGCGTCTGCCTGCGCTGAACACACCTGCGATAGCAGAAGGACAGGGCTGTCCTGCTGGGACCACAGCCCCACAGCCACTGGGGCCGCCTACAGCTGCTGAGAAGTTGGCTTTGGTCCCACCTCACCTGCCTGTCTCTGGCTGGCAGCAGGGTGACGCAGCTCCCTGCTGCTGTAGCGGCTCAGATGCGCCCTCCCTAACCCATTTCAGACCAAATCAGACAAGTCAGCAAAGATTTCTTACCGAAACACTCACCTGGGCTCAAACAGGCTCATGCGTTTTGCACAGCTTTTTTGTGTGTGAGTTGCTCTCCGCGTTTATCAATTGATAAATCAGTGCTATCACAGCTCCTGCGTTACACAGTAATAGTGATGGATAGCCACTCTCTCCCCCACCTCCGTTTTGGGTTTGGGTTTTGTTTTGGGTTTGTTTTTTTTAAACTGTTTCTGAATGTTTTCTTATTTTCTCTCCCTTTTGATCATGCACTGGAGTTTGGCTGCATGATCAAAGGTGGTGTAGTCAGTGCATAGTGAATTAAGCTCTGTCCTCAGGTTATGTCCATGCAAATCAAGAGCAGCAGGAAAACTATCTTAGTGTTTCAAAAAAAGGAGAAATTGTCTCTGAGGTCAGTGAAGGGGAGTCAATCACAGGAATTTTAGCAATTTTTTTGGTTTTGCGACTTGGAGGACTCATGATCTGGCACTAACTTGGGTGCCAAATCCATCCAAACAGGTAGGGTACACACAGATGGGGCCATCCCACGAGACTTCAGCTCATGGAGACAGCATGACTGCACCCAGAAGGAGGTGCAGCAGGAAGAGACAGATGTGCAGACTGGTCTGGCATCATTGTACCACCCTATCTAAAGCCTAAATGAGCCATCACGCAAGTACAGCCGTGCAAATCCAGCTTGGCTGCCCCACGACAGCTATCTGACATTTCTGGTCAATGTTGGTGTAACTACTGATTTACTGAATTGTTTTTCGCTAATATTAGGGAGAAGCCAGCTAGGACCGAGCGTGCTCGTTGCTGTAGTGCCTGCGCACACCAAGAGCAGTGCTCCTCCGTGCCAGGAGCTGCACAGAGGCAGAATGGGGCCCCGCGGCAGCGGGTGATGGGAGAAGCGGAGCCCCCCAGGAGAGCAGAGCGGTGCCGCTGTCCTTGCGCGCTCAGCCGACATGAAAAAGCATTTGGTCTTTACCTGAAGAAGATGTAAATGAGAGCGCACGGGGATGAGGGATGGGGGGTGGCAGCGAGAGAGGCAGTTCTGAGGACTCCTGCGGCTTGTACGCATTTCAGGTTTTCATCTCTTTCTTGCTCCGTCTCCACACAGCTTGTGATTAACATCAGTAACCTTCCGTCAGCTCATTCCCTATGTGCATAGGTTATGATGAGGCATGTCTTGAGATTCTGGGTAGCAAACCAAAAATGACTAAAGCCCTCTGCTTCACAGCTCAATAGCGAGGGGGCTATTTTCCATAGAGATTTGTGAGCGTTGGGGCGGTGGTGTGGGAGACAACGTTTTAACAATTCCCACCTCCTCCTGAGGATGTTAGCAGACTCCAGGATTTGAGTCATGGGGTGCAATTCGGTTGTGCTTTTGGGATGTGTCCCCCTTACCCCAGCCCCTGCCTTCGTGCATGCCTGCCTTCGCCCATCCACTCCTCCCGCAGTGCTTCCCTGCACCCTGGCCCTAAATTCTTTCTCCCTCCCATGCTCTGCCTTGTGATCCTGGATTTTGCTGCTCTGTAGGGAGAATACGTTCCTGTATGGATTTTTTTTTGTCCCAGTCCCTGCTGCTGCCTCCTGCCTTGTCTCAAGTTGTGCTATCCTACACCTCATCTGCACTGGTCTCTCCTAGGAATCCCCTAAACAGTCTGTCCCTCCTGTTTTCTCTGATGCCTTTCTCTGATTTCTGGCAAGATGGTGGGGGTTGCAGCATCTGGGCACTAGATTTGGGGCAGGGAAGGCAATCCCTCCCTGCTGGCGTCACCAGAGAGAGCGCTTGGCCCTCAAAGACAGTGTTACGCAGTTCTAGATGCTCACAAGTGGGAACTGAAGTCACAAACCCCTGAGTTTTGGTGTGGCTTTTGGTATATATACCCAACGGTGAAACCACAGACAGCTCAGCATCCACGGGAGTCATCTGGAGAATGCAGTGTGTGGTTGGGCAGATGATGCCTGAAAACCCAGCTCGGAGGGAGCGACAGAGCTGTTTCACTGGCACCGGTGTGTAACTGCTTGTGGATTTTACCACCCACTTATCCTGGCTTGATTTATTATTTCAGCCAGGAACATCTTCTGCCTCGGAAAGAAAAAGGACTTTAATAAATGAAGATGTATGGGAAAGAATTAAAACCTGGCATCGCATTAGCAGAGCTAAGATTATTTCTCTTCTTCCTCCGTAGAATTTGATCATATTTGGAATTAACCAAGAAAAACTTCATCTGAAGGGAATGGTGAGACACATGAAAAATAGGCTGATAAAACTGAGATCAAAGCAGGGAATGCAGAAGTGGCGTTGCCCCGTGCCCTTGTGCGTGCACGGACGCTGAGCTCCGTCTGCCCACCTCTGTGCGGGGCTGTCCCCCTCTAAGCAGTGCAGCGGTGAAACCCGCCTGGCAAAGCGGGCAGAAGTTGTGCTTTTGTGCCGGCGCTCCTAATTTTGCCATCCTTCCCACCGGCAATCACGGCCTCGGGGAAGCATCAGAAATCAATCAGCCGAACAGCCGGCTCACCATCAGCCCAAAATGTGGAGCTTTATTCCAAACCTCCAATTTCCCGGGCTTTGAGTGTGCAAAGCTGCTGTGAAAACAGCTGCCTGTGTAAGGACTGTAAGCGTGTTCTGGGGAACAAGAAGAATACCGCTTTTTGCCCCTTTTATTGTTTGCCTTCTAAGAGAATAGGGAAATAGAAGCAGGGTTCCCCCCGGCATAGCAACGCATCTGACCCCATCCACTATCGCAGGGAGGAAACTCATTCTTGCATTATCCTAATGGTGGAAGCTGCCTGCCCTGCTTTGATTCACTTTCAGGCCTGTTTCCTCTGGTCCCAAGTCAACATTAATCTTAATTATGTCTCGGCTAACAAGCCTCTAAGAGTTTATTAAACAGGCTTTTGTGTTCCCTAATTGAAAATCTCAGCGCAAAGCGTTTCAGCGCCGCTTCTGACTCTCACGCTGCTTTGACAAATTGCTACGAGAGGCTGGCGGAGGGGAGAGGGGACGGGGGCACCCTTCCTAACGCCGCCGTTTCACTCACCAGCTGCTGCTGCGTCTGCGAGAGGAGCTGACGGGGAGAGCTGGGAACTCGGTCTCAAACACAATGGTCCTCTCGGGAGGACAGTGGTATCTGGAACGCCGGCCGTGGAAATGCCGGATGTACACACACAGCCTCACGTGACCGCTAAATATCTCTAAAAAAGGACAGGACTGCCAGGGACCATGCGTGGGTTGGAGGGTTCTTCACATCATGAAACGTGCCCCAGATCCTGGAGTTCCTGGCAGGAGCAGTAAGGGCTCTGCAGGGAGCTGAGGTCTTTCTTCTAGGGACAGGACATTGTTTTCTTGACTGCATTTGCTTTGCCTTTCCTTCAGGTCAGACCCAGTCTGACCCACAGGCATTCCCACATCTTCCTTTACGGTTGGACTCAATGATCTTAAAGGTCTTTTCCAACCTCTGATTCTATGATTCCCCCAGCTCCACCGTCTCTCCTGCAACTCTGACCTTTTATTCTTCTGTTCTTCTCATCCTTGGATCTATGTACTACAAGAATTTGCAGAGAAGTTTGGTCTGAAAAGATATCATTTTGGGTCCTGGTTTTGAACAGGGGCCAGATCTACCCCACCTCTGCTCCCGCTACCCCTGGGTCAGGAGCGGGACCACAGTTGCTGGAAAATAGATGTTCCAGCGAGAAGCCTGCCTGCCAACATTTTCGTTGATAATGTTGCAATGCATCATATTTAATGAGCAAATTTAGGGAAGCTTTCAATGCATCAATTTTCAGATAAGACAGCCAAATGACCTTTCCAACAAACAACCGTCTGGGGAATTCGGTTTCATAACGAATGCCTGTCCCCAGCTGGGGTTAGAGGGGGAAGCGCGGTGGCAGCTGCAGCCAAGAGCACACGTAGGGTCTGCTTCCCACCCCCAGGGAGAATCCAGCCCCTGGCTCAGCCCTGTTGGGCTCTGAGGGACCGTCTCCTCAGCGCGACCCAGATAAAGCAGTTCAGTGTAAATTTGGCAGCTCTTTTCCTGGCCCAGGGCTTTATTTCCGGAGCTCCTCACAGGTTTCCTCCATGGCTCCTGCAGACCATCTCCCCCGGTGCCGTGCAGCCGTTGCCCCATGGGATCCTCTCCTCATCCCAAGAAGACTGTTCTCAGACTTGAGTTGTGCCTTCAAAAAGCTCCACTCTCTCTTTCTCCCAAGCCCATACACTCTCTTGGGGAGACACGGGTTTCCCCAGCAGCTTGGGGGTGGATTTCTGAGGAACTAGGCAAGCTGACAGCATCCCTGAACACATTTCATCAAAACATGTCATGCTTCGACAAAGACTGACAGGTTCAGATGAAAATCTGTCCTCCCAGCCAGCCATTCCCAGAAAGCAAGAGACAGAAGCGACACTCCCCAACGCAGTTATTTTTTTACACATTTCAAATCCAGTCACTAAGCCTGAGGGATTGACTGACATTTTTAATACCTCGACAGACAATTCTTCAAATTAAAACTCCCCATTCAGCTTTAAACACTTCTTTCTTGGCCAACCCTTTGATTCGCTAAAGTATTACAAATGTTAGCTCTCCAGCTGCGCTACCGAAAACAAACACCCCCCTGCACGTGAAGGTCAAGGAAACCTTGTCCTGTGCCCATCTGACCCTCACTAGGCTTGAAAATATATCTGCTTGTTGCCATTTCTGTTTAAGTCCCCAGTTATGAATATTCATTGAGATTCACGCAGACCTCTCAACAAACAGATTTGCGACCGCTGGATACTGAAGTGCTTTGCTGAAGTACGTGTGCAAAAGTAAAGCAAGCAACACCTGGGATAAAGCAGCACCTTTCTTAAGTGTATCACTTTTTATTCCAATAAAAATGGGTATAAGTGAGGGGGAATAGTCACATATTCAGTTTGTACAAGTGGCATTTGCAGAATGCGGCATTTCCGAACGGCAGCTCCTGGGTGGATATCTCAGAGGGGTCAGGAGTGACATTAATGTGCTTCACTGGTGACTTCTGGCCTCCTGGGTTTCAGTAGGGTCACCACGGACTCCACTGCCATCAGGATCTCCCTCTGGCTGCTCTATAAGGGAGGCAATACCAGCCACGTACCTGAATTGGGGGCTGAGGCAGGAGACTGAAGGATTTACATTGGAGTAAGAGCAGAGCCTTATTTTTACTCCTTTCCTCTTTGAGTTGCAGCTAAACGTAGTCTAACTTCCAAAATCAATATTGCTTATGTGTGCCTTAATGCAAACCTCCCTGGGACTACCACAAGCCTAACAAACCATCTGTTAAACCCAGATCTCTGTTCCCTGAGGCTTTGCGCACTGGTGGCCCCAGGGACTGGGTTATCACTGGGATGCAAATGTTTCCTGCCATGCATGGTCCTGGCACAGCTTTGATAGATGCAGCAGCATCCGTAAAAACGGCAAGGCTGTGTTTCTAGCATGCGCAAACAGTGCCTTTTCCCTGGGCCTCCTAATTGCCCGTTACCTTCTGCCACCAGAAAGAAGGCAGAAGTTGATCGTTTCATACTGCTGTGGTTTGTTCCCAGAACAGCGTATCCAGCTCCACCATCTCGGTTACCCAAAATGTTCTCAGCTGGTCACCTCAGCCTGCACTTTGTTTCCATGTCACATGTATTCCTGCACATTTTTGTATTGTTTGAATAACTCCATCTAAATCCAGCCTTGTTGCTATGAGATGGATGATGCTCTGGGGTTTCTGTGTTCTCTCTCTCTTTCCTGCTGTAATCTCGTAACACTTAATCCTCTGTATCTCTTCATCTTTCCCTGAAAAGTCACGAAAGGTGAAAGCTTTGTCTACTTGTTCTCTTACCATCCATATCTTGAGCCTTTAACCTCTCAATCCAGGTTTCTGACCTCGAGCTCTGAGTTTTCCCAAACATCAGATGTGTCCTGTTCCCTTACACTACTCTCCATTTCCTAGGCTGAACCTTCAGAGTTGCTGGAGTGTTTTGGTTTTTTCCAACATGGGTAACAGAAAAGCAATAGCCCTTAAAAGCAGTGGGTGCTACAGGGCATGTACAGTCTTGTCCTCTGGTGGTTAAGTGATGTGAGGCCAACAGGTAAGTTTAGATCTGAATTTAACTCCACAGCCCCCGTGCTGCAAATGTACACGCAGCACAGCCCTGGACCTGCAGCACAGCCACGGTCTGGGAGTTACCACCGGGGACAAGCGCCTCAGTGTACCTTTCCATGTAGTTGGGCTGTGCCTCTGCCAGGCAGTCTCAGGTGTGAACCGTGGATCGGGTTTTATACTCCTTGTGCAAGCGAAGAGCGTTGGGATGGGAGGTCTGGGTGTGCAGCCATCACTGGTCCAGAGCATCTGCCATCGGCTTCCCCACCTTGAAGCTCCAGAAGAAGTTTTTGGGCTTCTGCTCCCAGTGCTCCAGGAGTAAGTCCCACCATGTCTTTCTGTGGAGAGTCTGGAGAAGAATTTTTTTCCCCTCCCAAGGTCTCAATTAACTTGTGCCTCTCCTGGCTTTTCCCAGCATAGCATCCTCTTGCCTTCTTGAAATCTGAAATAGAAGTGTGTTACATCCCTGCCCTGGGAGTTAACAGCATGCCCAGAGAGCACAAACACAACCAGGGTGGAGACGAAGGGCTCTTAGCAACACCATGTTCAGGAGTTCAGGTTTGTCATCTGTGTTCACCATCTTTCCAGCACACAGCACCTTTCAGTCTACGTTTCATAGAATCATAGAATGGTTTAGGTTGGAAAGGACCTTGAGATCATCGAGTTCCAACCCCCCTGCCATAGGCAGGGACACCTCCCACCAGACCAGGCTGCCCAAGGCCACGTCCAGCCTGGCCTTGAACACCTCCAGGGATGGGGCCTCAACAACTTCTCTGGGCAACCTGTTCCAGTGCCTCACCACCCTCACAGTGAAAAACTTCTTCCTAATGTTCAATCTCAACCTGCCCTCTTCCAGTTTGAAGCCATTCCCCCTCGTCCTATTGCTACATGCCCTAGTAAAAAGTCCTTCCCCAGCTTGGCCATCATGGGTATCTACCCCATGAACCTATAGCCACCACAAAATAATAACAAGTGGGATCAACGGAAAGAGATTTACTCAAATGAATAACATGACACATTGCATGGGCTCTTCCTGCCAGGCTCAGACTGACGCGTGTGAGTCACGGCCATCGCTAACGCTTTGGGGCTGCAGCAGCTCTGCGCGACAGGAGAGATCGGGCATGTCACGCCCCGGCTTCTCTGCAAAACTGCTGCTCCCAAACAAGCCGAACAAAGACAGGCAGCGCACGCCAGCGCAGTGTCACGGCACGAGAAGAAACGCCAGCTCTGAAGAGACGTGATGACAGTAGCTCCCATGGGCAGGGGGAATTAATTGTGCGCCTTCCAGAATTAACGCAATCATTCTGCTTTCTTGTTTGCACTGCCATTAAGCCTCACACCACAGGCTGCCTTCGCTTTCTGTAGCCACACGTGTGAAGCCAGTCCCATATGCCAGGTGACAGACAGAGGTCCGATGGGCCTCGCATCTCAGCCTTGCAAACATTTTATTTTCTGGCGTGCGTGTGCCTGACTGCTCCAGGCAGGAATCAGCGCGGCAAAGCGTCATTTACATGGAATAAATTCATGTCGCCACGTTGGATTTGGATTTCTCCAATACCTGTAAAATCTTATGTGGGGGAAACGCACTTGCATCGCGTTTCTGACCTGATGTAGCCATGAACATGAATGAAGAGCTGAGCTGGAACATACAGACCAAGCCAAGCAATGGGAATAAGTGGTTTCTGCACCCCTGAAACGGAAGGGTTTGGGGCAGGGTAACATCAACACTGCCTCCCAGTATGGGATCCTTCACCAGGTTCTGCAATGCCAGTAACCAGCATGATAGATCGCAGCTAAAACCAGCATGAATTAGTCTCAAATCACTTCAGGCAGTTCATTTAGATGAAATTCACTACTGCGCAAAAGGCCAGAGTGAAGTCTATGAGCCACTTACGTCTCACAATGACGGACCCGGTGCTGGCTGGCTGCACGGGGGTGGATTTCATCCTTTGTGAATCCCTCAAGAAATTTTCCAATAGGATATTAAAACACCTCCATATTGTTCGGTGAGCGGGAGCCAGCATTGTCAGAGATGCACTTAGCAGAGAGCATTTGCAATTTCCAGAGAGCACAAAAAAAAGAGTGCGGAAAATGGAATTGTATGAAAAGCCCATATGCAAAGCTGTTTCTCTGCCTTTTTTCCCCTTTTCCAACCATCCTCCTTCCCCAGCCCTTAAAAGGTGCAACCGAAAGCTGAGGCTGATCCTAATTATCTAATTAAAATGCTGAAAAATTCAAAGCACAACATATGCTGCACATCAAGATGAAAAAAATTACAATATTCTCTAGATTTTTGACCATGCATCGCCAGCTCTCCCATTCACCCTGGGACTGGGAAGAACTTAGCTTGAGAAAGACGGTGATAAATCACAAAAGGTAACTGAGACGCGTATGACACACACCTGAAATGTTTAAATTCAGTCTGGCTGAGACAGAGCAGAGGGTGCAGTTGTCCCTGGCCGGTGGCTTGGGGTATGTATGTGCCATTCCGGCCATGTGGGGCACTGGATGCTGTGGCATCTAAGCTGGCCCAGCCTGGAGGGTGCTGCTGGTCCAGGCACGGGCTGTAGGTGAGCAGAATGCCCATATTTCATGGGATGCTTCTCAACGGGCACTATTTTACTTTTAATGTGACAAAAATAGATTCTGCAAAATTTAGTTAAGAATTGCTCTGAACTGATTTCTTGATGTCGCATCAGTTAACCAGGCTCAGGACTGCTCGGCACGGCCCTGCACTTCTCACTCGGGCTCAAATCAGCACCGGGAATAACCCGCTCTGTGGTCGGCTGGGCTTAGCCAAACGGGAGTGGGGGGGCATGAACTACACTGTGAATATTCTGGTTTGAACACTATTTTTTGGTATTTTCGCCAATAAATCAGTGTAGCCTCTTCTGTGTCAAATATATCATTTTAGCCGGGGTATTTTGTCCTGTTTGGCTGCACCGCAGGTCTGAGTCTTAATAGCGGTAAAGAATAAAACTTGCTGTTGCTGGTAAGCTCTCGTGAGTGTAAGCATCAAGGTGAGGAGCACAACAGGAGCTTGCAAACACAGGCTTTCACTGATGCTTTTCCAGTCAAACTGAATTCCCGAGGGAAACGAAAGCACAAATTTGTGACACTCGACAATTTAGCAAGTGTCGTTTCCAGTGAGTAACAATCACAGCAAGTTCAAGAAGCCCGAAAGAAACTCTTCCCTGAGCAAAAGGCTGGGAAAGTACCGCTTTGATCCGCGGCTTGTGACATGCTATCACACCCGAAATTCTCCGAGGGCCTTTTTCGAGTAGTTCTTTGCATCAGGGCTTACTGTGCACAAGCCCCTTTGCACAAAAAGTGGTGCTATATTTAATTTGGTTAAAAACGCAAACGCACAAACTCCTTCTACTCAGCTACTGGCCGAGGCTGCAACCCAGTAGCTGGGGATAAGAGATTACAGGACACTTCCTGAAGATCCAAAACAGATCCCAGACAGAGAGAGGAATTCTGCAATTAACTTCCATAATAGCAGGATCCTATTCAACTCATAAATCCCTTTGGAACAATATTTTATCTAGTGCTACAGGGTATTGTTCAGTGTGAAGCTAAAAGCATTTGTGGAATTCTTTATTGAGTGCCATGGCTCTGTTTGCATTTTAAAGACCTAATACTTGACTCGCTGGCCATTCCGTCTCTGACGAATGCCACCTAATAATAAAAGCTTTTGGTATTTTCCTTTTCGCTAGTTTAGCAAAGAGCGGGGCCGTGAGTCAGCGCGGGAATTCAGAGGCTGTCGCACCACTGCGCGTTCAGCCTGGAGCATCGCCACAGCTTTTTCAGCTTCACACGAGAGGAACAGCCCAACGTACCCTGAGACAACGGCTCCTGCTGCAGGTGAACACGCCACAGCAAAACGGGAGGGATGCCTGATTTTGGGGAGAGATCACCTAGTTTTATCTATGGTGCCCATCACAGGGTTGTCCTGAGATGCTGCCGACTGACTTTCGGCCATCCAATTCTGAATGAAGGCAGAGAGTGCCAAGAGGCTGAACCGCTTGGCGTGGGCAGAAGAGCGTCGTAAGCTGCTTGAAACGGGTGAGCTGCTTTGCCCAGAGCCTCGGTGGGGAAGGAGCTTTTTGGCTTGACAGAGTACGTGGTATCTGTCAGCTCCGAACACCCACTGCTTTCTTCCCCAAAGCCCCTAACGAATGACATCGCCAGTAATTAAGCAAACGCGGTTCGCAGTTTTATGGCTGATAAATTGTAACTGCTATTCTTAATGAGCAGAGAGACTCAATTAGATGAGGTTAATATACCAAATAAACGCTATTTGCTCCACTTCAGAATCATCCAAGGTGAAACACCCCAGCGCTGGGAGATACTGAGCACAAAAGACAACCGCACTGATGATCAAACATTTGCTAACGTGCAAACCATTAGGAGACCTGTCACCAAACACCTCAAATCCCCAGGACACAGTAACTTGAATCATCTCCAGTAGCGGGCCAGGTCTGACCCGTACAGGCAGTGCTGGCTCTACAGCCCAGGCTCCATGGATTTGCTAAATTCAGGCCAGCTTCTCACTTTCTATCTGCCTGATTTTACTTCTTTCTGGTCTCAGGGGTATCCCCAGGGGAACGACCGAGGATCTTATTGGGTTGGGGCACAACTTCTCCAAATCTTTGAGCTGCGTAATCTGCACCAGCCCTTCCTCCAGCCTTCAGAAACGGGAGCAGAGCTGGGGAGGAGCCTTTGCCGAAATCCCGAGTGCACTGATACCTTTTCTCAGCCCTTATCCACTTTCACTTTAGGTCTTCAGAGCGCTAAGCTCTTCTGTTTCTTAATTAGGTAATTTAATACATTAGCTGCTCAGGTTTGTTTTAAGTGTCCCTGTTTCAGCATGGCACAGAGCAACTAAAGTCATGTCCATTTTTAGAGCAAAGGTTATGTGAGGAACCTCTGACTCAACATGGTGGTTGTAGCATCCCAAATTAAATGTGCCTGGTAGGTTTTTTCATGTTTCCTGCATTACATACTCCTCCCATCCCTGTGTTTCCACTCCCAGGAGAGCAGCAAGGCTCACTCTCTCTCTGCAATGTATAATAAAGCCAAGACATGCAGCACCGCTGCCAAATGGGCACAGAAAGCATGGCAGGAGAGAGCAAGGAGGAGCTGGCATCCACATCACCTACTCCAGTGGTTCCTTTTGTATTCTGTTGGATTTTAAAAATAGCAGACGACACAGCGAGCATCACCGCGGCAGCGCTATGTTGCTGTCAGCTCATTTCTCCACCCTGGGGAACAACTGCCATTAGTGTGCGGTCTGAGGGAGCATTTCCTACAGGGAGGAGCAGGTTTCAGGGCCAGAACCTGTGTTTGTTCACAGTTGCATGTTTTCAAAGCTTTTTCCTGAAGTTTGAAAGTCTTGGCATTTTCCTTCCCTCCAGAGCACTTTTCTGAGCTTTTCCCTCCTTGATTTTACCCAGGATTGAAATAAAAAATGATGGGGACTCCTGCCCAGGCTTCTTCAGAGAAATTCTTATCAATGGGATCCAGGCACTGCAAATAAAAGTAGCACACCCCCCAAAACCAGACAGACACTGTTTAATTCCCTGGATGCTAATGCTTGTCTGGACCTGCCGTCCAAGATCTACACAGCAGCGTGTGATTTACACTTCACTGTACAGGTCCCTTTCCAATCAACAGGAGAGTCAGAATTCTGCCTGGAAAAGGGATGAAAAGCACAGAAAAACAGAGGGAAGAATGTCCTTGTCGAGCAACTGATTTGCATCCTTCCTCTCTTGGAAACCGGGCGATGCGCTTCCCTGGGTGCGCGCCGGCAGCCGTGCAGTGCCGGCATTTTGCATGAGCAAAAAACCAAACCCAGCGGCAATTCCCGTTTCCTGCAACAGAAGTTTTGCTCCTTCAAAGGCCTTTCGGTGGCAAAGGCAGGAGGAGATCCACCACTTGCTCACACTGCAGTGTTCAGGTCCCTGAGCCAGCAAAAACCTGTCTGCTCCCCCCTCCCACCACCGAGGGAGGAAGCGATTTCTTTGTGAGTTGGCTTTAATGCAATTTTCCCTGGAAGAAAGGAGTTGCAAATAGCATTAGGTTGTCATGCCCAATGCATGGCAGCAATTGTCAGGGTGCCCGGATCCTCTGCAGCAGCTTTCTTGCTTCTTGCTGCTGCCAAGAAAACCTCCCCTGATTTGGGAGAGGGGAAGCAAAGCCCCCACAGCACCAGAGGGGCTCCTCCAGCTCATCCGCCCCATTTGCCAGTCCCTGAGCTGCAGCCAGCACCTGCAGAAGGGATAAAGCTCTGTCCATATTTCTGCTGTGGCCGGGTCCAGCGCTGCAAGGACACAAATAACCAGCTTTCCTCACAAGACAAGCGGTCCTGCCCCATTATAGTCACGGAGCACATGAGCTCATTGACCCAGGCACCTCCAACTGAAGACCTGGTTAGGCAGAACACATAAAAATCTCACAAAATGGGAGAAAGAAAACGTGCCAAGGAGCCAGGTAGCGTAAACTGGCAGAGATAACATACGGGTTGGCAGTTTCCAGGTGCTGCTGCTCAGACCTTTGCCATGAAAGCTAAAACCACCACGGCAAATGCAGGCGCAGGAGGAGAAAGAGGCATCCCCGGGCTGTGGCAGGGACAGCCCCGGCGCACAGCACGGAGCAAGGACAGGGAACCCCCATCGTGTCCTTGAGCAACTCACGGGGAAGAGCATGGAGGGGGGGTCCCCAGCCATCCTGGGGCACCCCTTGCTGCTCTGCCTGGAGACACAGCCCAAAGGTTTGGGGAATACCATTGCCAGCCCCGTACCCGAGCAGGCTAAAGGGAAAGGGTGGGGAAGCGACCCATGTCTGCATAGCTTGTACGGGCCAAAGTCTCCAGCCTTTTAGCCGTGTATTGCTGCCTGGCTGGTAAGTGGTTTCTATTTGTTTTAACACTTTCCTATTCTATCCGCTGCATTTTATCTGCTACTTCAAATCTTTGTTAGTGAATAGGTTCTTGCCAGAATCATTAAGTTCCATTCAACTCATCCAAACGCAACCCATTAGCTTTATTTGTTGCCTGGTTTCCTTATCTGCATTGATGTTATCTGCCTGTTCCTGTTGTAAAATAAAAGTTTCCTTATTGAGAGGAAGAAAGCAGTTTGCCGAAGGCAGAGGTCCCTTTTGTTCTTAACCCTGCCCGACAGAGACGGATGCTTCCAGAAAGCGAAGAGGGATGAAACCTCACCAGAAAGAGCCTCCCTGCCCAAAACAAGGTTTCGATAAGGTGGGAACGCAGGATTTGTCGGACATCCCTGCTGCAACAGACTGCAGCATCCCCGTGATGGAGGGAGGCGAACAGCCACAAACGGAGCAGGCGGGATGCAGCAGGTCCCTGTATGGCCAGAGGTGTTTGCAGGAGCAGCTGATATTTAAGCACTGTCAGAGGTGCCGCACACCTGCAGCTCCCACCCACGTCACAGATGTTCTCAAACATCCCTGGGAAGAATTTTGCTCAGGAAGAGTTTTTCAGGTTTTAGTTTTCATGCCATCACTGCTTTGAAGACTTGGTTACCTGAAGAGGGGTTTTAGAAGGGACTTCCAAAAGTGTCCAGCATGTCCTCAGAGCAAACAGCCTTATAGCACAGCCTGCCCAACGTGGGATCAGAAGAGCAACACTAAACTGCTGCTGGGGAGAAGCATGTTTGCTGTCAGGTCCCATTCTGAAAATGTAGAGAGAAAAAACATGCAAAGAGCTAGAGTTTAGGGGAATATATTATTTGGAGTGAAAGTTGGCAGAAAAGGGATTTTACCAGCCTCATTTGGCTGGGAAAAGCCTGATTCACACTACCTCACAGCCCTTACTAAGCTTACAATCAGCCAGAAGAGAACTGTGATTACAGCAGTTACTGAGGGATGGCTTATTGCCGCAGGCCAAAATCAAATCAAGGAATTGGGGTATCTTTGAAGAGCACAGTTGGAAAGACTTAGCACAGAGCAAGATTTCAGGCTTAGCGACCCTAAGCCTGGCTCAGAGAGCTGCTGTAAAGCAGGGGGCAGCAGCAGGATGAGCACATCCTCTCTCCGGGACAGCACAAGCACACGGTGAGCAGGAGAGAGCACTGGAGCCAGGCTGCTTTAGTGGTTAGCACAGGGGACAGTATCGGTCCTCTCAGGTCCACTTCTCACCTGGCTTTGACTACTCATTACCATCATAGGGGTGCAAGCAAGGCAATTAACTGTGCTCCACATTCACTGCTAAACCTACAGCAAGATGAAGGCCTAATCTTCACCTGCTGCTCCAATTATTGAGACTTAGAAAGTGCTATTAGAAGGGCTCTCTTAAAGGAGATAACTCAAGAACAGCTCACAAGAACAATCTCAGAGAGTCAACGAACTAGTTCAGAAGTTTAATGAACTTAGACGAGGCTGACAGTACTGAGCAGCAGGGTTTGACCGGGAGCGAGCGAGTGTACAGGGACAGAATAATTAGGAGAGAAAACAGGGAGCACACAGAGGTTTTAGTTTCCTTTATACCATTTGGCTTCCAGAGCACTAAGCACCAGCCCAGTCACCAGCCCTGCCAGGTATAATGAGCTCCAATAGCACTGGAAGAGCTATTAGCCTGAAGGCTGGTTGTTTGTCACAGCCAGGATTATAAGCCCTTTAACGCCTCTTTCAAGAAAGTACTTCTGAGTAGTTATAGCATTATTTAAAGACTTCACAAATAAGCATTAAATTCTCGAGGAGGCAACTCTTCTGCTAGGTCAGTGAGGAATTTGCAGGACCAGCAAGAGGACCCAAAAATGGGTCTTTGTAACAACACCCTCACACTCAGTACTGCTGCAGTTCATCACAGGCAACAGAGAAGACAGAAGCTTAGTCAGAGCACTGTGAAATATAGCGCCTTCGCTAAGCCTCTATTAAAAACTAAGGGAAAGTTCTCATCTATAGTTTTTCCCCAGTACCTCACTCATTAAACCTATGTGAAACTCACCTCTCCCAGCAAGTCCCAAAAATATTACAACCTTTACTGCTGCCTTATATAGCCCCTCAATTTGTTAAGGCAGACTCAGGTGGGCTCCAAGTAATCTGCTGCTTCTCCATATAAAGAGCACCACCCCTAAATTCTGCTTCAGGAAAAGAAAAGGGGAAGGAAAAGCTGTACTATTTTTAAGCTTCTGGGGAAAAGAGGGTCAGCCTGTTAGAAGTGAGATGCTTCTGTGTTTGAGCTCAGAGAAGTGGTGGTTTTAGGTTAAGTCTGCAAGCACAAGGATTTCTTTTTTTTTTTCCCCTGTCTTACACCTGCAAAGGTAAGAATGGAGAAAAATGAGCAAAACCAAGTTACAGAGCAATTATGTAGCTGAGGGCTCTGCAGAAATCCTACAACTCCTAATGCAATGCTTCATTTAGTGCCACCGTGTAAGGAAGGGTAGTGAATGAGCACGTTTGGAAGCAATAAGACAGATTGAAGCGTGGGGTTCAATGGGGCAGGTAGATCCCCAGTAATTCCTGAGCTGTGCTGCGGGATTTCCTATGTGTGGGTTTGTGATACTGGAAACTGCAGCTGAAGCATATTTAGAGCAATGTGAAAGCAGGACTGGCTCAGCTTCTTCATATGGGGATTTTCAGTGGGAACTATTTCTTGTGGCTTTCTCAGGCTTTTCTCAATGAAAAAAAAAAAAAAAACCAAGCTGAAACTTAAATCTAGAGGAAAAGAAGGTTAAAGGGGCAGTGTGCAGCTATGTGGTGCATTCCGCTGCTCTAAGCCAGAGCTGCCCTTATCGTTCCTGGCAGATCCTGGGATGCCATCGGAGGCTTCCGGGGCTGGAGAGCTTCTCTTTCGTGCTGCAGCCACTTGCAGAGTCTCATTCTCCTACTTGAAGTGCTTTTTCCTTATATTGCACATAAATCTTGCCCTCCCCCAGTGGATAAGCGTAGGTCGCTTGCCTGCTCTCTTCCATTCATCACTTTTTTTGGTACAAGGACAGATGCTGTCCCAGCACATTCTCTCATTGTGAGATGCTCTTCTGGGGCTCTGATGCTAAAGAAATGAAAGAGAGGATGTTAGATGAGTTTTCTCCTCTCTATTGCCAAAGTTTGGGCTAGTAAGTGTAAATCTCAGACGGATTTGCAGTCAGAAAACAAAGACTGTGTTGTCTTAAAGTCTGTTTTAATCTTCCTAAGCCAAACAAAAGAGATTTTTGGGGTGTAGATGCTTCTTTTCTGTAACCTTTCTGTTACAGAAGGTTCCTGTTCGCCATTTACAGCTCCTTGTATATGCTTTCAACAGGTTCCTCTGCTTCCCCTATTTCTGGCCCTGCCCGAAGGACAGGTAAGGTTATTTTGGCAAATTGGTTTATTGTTGCCTTGTAATGTGGGGGCTTCATCTTCCGCAGGGATCCTGGGCTGAGACCTGTAGGAGAGCTAATGTTTCTTAATAAAACGCACTGGGATTTATGGCAGCTGAGGCAGTTTTGTCAATTCTGTGTAACACTGTTCACTGAAGGATATGGAAAAAATATTCTGACAGATCCCTGATGACTTATTTCAAAGCATAAAATACAAAGTGCCAATTTAGGGAAATGATTGGAAAAATAAATACAAATTAAGTTTTTTTCCTTTTCATTGAGATTTCAGCACTTAAACCCCCCACTTTTTCCTCTTCAGAAAAGAACTTAAAACACTTTTTTCAAAGTTTAGTTCTCCAAGCCACATATTGCTGGAAAAAAGGGATTTAAATTCCGTTCCTATAAGACAGGCCCTGGCAAGCTGCCTGTATGTTGATGAGCAGATCTCAAATATTTGTGCTTTGGATTTGGCTCATTAAACTTCTCTAAACAGGGATACTTGTCCCAGCCCTTGAAGTTGGAAAAAACTGATGGATGCTTTCAAAAGGTGGCGGTATGAATGTCTTTGTACATTAAGCTTTTCAGATATTGCCACTGTTTTCCCCAAAGGACTCAGAAGGCTGAGACTTCTAGTTCTTTGATGCTATAAATGACTAATTTGAATAATGTAGGCAACTCAATAACCTTTTTTTATTATTTGAAAGGTTATTCTGCACCTGAAACCAATGTGGCTTTAATGATTTACCTGCTTATGCCACTTGCATATCAGTTATGAGCATTTTGAATGTGTCTTATTGCTTCAATAATCAGACTGTCTCTAGCTGCGTCTCTAGGCGTTACGGAGCTATGCGTATATCGTGATATAGATGGATGGATTTTTGCTTGCGTCCTGGTAGAAAGTAACTTTTCCAAAATCAGTGCGCATTGAACATAAACACATTCCGGGTGTGTTTTTTCCAGCGCTGGGTTAAGCACCGTCAATAACTCCAGCTGGGCATGACATTTTAAGAGGGATGGATCTCTTTTTTTTTTTTTTTTTTTCATTTTTAATTATAGTCGATGCAGCGAACTGCAGACGGCAGTGAGCCGAAGCTGCGGTGAAGCCGCTCGATATGTGCGGAATGTCAGACAGCCCCGCGACCGCATCAGCCTCGGCGAATAATCCCCCCTCCACCACAGGCATCTCGTGTGGCCCTTCGCCAGTGGTACCCCGCACCCGGGCTATGGCTTTCTGCGCCTGCCAAATCTCGGGCTGGGCTGGGAATGCTTCCAAACTAGGGACAAAGGGAGGGACGAAAAAGGTTTTGAGCTCTCAAATGCGGTACGTGGCTGGGAAAAACACTCTGCAAATGCCTTCACTGAGCCCGGCATGGTGGGAAGGTTTCTGCTCGGGCACGTGTTTGCTCAGGGCTGGCGTCTCCCCGTTAGAGCTCTCAGTACTAAGTGGCGTGCTGCAAATAAGCAACGCGGCCATTAGGGCTTTTACCATCATCCTAATGGAAACAGCTGATTAGGAAGCTTTTTTAGAAGGAGGGTGGGAAGGAAATGCTGTGTGATGGCCTGACCTCAGCCGCTGGGATAGCTGACAGCGGGTTGGTGGAGGATCTGCATAAAATGCCCTTGGGAGTGTTTTTTAAAGCTATGCAAGTTTCCCACTTTTCCTTTTCAGGGTTGCAGGCTGTGATGGAAGCAGGAGCACACGTGATGTTTCAAGGCTTATAGATCCATTTCCATCATGCACTTACTTCACAGACAGGCTGCTTAGAAGTTCCTATCTTCACAAAAATTGTGAGAACTCCAAGATTTGGTATTTATCTTACAACCAAGGTGTCATTAACTTCTCTGGCTCCCCATCCTGATGCTTCGTGATGGCTGTTTACTGGCCTGCAAGGAGAGGAGTTGGTGCCAGTCTAGTTTCTGGAGTCCTTTGCTGTTAAAGTAACTAAAATTGCCACCTGAGACTCTTACATGGGACTGCACATTCAGTCTAGTGCTTTTAGCCCTGTACTGTGAAAAGGCGTATGGAGATAAGGTAAACAAAACCAGGGTACTCAAAGCAAATGTACTCAAAGCAATATCTTTATTTCAGCTACTTTTCCGAACAGCTGTGGACAGGCGAGGTGCAGCAGTGGAGCAGTTTGCCTAGCAAGAACCTTTCACGTGGCCTTCATACAAATGGCTCGGGATGCAAACAGGCAAGGAGGAATTGGGGAAAACGATGTTTCTTGCTGCTGCGTGTACTTTTCCGCTGTTGTGTCAATAATTTCTTAGCAAAAAAAAGAAACCAAATCTCCTAAAATATCACTGCTTGCAGTAAAGCACCTTTTTTTCTTTCCAGTTTTCTTCTCTGCTCTCCAGAAATGAGGATGCTATAAGATGGTAGTTCTCAGACATGAAAATGGCAATGAGCACCCTGAAATTGGATCCTAGGGCAGGGCCCACCATTTCCCTTAAAATGGGAAACACACACACTCCCAGCCATGTTGGATGTTCTCGCGTGAGAAGTATTGCCAGCAGTACAGAAGTCCTGCAAAGTTATAGCGTGTGGCTACAGCTGTACTTAAAATGATGTGCCTCCGAAAAAGCTTTGCCAGATCGATCTGCTGCTATTTATCTAATTCTAGCATTACGCGCTCAGAATGTAACATTACATGAAATGGAACAAAAACGTAATTTAGTGTAAATGTATTGTGCAAAATATTGTTCTTAACACTGGTGCGTTCTTGCCTACCTGAGTGGAGCAGACCTGGTGTAGGTGCTGGCGCGTGTGGGCTCGTATTAGCAATACTGCACACTGCAAAGATACCCAAGTATTGCTGTAGGAGTAATGACATTCCTCAACTAGCACCCAAATAATCTGAAGATGACCCTTAGATATAATTAAAATGTCTTCTCTAAAGCAGAGCAAAGAGGTTAGGTTTTTGCTACCAACTTGGCAAACTCTTCGGGGATATTACTGGGGATCTATACAGGGCTGACTGGGGCCGCCTTCTCCAGGGGCACATAAGGGCTGAAGCCTTCTCAGTGCTTGTGTACCTTGCATCACCTTGAAACACAGTCATCTCCATCCACCCAGGCGTCCTTGGCATGGACAGACAACCCTGTCAGCAGGCCAGGAGGCCTGTAATCCTTCCTAGTGGAACTAGACATATGCATTTCTAAGAGGGAAGACACTAATGTATCTACCAAAGCTTTGAGCCTAAAGCTGATGAATGGCTACTCTACGGCTGGCTTGATTAAATGGCCATTGAAGATGATGTAAACATCGGACTCCTCACTATAGATGGCATTTTCTCGCTCCCGCTTGAACATCCTTACCCAGACCTCCTCTCCTTCCTGCAGGTCCAGCATCAGGCTCTGGCTCTGCATGATGCTCCGGTCACTGGGCTGGGCGTAGAGGATGGCCACCTCTTTCTCATTCTTCATCAAGTGCAGGTAGGTCTCCTTGAAGTTCCAGGTGTGGACATTGAGGCTGAAGTAGTAGATTCCTGCCACGTAGCAGAAGAACTTCCCCGAGAACATGTTGAAGTGCTTGTAGAGATTCACGAACTCGGTGTCAAAAGTGACGTGCTGGAAGTAGTCTGAGCTATGAAGGGGTTTTCTCCGACCCACCGAGAAAGCAGCATAGAGCTGCTTGCAGGAATGGCCTTGCGGGCCGGGCTGGCCTTTCTGTCCCTTCCGTCCGTTAAAGCCACGCAGCCCTCTTTCTCCTTCCTTCCCAACTGCTCCAGGGTATCCTTTCTCTCCCATTTCACCCTTCTCACCTGTGAGCATAAAGGAAAACCTTGTCAAACACAAGCATGCAAAGCCCAAGCTGCAGGCGCATCCTTGCTGGAGACAACCAGAAAAGCAGCTGCTAAAACACTGTTTTCCCAGTACAGATATCTGGATATCAGATGCCTCCTAATTCTCAGGAGGGCAAAAAAGCCAGCTGAGAGCTTGGCCCCAACTGAGCTTGTGGTGCCAATGTTCAATGTCCAATAGTGAAACTCCATGACCGTACCAGACCGGTTACATGAACCCAGTATTCATGAACCCAGCTCCTTCATGCAGAGGTTAGGGCAAGAAAAGTTATTGGTTTTGCTGAGGTCTGATTGGGGCCTGGGAGAGGTGGTTGGGTTCATCTGGTCTTCATAACCCCGCTCGCAGGATTCCCTGGCACGTCTCCTATATTATACGCTTAAATTTCGTTTGCCTGCCTTTCTGAGACAAAAAATGTGCAATGGAAAAAGTGAGTGAGTGTCTTTCCTAGTTTGTAACTCTACCGTTTAGTAATTCTGTGATAACATTTGCATCTGGTTTTTAGTGTGACCTCACTGGAGCTTCCAGCGATTCTGTTTTTTGATGGATTAGAGCCTTTTGCCAACTCTCCTCCCATGCACACATTTACAGCCTGTGCCATGTCACCCCTTGCCCTCCTTTTGGGTAAATAAAGTGGATGAGTTTCTTGGTGTAGGGAGGAGCACACCTCGCAAAATGAGGGTGAGCGAGTAAGATAAAGGATGTTATCACGGTAGTCAGCTTTTTACCCACCTTTGAGGATGGTGATATCTATAGTGGGCTGGACTTTGGGTACTGAATAGGCAGGGTCACTGCTCATCCTTGTGTATCGCGAGGAGATGATGGAGACGGGCTGCTCTGAAGGCCCACAGCATCGCACGCAGGAGAGGCGCCGTGGTTCCCGTCTCGGCAGACCCTTTTCCAGCATGGCACTGACATTTGCAGTGGACACCAAGAGCAGAAGAAACATCTTCATCTCGCTCATCTTCACCGGAGCCAGCTGGACCAAGCAGAGGAACAGAAATGATTAACACGGTGATTCAAATCAGAGCTTCTGATGGACCATCTGTTAATGTTACCACAAGGTGCATTTCTTCTGATTAATTATTAGCTTACCTTGTAGTGGCACCAGGGGACTCCAGGTAGGAAGGGTGCCCCACTGCGTAACTGTTTACAAGCAATGGAAAAGGCAATTCCTGTCTGTCATTACCTACAGTTGCAATATCTGACAAGAGACACCAGGTAAACAAACGAGAGGAAAAAAAACCAAACAAAACCTGCTGAGATGGGAAGCTGAGGCTGAGATGCTCAAAGCCGTGATAGCGAGCTCTGCTCAAGGCACACTCGCTGCCTGGCTGCTGTTGGAACAGCCCCTGCGAAAGGTGCTGGGTAAAAGGCTTGGAGTGTTGCTCTGCTGGTTACCATTTCTTGCATTGCCATTCTGAAATCCATTCAAAATCAGACGCAGAAAATGAAACTTTATTTAAATATAGAGCCTAAACCTGACTTTTTTTTTTTTTTTGAGGAAAAACCTGGAGGGAAATGAAACAAAAAGAAATCAAAAGCATTTGTCTCTTTAGATAGTCTCTCATCGTCTTGCCGGTAACCTCTTTCCAAGGTGACCTAGCCAAGCACTTTGTGGCTTTGACCATATCCATGTGCTGTTCCTAGCAGAATTTCTGTGTACGCTTTCCCTTTTTATTTTCCAATGTGCAGAATGGAAAACCAAATAGCTGCAACAAACAGACTGAACTGGGGTTTGCTCTGCACAAACACCAGTTTTTGAGATCATCTATCCCATTTTCCTCTGCCACTGGTGAGCTCCAAAGGCCCTGAATACCGGGTGATATGAACAGAGGAGAAAATGTTTCAGGTGGTGCAAAGGAGGTGAGTTTTCCCCTGCTCCCCATCGGCCTCCTTCCGTGGGAGGGATTGGAGCTGGGGACAGGCAACTGCCGCCTCATACCATGTGTAATTAGTGTCATTCTACTGATTGCAGTGGCGTTTTGTACAAGACAGGTTTTGGACTGGTGCCTTTTTGGATCTTATCCAAAGTCCAATTAGTTGGATGGACTCTTGCTGACCTCAGGCTGGGAACAGCTTTCACAGCTCCTCTTCTACCAGCTTCAATTCCTGGAATAGTTTGGGAAGGTAGGAGCTAGGCGGCTTTCAGAAATAGCTCAGTCAACACACAGGTCCCATCCGCAGAGGGAGGGAGGGAATCCTGCCTTGGAGCTCTGCTAAGCCTTCACTGGGCACAAAATGGACCCGTTGAGAATATATGGGGAACAAAAAAGGTGTCAGTACGGGGCAAGGTACTTGGATTGTACCGGCATTCTTGGGAGATGCTGTCTCCTAGTTCTTACCTGCCCCAAAAGAACTGTCATTCACACCTTTTATTACGTGGTGTAATCCAGCTCCCTGGAAACCCGATGAATACTTATTAGCAGTAGCATAATAACTTTCCTTTTGACAGCAGCGAAAGTTCTTTCATCAAATCTGTCATAACTTGAAACGATCTTTCTATTCATAATTGTACCTCATTCTAGGTACAAGTCTGAGGAGGGATTAATACTCCTTTTGTATCAGTGTTCAGGGCCTGAATTTCATTTTCATTAAGTCCTTTTTAATTTCCATTCACTTCTTAAGCCATCTTTGCGCTGCCAAACAGGAAGAGGAAAGCAATGCAAGTCGAAATGGACAGCAGGTCATAAATAACCAGCCCGTACGTGACCAGAAGAGAAAGTTTGCACCGTGGAGAGCGTTTGGGGTCCACGTAATGTTTCTGGGGTCTCCTCTGCTGTGATTGAAGTTCGTGCATATACACAACGGTCTAAAGAGGACCCCATGGTCGCTCAGAGTCCCAGGTAGTCAGGGCCAACAGATCCTTTGTGGGACTAAAATCTATTTAGCCCTTCTCCGGAGTGTGCGTAGTCAATAACCTGGGGATAAAGTATAGGCCATTGGATTGCATTATCAGAACATTAAAACCGGAGGACATAATTGCTCATAATACCTTCATGAAGGAGAAAGAGCATTCATTAAGAGCGGTATTCATAATGGGCGGAAGGGAAAGGATTCATAAATATGAAGAAATTACTTTACATTTTTATAGGCCATTATTCTCCCTAAGATGAATGACTTTCCTATTTTTAGAAGAGACTTAAGGGAAAAAAAAAAAAAAGTCTGGGTGAAAAATCAGTGTTCAGGTTGTGCACATTTTACATTACTGTAATCCAAGCACCCGTTGAAGAAATCGTGGCCACTTGCATGATTCATGAAGAACAATTACTCAAGTTATTGGCTAGAAATTGCATTTGGGGAAAAAAATGAAGCAAACGATGTAACAATCCAGTCAGTTCTGGGCATACTAGAGCTGATGCCACCACACCACATTTTCCTTCAAAAAGTTTACTAAAGTGGGAGAAACATGTATTTGGTCGCAATATCTGTGGTTAGGTGAAACCTTAATGATGCATGTGGATAAACTGAGTTTCAGATTTGCAATCTGCTCATAACAGACAAGAAAGAGTAGGAAAAGAAGTAAAATAGGAAAGAGGTGGAGAGAAAGGATTCTGAGAGGACTGCAAGAAAAGGAAAACAAATTCAGCAGTATGGGATTATGTTTGGAAGATATTCAGCACAAAACCGGAGTTCAGGTGAAGGAAAAACCCCAAACCAGAGAAATCAAATGTGCAACAGGAAAGGAAACAAACCTGGTAAGGGTTTCTTTATAATAAGATCATGTCAATCTGGAGAAAAGAATGATTTGAGCCAAATTTCAGAGGAGACGCAAATATAACTCTTGTGGTGGTGGGGAAGTTAAACCTGATGACTTAAAAAAAAAAAAAAAAGATAGAAAAATAATGAAACTCTGAATTTAAGACCTGGGAGGTAAAGCGAGAGGTTGTTTTTAGCCATTTGTTTTTTTCCCTTAAAGATAATTATTGTGACCTTATTTTGTCAAAAGTGGCAATGATGGATTTGACTTCAGCTGCACAGTTTTATCTTCTTGAGAAGACAGCAAACAACAAACTCGGCTCTGCTCTGCTCTGGCCATGACTCACCGGAGCACAGGCTGGGAGGCTGCTGCTCCCGCGCATCACTCAGATCCCTGCATGGGAGGGACATCCATCCTCCTTCCCACCGGGATCCGACACGCTCGTTAGTGCCTGAAATGATGCATTAGTCCCGCACCGAATACCCCGAGGCTGCAAAACTGAGTATGTTCCTCCTTGGTCATCCTTCACAGCACCACTCTAGAGATGGACAGGAGCATCCTGAAAGCAACAGATTAAAACTGGAAGTATAAATTATTGTCTTTGTCTTCCATACCGGGAACCTGCAAATCACAACCTGGTTTGATTCAGAAATCTTGTTTTTCCTATTGGGTAGAAAAACCCAGAGATGATGACGGACACACAGACATTCTAATGGCTGGGAGGAAAAATGGTCTCACGTCTTTGAAAACTTTGAAGTCCATAAATATTTCACCTGAGGAAAAGAAGAAGGTCTCAGCCCTCCATCTCTCAAACCCATTTTTTCAGTTCAGCTTCTTTGGCTTTGCTTTTAGCTTGGGTTCATCTTGAAACAGTTGACTGACAATTGATGAGTTTGAAACATTTCAGTTGAAAAGCTTGCGGCGACACGTAGAAAAATATAAATTGTTTTGACGCTTCTGACACTTCTTGCAAAACGCTCGCGGAGCAGAAAGCTCACCACGGGGCTGAGCGCGCGACCCGTTCGGTTGCAATAGGTAATTTCAAGATAAACGATTTGCTCTTCCCGTAGGACTTTCAAAGCCTCCTCACTCCGAATCCACGAAACACAGCACAGCCCCCAGCCTCTGCAAGGGGAACCAGGATGAAACCCAGCAACCAAGTGTGAAGTGAACCTGATGCTAAGGAAGAAATTCTGCATGTGCTGAATGGGCACATCTATCTTCTGGCCGATATTTTGGCAAACAAAATGAAAATATATGGATGATGAAATGAGACATCAGAAGTTGATGAAAAGGCAGTTAATTCCAGGGAATTTCGGTGATGAGGATGTCTGGTGGTTGTGTTCATTATAACATTAGAGTATGTGTTATTGTTGGAGAGCTGTTTAAATGTAATGAAAGGTTTCTTTGACTGAAACCACCCTTTAGCTAAGGCTGAGAAAGACTGTTTGCTTTTTCTGCCCCTTTTCTTCCCCTCTGAATGTCTGAGCAGTAAGACTAAGATTAAAATATTACTGAAAGGGATTGTTTGTTCAAGTATTTCTGCCTGGCCCAAAACAAGAAGAAAAAGCAGGTGAAAATACCAGTCTCCTTCCATTAAATTCAAACACTCTCATTGTCCGGTCCCTTTTGAAAGGCTGTGTCTGGAAATACAAACCCTTTAATGAACCCTTTAACGGCTGCTGCCTCACAGTCCTGGTGAGGATGCAGTGCCTAAACCAGGGACACTGTTGTCTACTGTGCTCAATCCAAGGCAGAACAGATGATTAAATAACGTATTTTTGCTCTGCGCTGACCTTGGAAGTACCCTGACTTAAAATATAATCCATCAAGCTTTTTATTTACACAGTTTTTAACCTGCTATGAACAACCTGCATCAAAAGTGCTGTCTTTCCAATGACACCTGGCATTCCCAGTGTCTACCAGCTAAAAAAAAGGCCAAATTCCTCCATGCAGGGCTTTCGAGATGCCACAAACCTTTGCTAGGGAAGGGCAGAAGCCATTAGTTCCAGTTCAGGGAGTTAAATGATGTGATTCTCTCTTCTTGTGTGCAACTTGTTATTTAAATATATTTTCTTGACGCTATTACAGCTGGAGAGAGCACCTTGATTGATTTTTTTGGTTCATGATTGAGTTTAATCTTATAGCTCAAGGTAGACAGCTTATGCATGAGGTTCATGCAAAGCTTTTTAATGATTCTGTGTTCCTGAAGAATTTTAACACTTTAATGTAAAGTAATGCATCTGGGCAATAGAAATGATAAGAAAGCCCCATAATATTTGCAAAAATAACTTATCTGCTCTGCACACAGAGAAAATAAATGAAGAATGCAGAGCAAGTCAGCCTGGAGGCTGGAGAAAAACGTTTTCTCTGTGGTTAGCAACGCGGAGTTTGCAACCTGAAGCCTCATCTTGGCCAAACCTTGTCCGGTCCATCGGCGCTGCAAGCAGCCCCCGTGGGATGTATAGGTCAAGCCAAAGATCTACCTTAATCCACCCCAGCCGCGTTTTCACTGGGTACAGTGGAAGTACGTCCTTACCTTGCAGGGATGCTCGAAGAATAAATCCCACTAACAACTGTGCTGAGCTCACAGGCTGCGATACTGAGAGTTCACGAGGCAGAAATTGCTCTTGGAACCCTGAGCTGCGCTTTAAACTTCTGCCTGAGCTTTCCTTCCTGTTATTCCTAGGGGATCACTCGGAAAAGCAATCTACAACTATCCTTGCTTTAAATTCATGGCGCACAGGACAACATCAGCCACTGCCCGTGTTAATTAGTGACAAATCTTAACGGAAAACCCAAGAGAGAAGTTAAGACTAAAGCCTTTCTTGCGCCGCAGAGATGGAAAACACATGGATGCGTCAGCCTCGAACCTCGGCATCATTCCAGAGATGGAAAATATTCCGGTTCTGCTTTTTTACCTTTTGTCTTTTGTCAAGCCTCGACCTCCTCACTGCTCCAGACCTCCTTGCATCGCCAGCAGCAGGAAACGAAGCATCATTAGGGACGGGTTTGTCTGGACACTGGACTTCCTCTTGGAAATGATTTGTTCGGGATTTTTTTCTTTATTTTCTTCCCCAGGAGGATCTAAAATTTCTTCATGAGCAACCTATTGCAGAAAAGCCCAAAGCACTCAAGGAGCTTGTGCCTTTTCCAAGCTCAGCAGCTTGGAAAGCTCAGCAGTTCCTCTGCCCGCGGTGCCAGAGCCGAGCGTGGGGCAGCTCCTCTCCGACACGATGCTGCAGAGATGCTGCGCTCGAGCTGAGCGTCAGGAGCCCGTCTGCAGCCATGAAGTGACTCGAGGGCTTGCAGACAAGAATATTTGGAAGCCAAAAAGTGACATGGTTTAAAAATTTCCGCTGTCTGTAGTGGTTTGCAGATGACCGATGTTAACGCCCTCTTGTCCGCAGTGTTTATCCAACGCTGGGGTGAAGCAGAAGAGGGGCTGAGAGCGCTGCTCGAGACGGCCGGGTCCGTTCGAGCCCTGCGAGTTGTGAGTGGGGTGGGAACAGAGGCAGAGCCAGGATCCGGCCATGGAGAGGTCCAGGGATGTTATCCGCATCCCTCTTTGTAATGGCCTGGCTGAACTTTTGGTCAGTGAGTTGGTAGCTCTGTTTCTAATTATCTGTTGTTTGTTTTTTATTTTCTGGCGTTTTTTTAGCGTGTGCCTATTTCCAGTGTGGGTGAATGGCCCTAATTCCTCTGTCCCGGGAGGAGGGGTGATGTTTCACCACTCCTTCACCCCCATTAGTGGGTGCCCCTGAGCAGCAGTGGTTCGTGCGGTCACCACGTGCTCCCTCCAGCTGCGATTTCACCTATCGGGCATGGGGAGAGATGAGGATCCCAAGCAAATATCCCTTCCTATTACCTGTACACGCTTAGACCTGGGGGGTTGTAGGGATTTACCTCCGTCCCGTGCAGGCGCTATGGGAGGAGAGGCTGTGCCTGTGCGGAAACGGTCCCGTGCACGTGGGCTCCTGCATCTTCTCGTGGTGCTGCCTTTCCTGCTCTGCGACAGGGGCTGTTGTCACACTTACCTCGGCACAGACAGGAAGCAAAAGGAAGTTTGCTGGTGCCTAAACAAACAACTCTTCCCTCTCTCTTTCTCCTCGTCCCTGTTTGCACCACCGGCGCCAGGAACGTGCCCGCAGTGTCCTGGAGGTGGCCCTGCCCTGGGCTGGGTGGCCCCTTGAAAGCGGTCCCGTCTCCGTAGCAAGCCCAGACGGTGATTCAGCCCGGCGCTGCCGAGGCGCAGGGCAAGTTACAGCAAGTCATTCCCAGGGCAGCTTCTCCGACAGAGCAAATCATCCTGACGAAGTGGACGGCACCCACCCCTCCTTCGCCCTTCCCAGCCGAAAGGCAGCTTTCCCGTGACTTGCCACCGCTGACTCAGCCGCTCCGGGAACTCGGCTTTCTGCGTGCCGAAATAAAGCAGGCAGAGGTGTCCCTGCAGCGGGTGTCCCGCCTGGGTGGGTGGGAGCACCGGGACACGGGTGCTGGCAGCGACAGGACTGTCCCGTCCTGATAAAACCCCTGCTCGCCGCTCAGGAACAAGCAGCACATTTCAAACGGCCACAGTTCCCCGGCGAGGCTGGAGAAGCGGAGTCCCCTGAAAGTTTCCACGTCTGCAGAGGATGCCAGGAAATGGCTCTTTCCTGCTCTGGGCTCCTGCAGAGCCCACGTCAGGTCAGAGCCGCCCGGGATGGGGCACCCTCCCCATCCCACTGCTCAGCCACGGCTAAGGGCAAAGGCAGACTAGGAGAAAGTGTCGTTCTGGAGCGCGAAGGGTGGTTAAGAAAACAAGGAGCGTTGGTAGGAACAAATTAAAGCCAGCTCAGCAGCAACCTGGCCTTGCACTTATTTCACCTGCTGCAGCGAAGCAGAAAAAGCCAGACGAAGCAGCGCAGGCAGAGACCACCTCTTTCTGTGACTCACCCCAGCAACCCGCTTCTGCAGGGTGGGAACACTTTGTTCCCTATAGCAATAGCATTTTTTTCCCCCCCAACTTACTCAGATCCATTTAACTTACCTTGTGACTCAGGACCCCCCGTCTCTTACTTTCCTTGCTGTTGCTTAGCAGGATGCATAATATGAAAGCTGCCGTTCATTCAGGTTTTTTAGTCCTCGGTGGCGGCTGCAGCTTCCTAGCTGGAGTCCAAATGAAACACTGCAAGTCAGTCCGGCTCCTTACGAAACCCAGCAGCCAGGTTGTTTGCAAAAGCGAGGGTTTTTTCTTGTTTCTTTGCTCGCATCAACTCGTGCCGGGTTGCTGTGCTTTTGTCCTGCCGTAGTTTCCTTAGGACTCGCAGCCCGTCTGTGGGGTTGCGCGGTGCCTCTCACAATGATGGAAACGAAGACCAAAAAATTTGTGAATAAAAAAAAAAAAAAAAAAAAACTCAAAAAAAACCCGCCCCAAAACCACATCAAAATTTCCAG
>VUYV01000171.1:1686373-1807849 GCA_008711295.1 Anarhynchus alexandrinus
AAAAAAAAAAAAAAAAAAAGTATCAAAAAACCACAGACCCAAAACCACATCCAATGTTCCAGCCAAGAGAGAAAGTGCTGGGATCACATGGAAATAATTTTTCTTTGGGAGATTTCAGCATCTTTTTAGGCAGGAGAAAGGAGAAAAAAAAAAAACCACCCCAAACCCTCAATAAAAGCCCTGGCTTTTGTGCATGAGCTGTAAAGGCGGCAAAGGCATTTTGAAGGGGTGCAGCAATGGAAACTGCCCCTGCAGTGATGCTGGGGGAAGGTGCAGGTGTGTGGCCGGGTGCCTGGGGACCGGCCAGCACCAAGGGAAGATGTCACCCCCCCTGTCCCATGCACCTCCCTGCTGAAAAACAAACTGCTGGCTCTTTGCTTCTGGGTGAGCAGATTTGGGGCCAATCTCAGGACAGTGACGTGCAGCTGCAGTACACTGTTTTCCCTCCCTGCTTCTCAGGTTTAGGGGATAACGCCTTATGCCACACCATCCAGGGCAGGATGCGGTGAGCGTTAGCATCCTGTGCCTGGGAAAGGAAGGGGAGGTCAGACACAGGGGTGAAACTTCCGCAGCGCGTGTTTGCAGACGCTCGTCTCCCATCACTACCCATTTGCTGGTGGTGCGTTTTGCACCCGCTTTTCTATAGCACCCAGAAATGTGCGGAGAGGGAGGTGATTCTGCCCCTCTACTCCACTCTCCTGAGACCCCCCCTGGAGTACTGCCTCCAGCTCTGGAGTCCCCAACATAAGAAGGACATGGCCCTGCTGGAGCGTGTCCGGAGGAGGGCCACGAGGATGATCCGAGGGCTGGAGCACCTCTGCTGTGAGGAGAGGCTGAAAGAGTTGGGGCTGTTCAGCCTGGAGAAGAGAAGGCTCCGGGGAGATCTTATTGTGGCCTTCCAGTCCCTAAAGGGGGATTACAGGAGAGCTGGGGAAGGACTTTTTACTCGGGCATGTAGTGACAGGACAAGGGGGAATGGATTCAAACTGGAAGAGGGCAGGTTTAGATTGAACATTAGGAAGAAGTTTTTCACTTTGAGGGTGGTGAGGCACTGGCACAGGTTGCCCAGAGAGGTTGTTGAAGCCCCATCCCTGGAGGTGTTCAAGGCCAGGCTGGATGTGGCCTTGGGCAACCTGGTCTGGTGGGAGGTGTCCCTGCCTATGGCAGGGGGGTTGGAACTCGATGATCTTCAAAGTCCTTTCCAACCTAAACCATTCTATGATTCTATGACTGGGGACTGAGTTACCGTCTCCTCTGGCTAACTGCAGGAATTACAGCCGGGGTGCCCTGAGGGTCTGTGCGGGATGGGAAGCATAGAGGCCATCCCCAAAGGATGCTGAGCAAAGGGCATCTGCAGAGAAGCCATCCAGCCCTGTCCTGCCCTGGCTGGCGCATCTGCAGGGGAGCACACAGTGGTCCTGACCATGTGTGAGTCCCTCGGGAGGGCGGGTGGCCACCATGGAGTGAGGAGGCTGCAGAACTGAGCGCAGCACGGCGCAGTCATGCATGCTGCATTCCAGCAGGATCATCCCTTAGCCAGGAGATAATTTTTCACAGAATTTTTTCACAGAATTTTTCACAGAAAGAGTTGTTGGGCATTGGAATAGGCTGCCCAGGGAGGTGGTTGAGTCACCATCCCTGGATGTGTTTAAGAGCTGTTTAGATGTGGTGTTGGGGGATATGGTGTAGGGGAGAACTTTGTAGAGTAGGGTAGATGGTTGGACTCGATGATCCCAAGGGTCTCTTCCAACCTAGACAATTCTATGATTCTATGAATGTGGGATGTAGCACAGATGGTTCTTGTCCAAGGGACTGCTGAGACAAAGTCACTCGGGACGGCACGGAGCAGCCATGGGGGTTTCAGAGCGCGCCGAACATCGCACACCTCCCCGGCCCCGGGGCAGAGCAGCACTGCACCAATGCTCTTTGATTTTGGTGCCCGCACTTTCTTAGCTGAAATTGCATGCTTGGCCGTTTCCAGCCCTTGGAGAAAAGCACATTGGGGGCTTTATTTAAAACCAGGTTTGGGCTGTGAATCTGGGGGGTTTGGGTGGTGGTTTTTTTCTTTCTTTTTTCTTTTTCTGTTTTGCAACTGCCTCCCATTAATTGTAAAAGAGGAAGTTAAAAGAGATGGGTATCGTGTATAGCTCCAGCATTGTTCCTGCACTAAGACTGAAAAAGCAAAGCAATGCTTTCGATTGTCCTGAGACCATCAGGAGGGGAAAGGTGTGTTTTGTCCTCTCGCGGTGCCCTTCCCCACTTCAGGTCACAACTCCGTGCTTTAAATATTCCTCCCCCGCAGTCCCCCCTGCTCAGCCGCCTGCCCTGCTCCAGACCCCAGCACTTCAACACCTCACCAGTCCATGCGGACACATGCTGGTCAGGTCATGCCTTTTTTTTGGGAGGGCGTGGGGAGGGGAAACAGTCTCTGCCTTACCTAAGGAGGGATGAGATGTGAGAGCACCTTGGGAACCTCTCTGCTTTTTCAAAACCCCTTCAAAGCCTCCCCATCCCTCCCTGACCCAACCAGGCTGGGGACATCTCAGCCGAGGTCCCCAGAAAGGTCCCCCATCCCTGCTGCAGGTGCTGGTGTGTCCCAGCTCCTCATCGCTCTGCATCGCTGTACCACCGCCCAGCGGTCGCCCGTCCCCCGTAGCTCGGAGCCCTGGATCAGAGGCAGGAGACAGCTGTCACGATGGAAAAGGGGTTTCGCACGTCTTTGCAGAATTAAATAAGAAACAAAACAACCGTTAAAGCTGTAGGTGGACCTGAGTTACAGAAGGAAGAACTCAAATTGTTTGCAGATGACTTATGCTGGGAGTGTTTTTATATTGGTGGTGTTAAATAAAAGTAGCAGGTGATTAAAACAGACTGCAGCATGATTTTTTTTTTTTGTATGTTAAAAAATCTGCAACCAGAGTGATGAGGAGAGGGAATAGGGGATATTGGGGTGCAAGAGCTGCCCCTGTATCGAGGGGGAGGGAAGATTTAGATGTGCTGCCATTGCTATACTGGGAGGCTCTGTTCACAAGGACCAGTGAGGCAAAATGTAGAGGTTTGCTGCTGTCCCGGCACGAACCCGAGCAGCATCCAGCTCTCCATGAGTCACCCTCCGGTGCTGGGCTCCTCCAGACCAGCCTTCCTGGAGCCCCCCCGTCCCCGTCCCTGTCCCCGTCCCCATCCCCTCCTGCCACTGCAGTGGTCCCTGTCCCAGCCCCGCATGGACGGGCAGGAGGGACTGCGCCGGGCAGAAGCCACCTGGAAACGGGCACAGGGAACCCCGTGCAGCGAGGGGGGAAATGAGGCTGCAGCCTTCCCAAAGCTGCCAGGAAAAGCCAAACCTTACTCATGCTCTTTTTGGAGGGACCTCAAACAGTCTCTAAAAAAAGAAATTACTTTGCCTCACAAATGCCGACCAAAAGCCTTTCCTGTCATCTTCTCTGTTCTGGATTTAACACCAAATTTGTGTAACGTTTTCTCATCCACTGAGTTTCCCTGGTATTCTGCTCCATCTCCCTGCTCTGCTCTTGGCGCTGCTCAGCCCCTTCCGTGGAAGGGAGAGGTTCCTCCATGTGTCCTGCATCAGTGCCTCCAAAGCCACCCCGTGGGAGTTGCTGCATTCGTTTACATGGTCCCACAAATCACCTGAACTCCAGGAGCAAATATTCTGCATTAACGCATTGTGTGTTAGTGGAGGCACCACATAGGTGACAGCAGCGTCTTTTCAGGATTTGGGTCTATCTGCCTCCCCGAAGCAGATCAGCAGTGTGTCCTGAGCACTCTGTGTATGCTTCGGGGAGTTTCTTTCCTTCGTTATCTGGCAAATATTTATAATTAGAACACAATTAGTAAATAGTATCTATCAGCCCTGCTGAGACACAGGACTGCTTTGCCTCAAGTACATCCTTGCAACAAGGACCAATATCAAACAAAAATGCAAAGGCAAATGCCAAACACTTGAAGCAGAGGGAGACCGCAGTTTGGTTCCTGGCTCCGCCGCCGACGGCGTGGGGTTTTGGGAAAGATCCCCTCCGCCCTCCTGGGGGTGGCACGGCTCTTCTCCCATTCTTCGTCGCCTATTTTTAGACTAAGTTCTTCAGGGCAAAAAAATGTATAATCGGAGTGCAACCGGGCAGAGCTCTGGTTTCACAGGGGGGTGTGAGGCCGCCACTGAGAGCTGACTTGCACGGATATAAAAATAGTTTATAGATGTAACTCTACAGAAAGAGTGTTTGGGGCTCCAAAAATGATCTTAGCTGGTCAAAAACTGTCCAAAACCAGTCTGTATGAGAGATTTTTATTTTTACTCTGAAACTTAGGAGAGAAGAAAAATGTTATGGTAACCAGCGCCTGGCATCAGAGCCGGTGTCTCCAGATTAAACAGGTTTCCTGCCTCTTAAAACGACAGCCTCCTTTTTCGAAATAATAATCACATTCAAGGAAGAAGGATATTTCTGTTTACACAGTTGATTTATAAAGCTTGGCTTTTGTCCACGCAGGGAGCAAGGAAACGAAAAATCAGTTCTGCGCGCGGCCGAAGGCCTGCAGCAAATTAATAAGGAACTCCGTGTGCGACGGAGCAGCGGGTTCAGGGCACGCTGAGCCCCTCTGCCCCCGCTCTGCTGGAGGGAACGGGGGCACTTATTGCAGCGAATGCAACGAGAAATTAAACTATACTCAGCTACAAAACGGGCGCAGTAGCGGTAAATTGAAGGGGCAGAAATGGCGAGCTGGCAAAGCCGCGGTTTTCTTTGCAGCCGCGGTGTGCTGAAATTGGTGTGGTCTCCAGGGATGCGACTGTTTCTTTCTAATCCCTTAATTGATGAAGCGACGAGTTTTTTTTTAGGAGGGTGCTGACTCTGTGCTGCGGGATGAGGGGCTTTCCCTATTCGGGAGCACGTGCTGGAGGATGAGCGTTTATGGCCGGGGAAGGACAGCCAGAGCCACACGCGTACACGAGCCCTTGCTCCAGGTAGCCAATATTCGTGACCCCCGTGCCGAACC
Organism: Anarhynchus alexandrinus; assembly: GCA_008711295.1. Taxonomy (NCBI): domain Eukaryota; kingdom Metazoa; phylum Chordata; class Aves; order Charadriiformes; family Charadriidae; genus Anarhynchus; species Anarhynchus alexandrinus. The sequence goes on from VUYV01000171.1 coordinate 1,691,378, forward strand.
CGGGATGCGGTCAGCTGCGGTGTGCCGGGATGCCGGAGCCTCCGCGCTCTGCAAACGCGTGTCCCTGCGTGGTCAGGCCACAGTCACAGCTCTGCTTGCGTAAAAAAGAATATATATGTATTATATACATAAGAAGGACATGGACCTGCTGGAGCGTGTCCAGAGGAGGGCCACGAGGATGATCCGAGGGCTGGAGCACCTCTCCTATGAGGAGAGGCTGAAGGAGTTGGGGCTGTTCAGCCTGGAGAAGAGAAGGCTCTGGGGAGATCTTATTGCGGCCTTCCAGTACCTAAAGGGGGCCTACAGGAGAGCTGGGGAGGGACTTTTTACTCGGGCATGTAGTGATAGGACAAGGGGGAATGGATTCAAACTGGAAGAGGGCAGGTTTAGATTGAACATTAGGAAGAAGGTTTTCACTGTGAGGGTGGTGAGGCACTGGCACAGGTTGCCCAGAGAGGTTGTTGAGTCCCCATCCCTGGAGGTGTTCAAGGCCAGGCTGGACGTGGCCTTGGGCAACCTGGTGTGGTGGGAGGTGTCCCTGCCTGTGGCAGGGGGGTTGGAACTCGATGATCTTCAAAGTCCCTTCCAACCTAAACCATTCTATGATTCTATGATTCTGTGAAAAAGGCGTTGGAAACATCTCAGCCGGTGTCCACAGACATGCTCATCCTTTCTCCTTCTAAGTGAAGGCATACCTTTTCTTTTTTTTCTTTTAAGCTTTCAAACACGCTATATATAATGGCTGAAGTTATTTGAGTTGTAACCAGCTCTTTAAACGAAAAGGCGTGCTTCATATGGATTTTTCCACCGCGCTGAACTCGGCGAGAGCGATGTGTGTCCGCTCCCCCCTCCCGCCCGAGGCCGGGGCTCTGTGCCATGACAACGTCTGCACCACGTGGCAGAGACGCACGCACAGATGATTCCTATGGAAACATTAAATATTAAACTAAGTTTCCTCCTGGCTTTCTGCTGGGGCGGCGTTTTGGATGCCGACAGCCCCTTGGCGTTCACCAAACGCAGTCAGACCTCTGTGATGTTTAACTCGCAGCCCGGCCGATGCCCCGGGAGCCGGCAGGGTGTGTGCGGAGAGATGATTAATGCAGCGGCTGCGCTAAACTCCAAAACGAAGTGGAAAAAGTGAAGAGCAGCTCTCCACGCACTGCCGTGTCAGCCAGGCAGCCCAGGAAGAGTTTTCAAAGCCTCTAATATAGTAATCCCCAACTGATAATATAATTTGTGTGTGTGTATATGTATATATTCATGTGTGAGTATGTGGTGCTTTCAAGTGGCCAATTGCACAAAGCCAAAAAGAATTACGAGCTAATTGGAATTTAAACAGCAGCGTGTGAATGATAATTGGGAACTGCTTAAGAATAATTTACTAAGTGGCGTGAAAGCTATGATTTCACAACAGAGTGAGAAAACATTTATGGGAGAGCCTGGTTGGGAGGGGGACTGAAAGCTTTCTGGATGAGAAGAAACGCTGCGCGTAATGGGTAATGAGGAGAAGTGGGTGGCTTTCTCCGGGCTGCCGGAGCCTTCCAGGGCTGCTCCCACTGAGCAATATTTGCGAAGGCGAAAAGCGACGACCGGGATAAACACAGGTTAATCAGCCTCACGGGGAACATGTCAAAGTCACGGAACTGCTGATGATGTCTAATGAAGAGTTAATGGAGGGTGACACGGCCAAAGTCAATCAACCAGGACTGGTGGGAAACAGACCTCGTAGACCTAATTTCTATTATATATTACAAGTTTATTTGATGCAGGTAGGAAGACTTTGGCAAAACACTGGTCAAAACCTTTTAATTAAAAAAGGGAAGTGATACTAATTCAGGCTGGCAGGGAGAGATGGGCGAGCAGGTTTGCAGCAGCGTCCTGGGGAGGGCTGATGTCTCCTGCCGTCCCGGCTAACGAGGCACGATGCAGCAAGACCTGGTCACGACCAACCGGGTGAGCTTTGCCAGGAACCTGCGGAATAACCAAGAGGTACTCTTAAAATTGAAAGGATCTGCACTGAGCTGCAACATTGATTCGTCATTAAACCTCATCTACAAGCTGTCAAGCTTTCAGGCCCTGTTCTGAAACCTGAATTTGGAAATTTTGAACGATTGGAATCTCGGATTTGAGTTAAGCCTTTGTTAAATGGAAATGGGACTTCCCAGTGGTCATAAATAGCATATCCATCTCCCCTTGTATCTGCCTTCCCTTTGCATAAAAAGCAGCTTTGTTATGCTGAGTAACCTCTTAAGCGGGACTTAGAGCATGAATTCACGTTAAACCCTGGGTTTAGTGTCATTAGCACCAGCTAATCTTACAGGGCTTTAGGTATGTGTTGTAATGCTACCTAAGCCCTTTCTGTGCCTCCTCTTTTTGGGGAGAGCAGCGCAGGTTTGTAGCCGTTCTCATAGCGTCTGTCTGATGGTGGGGGGAGCGTTTGCTCGGGTCGGTGGCACACACCGTGGAAGTTTCATACCGTTCTTGACTTGTTCTGTGCATGTTCTCAAAACCTCCCATTACTTCAAGTAATATTAGGCTATGAGCCCTGTTCCTGCCCTTAGACTCTTAAAAATCCAACCAAAATAGCTAAAGCCAGGAAGAAATCCTTGGCAGCACCAGCGTTCAGTGTTCAGATAGGTTTATCACACGGACTGTATTTGTACAGAAACCAAAATGAGCTGAGAAGGAAAATATTTCTCTTTGTTGTTTTGTTTCCAGGACAAAAGAGAGTTTTGATTTTTCACTTTCATTTCCTTTCCAGTTTTAAGATTACTTGTAATTATATGGTGCCGAGCAAATAAATGATGCTCTACCTTTTTGTAAATGACTTGGAAGTTTTCTTTAATCCCTTGGTAGGGTTCACCTGGTATGTCATTCATCACGCCGCTGCTCTGCATTCCAGCAACTGGGCTCATTTAATTTGCTAGGCTGAATGAAATAGCTTTACCATGCCTGCTTATACAGAAGTAATGATGGGTAGAACCCCGTAGCACATAATAATTGCTATTTTCCACAGAGAGATGCATGCATGTTCTCAGAGTAATCTTTAAAAAGTTAAAACTCATGAGAGTGAGACGGGCTGCGGACAACAGAGTAAAAAAGACGGAGGGTGGTTTTCTTCCCAGATTTTTTTTTTTTTTAATCTCTAGTTTTTTGGTTTTAAAAGGGTATTTGCTGGTTGAATCGCTGGGCTGTGGGACAGCACAATCTCCCTCCCCAGCTGCAGGTCCTGTCTCTCCCTGTGGGCAAAGCATCCCCACACCTACAGCCCCGGGAACTGCTTCAGCATGTTCTAGGTTTGAGCCTCTATCACGCTCATCCCCCCGTAAAAGCGTCAGTCTGAAACCCACCTTTCACCTAAGACTTTTCTGTCGGAAGAGGAAACTAGAAAACAGATTGCAATAATTTTTCACTGGGGAGATCAACGCAAGGGATGGGTCCAGACAAGCCCTGGTGTCTGAGGACACATTGCCCGGCCGGCTCAGCTCAACCCATCGATCCTGGCAGCGCGTTGACATGTGTCGGTCACCCCAGCGCAATCCATACGCTGACATTTCGGGTGGTCCAAGCAAACCTTTCCCCAGCATGGAGGAGCTCAGGCTGCCTTTGCCTCCCCTCGGCTCCCCCGCCTGAGCCCGGGCAGCGTTTCTGCTCTTGGATGGCTCGCAGCTCCTCTTCTAATCTCCTATTAAACACTCTCCGGCTATCGCCGCTCAGCCTTCACACTTATTTCCTGCGCCGTGGCAGACAGGGCTGAAGCTATCGGTGAATTTTGATTCCCTGGTGGCAGTCGCAGAAGCAGTGTGGAAGAGTTGGCTGAGATATCAATAAGCTAAATCTGTCCCCTCCGTTCCTCTGAGAATTATTCTTCGTTTCTTAAATTGAGGCTATTTTATAAAGTCATAGATTTTTGCTCTTAACATTTAAAGAATGCTCAGCCAGAGAGATTTCCAAGGGCAAGGACCTGTGATTTAAAAGTGGGAGCAAAAATCACTCATCTCCATGAGGGAATCAGAGATAAGGCAGTTAAATAAAAAATTACAGAATGCGCTTTATAAACAGATTCAATGCCAAAACTTTTGCTGCTCTCGTGTTACTCCTGAGTTGCCACAAACCCCAGGTTTGCTTTTAAGAATTTGTAATTGAAGGAAACAGAGAGAAGAATCTTCGGGCAAGTCGGGGGCAGAGATGATGTGCGCAGAGAGCTCATGCCGGGCTGGGCTGCGCTCAGACACGAGGCTGCCGTACCGCCGTGGGACGTGCGTGCTCCTGGCTCACATCGAATGCTGAGCGAAGCACACAGAATCAAATCTCTCTCTCTGGCATTTAGTCCAATGCTTCCAATCTGTCTTACCTGCCAAGGTGTGAGCACTCACACAGATAACTCATACGGCTCCGGTGCCGCATCATTCATCGAGTCGGGAAGGCACCAGGCAGGAATACACATGCCCATGGCAGTAAGGAGTGGTGATTTCAGTTGGGCTGGTATAATTTTGGATACTTTCTTTTTTTTTCATATCGATTTGGGTCTCATTTTTAAGCAGATGCAACATTGTCAGACCTGGATGTTAAGAGGTCTCTGGCACTTCAGCTGGAGCAGTCTGCTGGGGTGGCCGCAGCACCAGGAACAACCACACAGCTCTTTTTTCCATGCTGACTGCCAGGCTGAGGATCTCAGCTCGGAGCCCAGTACCCGCAGCTAGCGGTAGCCAAAAGCATCATTTTTTCTTCTTGCATCTGGAGAAAAAGAGGAGGAAGGGCAGCGTGTAACATCGATCTGCGGGAGCGCTTGACATTGACATATACCATGAGTATTTTTAGCAGCCAAGCGCACTTTTTCTTGGCCACATCGTGACACCTGAGACCACTCCTACAACATCAGTATAAGGGTAATCGTTTTATGACGGGAGAGGGGAGGCACAGAAAGGTTAAATGCTTTCTCTCCGTCTGCACAGGACGACAGCAGCAGACCTGGGCATCAATCTCAGGATCTCCCTGCACCTCCCCACCGCAGCCTCGGAGGCTGTCAGCAGAGCGGCGATGGTTCAAGGGCTAGCTGCCACTTCTGTCACCCTTTAGCAGGTCTAATAGAGACACCTTCGTAAGGAAGGCAGGCAAGACACCAGCTCCATGACTGGTGTTCCTGGTGCCCTTCCCGGCTCGGCCAGCACAGCTCCCATCCATCATCTGATGCATTTCAGCACTACACTTCCAAAAGAGGCTGTAGTACAATAACTTTTAGGCACATTAGCATCAACTTCAGAGCGGTCCGAGGTAAGAGGTGACAGAGCACCAGGAACACTTCAAAGTGAAGGTGAGGAACGCACGTGTTCACCATCTGAACCTCTTACTGTAGACCAGAAGCTGCATNCACATTAGCAGCAACTTCAGAGCGGTCCGAGGTAAGAGGTGACAGAGCACCAGGAACACTTCAAAGTGAAGGTGAGGAACACACGTGTTCACCATCTGAACCTCTTACTCACTGCAGACCAGAAGCTGCATCCCTTTCTTGAGTCTCACACAAGCAGCACTTCAAGTCTCCAATGTACAAAAGTTTAGAGGTCGAATTGACCCCAATCAGTGCCATCAGTTGTCAAATTTTTGGGGCTAACAACAGCCTTGATGCAACTCTGTGGGTCAGTGCTCAGAGTGGGCACAGGACTTCGGTGTCTCCCAGTGCAATGCTGCCTGAGCTCTTCACAGCCTTCACTGCATTTACCCCTGTGAGATTTCATTGCCACAGGGCAAGCAACTGCTACAGGGTGGGCTCAGCAACTTGCAAAACACGTTGAGTTTTTGGCAGAGAAGGGCACTGGGCTGGAGCTCTTCCATTCCCAGTGGCCTCTGAGAGAGGCTATTAATAGCTGGAGAATGGATAAGAAGCAAAGCAAAGAGTTTAAATTGGACATCTTGATATTGAGAAATTGGCCTCGTGTGGGAATCCAGTCCTGTGAAATGGAGTGGCAGTGATCTCCATGCAGGGTCTCTCAGGTTGATGACCTCCAGACTGGTTTGAACGGGGTCAGTGTGACAATCAGTGGTTGATTTTGTTTTCTCTTTGGCAGTAGCATAAAGGCAAAGTCGCTGGCAATGCTAACCGATGTTATGGCAGCCAAAGACCTCCTGTGGAGTGCCCGTGCATTTTAAAATCCTACTCTTGCACAACCACCGTGGATCAAATGAGCCATTGAGGTGAGACACTTCTGCGCTGAGCCCACCTTTTCCTTTGCTAAATAAAAATCACATCTCTCTGCTTTGACGTTTCACTGTTGGCCACGGATCAAACACACGGGATGAAGACGAAGCTGTCCATCCGCGGGGCCAGGAAGCAAAGCCTACCACTGATCTTAGTGATGTCCTTCATTAGGTGGGTTCCTGTCTCAGAGCAGTGAGCGCTGATACAGAAGCGCAAAGAGGAGAAAGTATCTGTCAGGGGCATAATGTGGAGCACAGACAGAGCCAGAGCAGATCTGCCCAACCACGAACAGCAATTGCCAAAGACAGATGTTTGTCTGGTCTTAAATTACATTGCCTGCATGCCTGGAAAAGATACTGTTTTATAAATAGCAGTGCTGCAATCCCCTATGGCTTCCCATATTCAGGTCCCACCGGAAGGCATGCGGGTGTTAGACAAAACCAGCTGGAAATGGGCGGTGGGTAGAAAGCGTTTAGGGGTGTCTGGCAGTTGGGTGTCTTGAGCTTCTTCATGGGAAGTCAGTCTTTGTTGAAGAGAGGGGGAGTGTTTTGTCCTTTCTGCTCTGCACTGCACAGGAGAAACCCCGGGAAAGCACTATGTTGCTAGATGGAAAAAATGGGTTTAAGGTTTTTGGCATCGAAGTGTTTCAGCAAGAGTCCAAATTCTCCATGAATAGCAGACATTTGCCACAAATGTACATAAGATCCAGGCTGTAAAGCAGCATTTCCCCCACTCCTGTGCTGCCTTCATTTCCTGGGCAGGATCTCAGAGACCTCCGGCTGAGTAAGAGCCCCGAGGAGATGCCACAGATTGAATGCTCATTGCAGATTAAAACCCAAATAGAGCCGGATTCCCAGCCCTGCGCGGTGCTGGCGGGGGGCCGTCCCCTGGGACAGGGGTGGATGATGCTGCACAGTGCTCCCGCTCAATTCATGGAGCCGCCCTCACTGTTTGCAGGGTCAGCCACTACCTCTATGAGATCCACCTCCTATCAGTGTCAAACCACTGATGAGTGTGGACCCAAAACTTCATCTTGTGCTTTATTTAGGAGGCAGACGATGGAGCTGCGCCGATGCAGATGACGTGCACTAATGCCTGGAGGAGCCAGGACTGCTTTCTCCTTGCCCCAGCCTGCCCCAGCCTCTCTCCCCAGCAGCCGGCAGGGCTCAGCTCCTCTCCCACGCCTGCTGGTCCCAGCGATGCCGCAGCCCGGCTCAGCGCTAACGGGGGCTGTTTGCCACGTGCAATGGGCTCGTTAGGAGCTGCTCCCTGTCTCGGACCTCCGGGTGTCCTGCCCGTGCTGCTTTCTCTGAGTAGCCATTTCTGCGTACAGCACAGGCAGAAAAAACAAATGTCATCTAATGTTTTGGGGAGAAGGAGGGGGACAGCCAGCGTGACTCACCCATGGACTAACCCGAAACATTCTGCATTACAATTTAATGTGATGGAAAGCTACAATTAGCTCTAATTAAAGCAGGCTCATTGCCTCGCCGAGAGCAGAGCTGCTGTCAGTTCCATTTTCTTACCTTTCCACAACACCGACACGCTGCAATTCAGCAGATTAATACTCTCGGCACGAAGTACTCCCCACGTAACACTGATGAATGGGCGCTGAGGATTTATTACTAATACACAATCGTGGGGCTCAGAGGCTCCCTTGGAGAGGGGGTGTATTTACTCAGGGTAAAAAGTCAGAACATGGGGAGGGCAGATGTGGGATGTGCCGGGGGTGACACAGCCCCCTGGCAGGGCTGGGATAAACCCACCTTCCCCTGTCTTACGGGCAGTGACGGACCCAGTAGAGCCCAGAGCCAGTTGCCTCCAGGCATGGCAAACTGAGGATCATCACGTCCTGAAGAGTCTCCGCCACGTTTCCGAGCTGCGTCTCAGAAAACCACTAATAAAAGGATGACACCCAGAAGTTATTATAAAGCAGATCTCATAAATTTTTGTCGCAGTCAATGAGCATCACTGGGCTTCCTGGAAAGAGATGTAAGACCCCTTTCATATCCTTTCTTAAGCTGATCTCTTTGCAAACTATTTCATGTGCAGATAAGGCGTGTAACCCGCACCTCCGCCTGAGGATGAGCGAGCGTTGCTCTCCTCTGTCGTGCGATAACAGCCGGGGCCGCTCTGCTCTGTATTCAGTGCAGTCGTGAGCAAAGTGAATCACTCTCATCTGCGATGCACAGTGTTCAATGAGCAGAGATGCTCTATTCTTGCAATTAAATGTAATTTCTCTGTTGCCCTAGAGAACACAGAACCTTACCTCATTAGTGCAGCCAGTCTTTTACCCATGCCAGGACAGGATTTTATTATAGCTGTGTCGCACAGGATACTGAGTCGAGACTTGTGCCATTCTGGGTCACGCTATTAACTGAAAAAAATCTCTGTTACAACGGAAGGATTCACATCAGCAGATATCTTGAATGTTTTCCTGAAATCAATCATCTTTAGGGATTAATACAGCTCATGTCATGAGAGTGTCGAAGCCTCTGACAATCGCACAGCATCTGCCTGCGCACTCTGGGGCTTGGCCAGGAGCTGCGTTCCCCCACGCAGGAGATTTCACCCCATTTTGCTTCTTACTTTGAAGCAGAAAGGAATTAAACATAAAGAAAAGTTGGGATTCAAATGCAATGTTTTATGTGAATTTCAAACGCCATAAAATGATAGAATAGTAGAATCATAGAATCATGGGTTTGGGTTGGAAGGGACCTTTAAAGGCCACCCAGTCCAACCCCCCTGCAATAAGTAGGGATGTCTTCAACTAGATCAGGTTGCTCACAGCCCCATCCAACCTGGCCCTGAATGTTTCCAGGGATAAATATTGGTGCACCGAATGTAACCATTTCATTTTAAAATAATAATAAATGCCTGCATTCCCTCCTGGGAGGGTCCGAAGAGGAGATGTTGACCTGGGGTGGCTTTCTCGTCTCCTTTACATTGCCAGGACGTGGGGAAAAGGTCCCCGGGTGGTGGGCAGCGCAAGGAGCTCGGTGGTGCCCCAGGCGTTCGGCTCCCTAAAGGTAAAACGTCCACCTCCCATCTGCAGAGAGATGTGAGCAGCAGAGGGAAAACCGGCTGAGACCCAACAATCGCACGTCATTGTGGTTAATGGCTTATTGATGGGATTACAGCTTTGCTTTCTATCATTAAGACGCGAGATCTGGTTTTAGATTTTTACTAATTTGTTTGTTCGTAACTGTTCAATAGATCTTTCCCGCAAACATGCTTCAATCTCTGGGTTGTTCACAGACATGTTTGCTCAATGTATTCCTGTTCGCTTAATGAATTCCAGCTGTTCATTAGTATACCTATCATATGATATTACTTCTGTTTCCTGAATGGATGCAATAAAATAGATACATTAAATAAAAAGTAAATTAGACAAGAAAGGAAGGCTGGAGGGAAAAAAAGAAAGTTTCATCAATATTTTCAGGAAGAAGAAGTGAAAAACACGTGGACTTTACGCTGAAGAGGACAATCCTCCCCCTATGGAGGCAGAGCAGTGGGGCAGTGGCGAGGCAGTAGCGGACATACACTGCATCAGCCGTGGTCCAAAGCTGTAACCCTGAGTCACGATGAGTCAAAAACATGGGAAAGTGACAAAGTTTCAGTGTTCACATCTTTAGTAAAAGCAAAATCTGCTCTGTAGAGCCTATTTCACCCTGCACTGTCATCCTCACCACATAAACCTCCGTCACAGTGTAAAGCTTGTATCTCAAGCAGAGCAGAACGGAAAGCAGATTTCCTATTTCCCCAAGGAGCTTTCAGGATTTTCAAGTGGTTTTCCACCCTGAACCTGAGAGCGGATGAAAAATCTCAATTTTTTGTGAACTGGAATCAATGAACTTTCTAATTTTGGCTTGGCTGACAAGCTGTATTGATTTTAATTTTATTTTTGTTTCCCTAGAAAATTACTTCTATTTCACAACGGAAACGAATTCAGTTAGAAAAAAACCTAATGACCCAATGTGCCTCCCTTCCCAGGCACCATTCTGACAGGTCAGTCACATTTTCTCCCTCGGGATTTTTCCAAAGGAGGATATTTGTGGACACAGATTCCGAATCCTACCGTGCAATCCACGATGGCAAATTTAATTTTGCAATAATGGTTTTTTGTTGTTGTTAAATAAATCTGTTCAAACACCAAAGGACACCAGGCAGATGTAGGATTCATTCCCACCGCAGTGGAGCCATCCATATCCCACCCACCCACTATCCCAGTAAGGATAATCAGAGCTGCAAACTGGGGGATATTTCAGCAGGAGCTGTCGCGTTTTGGCACTCTCGCACGAATGTGTTTGGAATATATTTCCAGTTCCTCAGTGCACCTTGTAATTGAATCAGATAAACACGGGGAAAGTACAGCGATACTCAGGCGCCGCGGAGCGCTAGTTGTATGATTACAGCAAATCTTTCAGCTCCCCTGAGCTCCCTGACAGTGACTTATTTCTGTATTTGTAAGTGCTGCTGTTTATGATGGAGGAGTCCACAGGACAATAAATAGGATAAAAAGCCAGGCTGAGGAATTTGATTACTGTAAAATCTATTTATTTCAAGTATACCAGTTATTTCTATTATGGGACATTTTAGAAATAATTCTGCGTCTTGAAGTAGTTTAAAGAGGATTAATTTTCTGGGGAAAAAAAAACCTTTCTCAAATCCATTCTATCTGTTTCTTGGACAAAGTGTGAAATTAGGAGCTTATCCTAAAATCGCTGAAATCAAAGGCAGGTCTTTCCCTTGACTTTAGGGGGTTATAAATCAAATCGGATGTGAATAGCTGAGCAGTACCGTTGCAAGGGACAGCTGCTGCACGGAGGAGTGATGGGGCCGGAGATGTGCAGTCCCAATAAACACATGGATGTCATCCGACAAAAGACAGGGCTGGGCTGGGTGGCAGAGGTGCCACCTGAGAGCTTCAGACTTCACCCAAGATGTTTCTGGATCAAGATTATTTTTCCAAACCTGGTCTCTTGTTGCACTTTCTGCCTAGCTAAATGACCAGAAAAGTGGGGTAAAAGGGGAAAAAAATGGACAAAGGCTCTTCTTTTACTCTGAAAAAGGAAAACAGGAGGGCAAACCCTGTATTGCGGGAGGTGACAGTAGCGTCTTCCAGTGCTCCACCTGGATCCAAAAGACAAAAGTCCCCACCCCTAGAAAAATCCAAGAAACTCATTTTCAGGTTTCCTTACATTTCTAACTGGTTTCAGGAGGCCGACGCTGAGACCGCTCTGGCTCTGTTCCTACAGGCAGATGCCCCATGGGCTCAGCCCATTCCTGAGCTGGCTGCTCACCGTGTCCAGTCCCAGCGGGGGCTGGAAGATGCTGAATTTATGCACCAGGAAAAAAAACCAAACCCTTCGACTTTTCCATCCCTGTTTCTGCATCGTGATCCCTGCTGAGTACACTTCTCAGGGGTTTCCCACAGATCCTGGGACTGTGCAGCCGTGTCTGCTGCCAGGGAGTAATATTGACTGTATCTGAGGGGTTTGAGCCCAAAATCAACAAGAGCTCAGCCATAAGACTGATCCGTTGGGATCCCATTGCTCACAAGGGTTACTGATGCTTCCCAACAAAAATTTTTGCATTGCAGTTACATCCTTCCTTTCCAAATACAAAACTCTTGCTAGTTTTTGTTGAATTTATGAGGGCTTTTTGTCTGAATTCCCAATGTTAGTCCTGAAAAGAGTCGATGTTTTATCAGAAACCCTCATTACTGCACATGGACTAAAATTTCCCTGGATTTCTGATTCTTTTTGATTCTCTGCTCTATTGTTCTTTATATTAGACTGACCCTTTTGCTCAGTCTATTCAGTGGGCTTGTTTTTCAGCAGCTGCCTGGAAATATTCACAAAGAAACCACAAAAAACCCCCCCCGCTCAATGCATCAAATAACACTTCTATGGACTATTTGAGAAAGAAATTAGAAGTAAAATAATCAAGAGGTGGCAATTAATAAAACATAAAAATGATCTTCCTGCTAAACGGTTTTTAGTTACATTTTAGAAAGTGAAAAACATGGTGGCCTTTGCTCTAATCATTTATCTGATGGAATGGATTATTTTGTATACATATTCAGATCGCTGTTGTTGCTGCTGCAGCAGAGTTAATTCTAGCTGCCTGTCAAGGAAAAAGGCTACAATTACTTTCCTACTGCTGCAAGCACCCTGTTCTGCATGTGTAAGAGATGGTCCTATTTAAGCAGGTCATAATAATTACTATTGCCTGGAAGGGCTGTCCGGGCTGGGGCCGTAACGATGCCCGTGTTTCAGATCCTCTTGCAAATCTAAGAGGTGGGTAAAAATATTTTCCTGGGGCAGCAGCAACCCGCAGTACTGATTCTGCCACCCCAGTCCCGTTGGGATTTCCCACATTGTCGCCGCTGATGTAATGCACCTCCCTGGGCACGCACCAGTATGGACACAGGCAGCTCCGTCTGTGTTTGGGGTCTGCGGGACCCATAGAGCGTGAGGCTCCTGTTGTAGCTCAGCTTCAAAATTATCCTACTCCTACTGTGCCAAAGACTTTATTTCTGTTAAAATTAAGGGAGGTGCAGGGTTCGATCCCAGGCTGGGGGAATCTCGCTCCTTTGAATTCGGTTTATAGTATTGAACCTCAACAGCTGAGATCTGGCTGGCGATGGTCTGACTTCAGATTATCAGGGAGGCACCTTCTGAGTGTGCTACTGAAGTCATCGTCTCTCCTATCAATGCGTATTAATTATATCCTTCAGCTGAACAACCCACCTTCCATAAACACCAGTTCTGAAATACATCCCTGTGAGGCTCGGCTGGATCAGAAAGGATGGGATACTGAAAGAGGAGGGACCGCCTCATTTCGGGGATGTGCTCACATAGGAACCCGCTGGGGAAACCAGGGGAGTCAATGACACAGTTAAACTTGTGCTGAGCTGTTTTTTTAATGAGTCCTAAAGTGTCCCTTTCTCAATCCAGTGGTTTAATTTAGCTTCTGAGTTTAACCGATCAAAGGACAAAGTGAAGCTGAGTAAGATCACATTTACTGGTGGAATGAACAATCTATTAAATTTGATAGATTTAGAGCTAAATGACCTCTTTTTTCCAAAAAAACCCACAGTCGCTCCTTTATTTTGTTTAACCTTAATTTATTAATGCATTTCCTCTTTCCTCAGAAGTTCTAAAATTCCTTTTCAAGAGCTGCCTTCACTGCTACATTGTACCTTTCCCTCTCCTTTTCTCCAATTAGTGTGTCTTCCTGTGTACTTCCAATCTGTCCCCTGAAATATTGATATGCAAAACTGCCTTATGAGCAGACCCGGTGTAACGAGCTCTGCGCAACAAAGCGCAGGCCTTGGCTAAGAAATCTGGATTAAGGCACCTCACTAAAAACATGTTGCTTTTGATTATTAGGAAGAATAATAATGTTCGGATTAGCATTCAGACTTGGTGTGAGTACAGGGAGAATAATTGCAGATCGTTAATTTATTCAAACTTAATTCCTATTGCTAATTATTCCCAAATAATATTATCTATATAAATCTTCCTTGAAGAAGCACAGGAGATATTATTTTTCCAATGGTCTGACAAAGAGGAAGAGCTTGTAACGAAGTACAAGCCTGCTGGTTCTGGCTAAAAATTAGGGGAAGCCGAACTAGCCCTGAGGGCTGAGATAGTGGCCGCTGTTCCTCCAGCCCTCACTTGCCCCAGGCACCAGCCCTGAGCTCTGCCCCCCGTCCAGCACTCACCTTATGCCATGGAAAAGCACATACATGGTGTGAAAATCCATTCCCCTGGCTGCCATGCTGGAAGGAAATCCCTTTTTTCCCCTCCTTTGGGATGGTGTGTTTTCGGGTTGGATGGGGGCTCGCTCGTCGGGTGGGAGCTGTTCTCCGGGGCAGAGTCATGTGTTGCTCCAGCAGTTCCCATCTCCAAAAAAGCAGCTTGCAAGTCCTGCCCTGCCACCTGGCAGGACTTTTCCTACCCAATACTTCTCCACTCCCGCCTGCCCTGTCTGCCAGCGTAGGCACGTTGCTGATCCTACTAAATCTCCCCAGCAGCTACACCCCAGGACCCCATCCGGCCGCATCCCAGCTCCATCACAAGCCTGGGAGGACAACGCTGCTGTCACCCCAGGGGCTGTCCTCGGGATGCTCTCAACTCTTCATCAGCAACACAGCAGTTTCTTGCAGGCTGAAGTCTCATTGCTCGAACTGCTGACGTTTACTCACCGAAAAGGCCCCAACCCTGGAGGTGTTCAAGGCCAGGCTGGAGGTGGCCTTGGGCAGCCTGGGCTGGTGGGAGGTGTCCCTGCCTATGGCGGGGGGGTTGCAACTCGATGATCTTCAAGGTCCTTTCCAACCTAAACCATTCTATGATTCTATGATGATTCTATGAAAATGCAGGACCAGCCGCACCGTGCAACGTGTTCCCCAGGGGTTGAGCACCCACGGGTTTCGCCGAGTCAATATTGGGGTGGCATCAGCAAAGGGTCTGGGATTAGATGGATAAGCCTCCAAGCACCCACTTCAGACTTAAGCCCGCTAGTACCATGGTAATTAAAAGCAAGTTAGTTAACTGCTTTCCCTCTGGGTTTCTGGTTTTGCTACAATTGGAAACCAGAGGCCGAATGAAGGGCTCAAGCACCACTCTGATGCATGGGAGAGGGCTCCCGCTGTCGCTGCAGCCTTTGCTGCAAACAGGTCATGCTCTAAATGGAAGGAAGGCAGGAAGGGAAAGCAACCAGATGGTAAGATTTGCCTGTGGCTGCAAAAGTGGTGATCAGCAGAATGAGGAGGAGAGCTTCGGTTACCCAACCCCCATCCCAAAGCCGCTCACCCCTACGGTTGTGCAGGGTTTTCCAGTACGTGGCCAATTTGTCATTACTTTTCCTGTTTGACTTTTCTGTTATGCCAGCTCAAAGCTTCTCTCTTTTGCTGATCAAGTCTAAAATAATTATTATAATCTGAAAAATTGTGTCTGTCTTCCTGGGAATTAAATATTTAAACTCTCAGACAAATGGGCCTTGCTTATTTCTGTTAAAGGTTCGTGCTCTCAAATGTCACAGTAAGTTAAATGTACCTTGAAAAATAATCTCATTTCTGGTTACTTTACTTTTCATTCCATTTTACCTCCATATAAATTACCCCCAGTAATTCAATCAGAGAGTTTGACACCGCAGCTCCCTGGGTGGACAGCTGGGAAAACAACTGTCACCTCCGATAGGGGAAGAATGAGAGCAGTTTGGTGAGAAATGCCGAAGGGGGTGAACACCTCCCTTTGGGTCACACACCGACCCCGCCACGCTTCTCAGGCTTCCTCACATCATCGCTGCTTTGTTACGAGCATCTTCTCTGCTGGGGAGTTGACCTCTCGCCTCCGATGGACTTGCAGAAATGTCAGCACATTACAGCGTTCCAGAAGGCAGAATAGTTAGGTATATGCTCTTTGGGGTTTGATTTTATAATTTAACGAGGAAAATTGAAGGTCACATGTTGTAAAGTCGGGCTGTGCCCACTGCAGGGGCTCTGTGGGGTTTCGCAGTTGCACGGTGCCAAGGCGGTGCCGAGCCCCAGCCGTGAGCTTCTGACCGGCACCGGGGGCTGGGAGAAACCTCCAAATGAGAAAGTCACTGCAATCACCGTCACAAGCTGTGGCTTCGTGGCCCTGAAGTGGCTAAAAAGGTACTGGCACAGCCTGAAAGCCTGGGCGAGATGAGACTTCTGAATCATTTAGTAAAGCACAGTTGGAAAGACCGTAGTTCAGTGACAACTGACACATGGATGGAAAGGCATGGAATGGAATGGAAAGGCATGGAATGGAATGGAATGGAATGGAAGGAATAGAATAGAATAGAATAGAATAGAATACAATACAATACAATACAATACAATACAATACAATATTTCAGCTGGAAGGGACCCACAACAATCATCATGTTCCACTGCCTGACCACTTCAGGGCTGACCAAAGTTTAAAGCATGTTATTAAGGGCATTGGCCAAATGCCTCTTAAACACTGACAGGCTGGGGGCATCGACCACCTCTCTAGGAAGGCTGTTCCAGTGTTTGACCACCCTCTTGGTAAAGAAATGTTCCCGAATGTCAAGTCTGAAACATAGACTCTGATACTGCGGATACTCTGAACACAGCTGCCTTGAAGCAGAAGGTGCTGCTGTGGCCGACTGTGTGCGTTCAGTGTGTCTCAGCGTACAGAGTCTCGTTACCAACCGTGTCTGTTGCATCTGACTGTTTATTCCATTTATGGGAGGGAGGATGCTGCCATTCAGCCATGTCTCCTGGAAGCTCCCGTGGTCGGATTCGGTGAGGCAGGATCAGACCCATCAGTCTCTGCCAGTGCTGCCTACAAGGGCTGTCCAGGCTGGTGGCCCATATCATGATTTGGACGTACTGTGCTGGCAAAGAGCCCCCAGAAAGCTCTTTCTTTGTGCTGCCACACGATACTCGAGGTTTGCTGATAACAGACGTGTCATTGCTTTGATGCCTCGCCTGGTGATGTGCCCTATTTCAGCTCAAAATGCTGCAAAACGGCAAGAGAAGCTCAGTTTTTAGTGACAGAGAGGATGATCTTCAACCAAAATCACTACAAAGCCCCAGGAATCCGTAAAAAGAGGGTTTTGCAATCCTTGCTCCAGCAGACCCGCCGGCTCCAGAGTCCTGCGCAGGTTTTTCCCTTCCAGCAGCGCACAGCTCAGCACCTTCAACCTGCCATTCCTCCAGCACGGCGGCGGCGGGGAAAACGGATCCCTCCTCTTACCGAGAATAGGCACGATGACAAATTACCCATCGCCTCATCGCCTGCTGCCGCCGCGGCGGGTGCCGAGCTCGTCAGGAGCCGCTTTCCCAGCCCGGCACGGAGCGAGGAGCGCAGCTAATTTTAGTCTCACCTTCCCAGAGCTGCCCGGGGAAAGGGCAAAGCAGATAAAAGTTCATTTCTGCGGGATGAGGAATTGGTTCGCAGGCGGCCTCCCAGCTCGGGGGAGCTTGGGGATTTGTTTTAAGCACTGACCATGTCAGGTCCCAACACAGAAGCCTCTGGGTGCTCTACCTGGCTCCTGCGCTGCGGCCGCGTGGCTCCAGGGATTGATGCCGGAGGTAGGAGCGCTCCTAAGAAAAGTCTCCAGAGAAACCCTGTGCTCAGCAGCTGAACGTGTGTGAACAGGGGTGGAAGAGGAAAGAAACTCCGGGGAGAGTTTGTAGACAGAAAACCTCATAAGAACCAAAACTTAGGAAAAAAACATCCATGATTAAAAGAGATTTCGAAAGCGGTAACGCTGCGCTATTTCAATCAATTCATTTGACACCCACTCATTTCAAAGTAATTTATCACAATTAAGATAGGCATTGTAACACGGCGTTGAAAACTCTGGCAAATTACATACCATTATGCCATTCAGTGATGTTTGCAAGCCTACTTTTTTTTTTTTCTTTTTTTTTAAATGGAAGACCACATTTACATAAATCATTATTTTTGAGTGCTCGGAGCCAGATCTCATCTTCAGTCAGGGATGAGGGCTCCGGGGAGGGGGTGAAGCTCTTCTGCTGCTGCTGGTCCTTCCCAAGGCATTAAACTGGGATCTGTGGTCAGCAACGGGGTGGTGGGGATCCATCTCCCGGCTCTCATCTTCTCCAATAATCACTTCCTCACTGCTAAATGCCTCTAAAAGCCCAAGCCCAGGCCCTGGGGGCCCAATCCGGCACTGGAGGATGTGCTCAAACCAATTCCCATCAAGGTCCAGTGACTGACATAATTTGATCCGTTCCAGGGCTGCTGCTAGACGTAGGAAAGCCAAAGGGAAAACAACCTGACGCATCCCCCGACGCTATTCCTCTGCTAATATGCCCGGGAGCCTTTCTTTTTAACCAGTGATAAGAAAATCCACTTGTTTCTTGAACGAAATGATATTCGGAGGGGGGCGGGGGGGGGACCTAGATGGGGAAGTTTAATAGTTTCTGCTAAATTAAACAAAGCTGCAATTCCCCTGGCAGCCAGGGTTATCTGTGAGTGAGTGATTGCAGAGAAAAATTGAAAGAAGTCAGGACGTTTCATTCTGGCTTTTTCCAGAGGAAATATTTCCATCTTGAAAATTACCGAGGATTATTTTTTTAAGTAGGGGTGGTCAAAAAAGGGTCAGGATCGGGAAACAATCCAAGCCATTTCAGAGCAGGTCCCGCAACAGCTTTTGCTTGACTTGTAAAAAAATACTTCCCCCACCCCCCAACTTTCATTTCACTAAGGCAAACATGCTGGGAAAAAAAATACTCGTATCAGCAGAGGATGACAAATGTGTTTTGATGTTGTTGGGTTGTTTTTTTTTTTCCCCAGCCCATTCTTCCATCTTCCTTTACTTATTATTAATTAAAGGCAGCGGTTTCTCACTCTGTGGCCCAACCTTTCATGTGCTGATGGCCGGGGGCATGGGTAGGACCGACGCTTTGCAGCCACGGGAAAGATGGGGCAAATTCTTGGGCAACGTTTTCCCCGTCCTACCCATAAAGTTTAGAAAGTCCTCATTGAGAAAAACAAAAGTGAATGTGTCCCAGAGTCTTTTCAAGCTGTGAATTTACTCCTTTCTTTAAGTATAAAAAGCGCACAGGAGGGAAAAACATAGCTGGACTTGCAAGCTGTTGCTGTTCTTGGGCTTGTTTGCTTTTTCTTTAATTTAATGCCTCTTCATCCACCAGGGCTGTAAGCAATGAGAGCGGATGGACCAGGGCAGCAGGATCTCAGTTACTCCATTTCTCTTAAGTGCTCCTCGGCTCAGCACTCACTTGGTGATGAGCTGTCAGGGAGAAAAATGTAAGTCTTGTTCAGCATCATAACCAGACAAACAATTTGTAAAAAATAATCTTTTTGACAGATCATATTCCTTTTCCTGCATGAAAACAGCTCGTGGGCTTTTCTTTCCCCTTCATCGCTTTTTTTTTTTTTTTTTTCCCAAATGCTGTAGATGAGTTGAATGGATTTCACTGCAGCAATTCAGAGATTAAAGTAGAAAACTGGAGCTGTTGCGACAGGACACGCCGACGGGCGCTGGTTTCTCTGTTCCCAACCACATCGGTGCCCGGCCATTGCTAAAAATTGCATTGATCACAGCCGACCGCAAACCTCCCCTTCCCCAAACGCCACCCGGTGTTGGCCCAGCCCCGCACCCCGCTGTGAAGGCACTATTGGGACAGTGGATTTCAGGAAAACCCATCCCGGAGCAGTTTTGGCCCCGGCAGCTGAACACGCTGCGTGCCGTCAGCACTCGCGTTGCAGCCGGGGACGGTGTCCTGGTTTGAGCCACACAGGACTAATTTCCCTTCTAATACTTGGGAAGACTGCGTTTTTAGAAGACTCTAATGTCTGAATTTATGAAAATATTTACTGTATAGCCAGCTATGGCGTGTGGGCTTCAAGTTTCTGAGTTAGCCAGGTGCGGGGATAAGGAGGAGCGAGCCCCGGGCGCTTGACCCAAGCTGCCAACAGGGTTATTTCATACCATGAACGTCACATTTAATATAAATTAGAAAGTTTGCTGCGAAGTGCTCTCTCTCCCATGACGGCTGCCATCCTGAGAACGTTGTGCCCCGGTGCCGGAGCCCTGAGCCCTTCCCTTCCTCCCGAAGCCGCAGCGCTCACAGTGTCCCTCATTTGCTGTCCCCTGCGGGGAGTGCACGGCTTCTACTGACAGACTGGGCTGAGTATAACCTTTGCATGTTCTGTATTGGAATCGGGATCAATATTGGTTCTTTAGTGCTATTAATGTTAATTATCTAATCTTATTCTATTAAATCTGTTTATATTTCAACCCCCGGGTTTCCTTGGGTTTTTTTCTGATTCCCTTTCCCGGGTGGGGAGGGGTCACTGGGTGATAAAATGATTGTCTAAACAACAACAATTTGTCATGGGTTTCTCAAGCCATAACCGATGGGGGGACAGTGGTGGCCCTCCTGCATCCCGTGGGGGTGGACAGAGGGACCAGAGGGCCAAGACATCACCGGGGTTTGACCGTACACAGTGCAGGTTGTAGGTTTGTGCTTTACATGTGGTGTTTCGCCCATGGAGGCTTCGGGAGTTTTCTCTGAGGGTGAAGGGAGCAAAGAGCCTCCTCGGTGCGAGTTGTGGTCCGTGGGGGGCTGAGCGCACGGGGAGCATCCCCCCTCGCCGCACATGGCCCTGCAGGAAAAGCCGGAAAGGCTGAAGGCGGAGAGATGCCTCTGATCCTGGCAATAAAAGATGAGTGGAGTTGAAAGGAAGAGGCTGAGGAGACAACTCCGGCTTTAAACAGAATAGCTAATAAGTGGTTTCGGCGCATCTCCAGCTGCCTCCTGAACAGCGGGTTCGACAGCGGGGGGAAAGGTTTTGCCCGCCGAGAGTTTGCTCATTAATAACTCAGAAATGGGCGTGTTGGTCAAGCTGGGCCCTCCCTGATGCTGTGCAGAGGTCCAGCCCTCCACCAGCACCCAGGGAAAACATCCCTGACCCGCGCTGTCGGCTGCCAAGCCGGGGAGAGCAACGCCGGGGAGAGCAACGCAGAGGGTCTGTGCCCTGCCGGGGGGCAGGCGAGGTTCCCGCCAGGGCTGGGGACAAGCACTGGCTGCAGTGAGCCAAAAAACAGGCTCTTGCAACAGAGATCTTGCTCCCAGAGGGGTATTTTGAGGCCAATGTCAGCACAGGAGCAGGGATAGGAGAGAGATTTTTGTGATCTTTCATTTCTCTCTTGTCTGCGCAGCAGTGTCAGCTGGAGCTGGCGGTGCCCAAAGGTCCCAGAGCAGACCCAGGCAGCCTCAAGCCTCAGAGCTACACTCAAAAATCTTCCTCCTGACACTACATACACCGAGCAGCACCCTGGGGTACCTGTGTGCTGAAAGGTGTTTGACGGGAAGGCAAAGTGACAGGGAAAAGGCCACATCTCTGCTACTGCTGGATGATAGCAGGGACCACACCAGGGCCCCTCACCCTGGAGAGATGCTGCTCTCCTTGATTTAAGCAAGGTTTTATCTCAGGTGTCGGTGAAGCTGAGCATTCATCAGTGTGACAAATAACAGCTGAATCAAATCAGCCTTTAGGCTGCAGGGTAAGGAGCGGGGGTCAAACGCTTAGGGAAGGGTGGCATCCATTTTGGTGAAAAGCTGCTTAAACTTCTCAGAGCCACAGGAATTATTTGGTTCAAACTTAGAGTAAAACTCCAGCTCCATCTTTCTTTGTTTCCCTTGAAGCCATTTGCCACAGAAAAATACCGTTTATCTGAACCCCACTTTCATTTGCAAGGTGATTTTTAGCTTTTTGCACTCACCACGTCAGTCTATGAAAAATGTTAGCAGCGATTTTGATTTAAAGAAATATTTCTTTTTCCTGCCAAATGGAGTGTTTTGAACGTGGAAGAAAAAGGTGTCTGTGAGCACTCACAAGTCTCCCTCCCCTGCGGTAAAACCTGACCAGCAGTGCACAGAGATGGAAAGAGAGCTCGTAAGTCAGTAGGGGTAACTAATGAGGATTTGAAGACAGTCTCCACAAAGATCCTATTCTTGACAATCCCGAAGCTGACATTTATTTACATAAAACATATAATTGAAATGTCAGAAGAGAACAATTAAAAGCATCAACTGCCATGAATGTCAATGGAAGCAGTACTGTGACTCTGCTTTCTGTGGAAAGGGAAAGATGGGTTTGGGCTGGTTTTCCCTTTTCATTCATTTCCTTAATCTCTTTTCAATGCCACGAACTTCGTGATCTACTAAATACAATGTGTCGCAGAAGAAAAAGGTTTTAGCCTCCAACACGTCAATAGATCTTCCTCCTGCAGCGTGGCCAAGGTCTCATACCTATTAGGCAGTGATGGCTTTTTTAGAGTGTAAGTGACATTTGCCCACGTGTTTGCAAAGGACAGGAGGCATCAGGGTGATGGTCCATGGAGATGCCCCATCACCTGCAGCCCCGCGGGTGGCCAGGGCAGGGTCTCGCACAGCAGCAGTAGTTAACCATTTGTTAAAAAACACTTGCAAAGTGCTGACGCCAGAGCTGGGTCCCTCCGGGCAGGATTTCTGCAGCCCAAGGCTGAAGGTGGTGCAAGAGCAGCTCCAGCCCGAGCCGGGGCTGCACACCCAGAATTGGTCCAAGAGGTGGAAGACAAGCAGAAAGGACTGCAAGTAGGAGGGCTGCACGTTCCCTGCAGGATTTTCACCCCAGTAGAGGTGTTTTCAGGTATCTCCTTGATTTTTTGCGGTCCCCCCTCAGTTTATTCCCTCCTCCATAGCTGGAAGATCCTCAGCTGGTCTCGCAGCAGCTCATCAGACAAGGTCACATAAAATAATTGCAGCCCGTCCTCAGTCCCTGGTCTCCAGCCCATTTCTTTGCTGTAGAACATCCTTTTATTGTACCTGACCTTCAGGACGTGGTTGCAATTCTGCGGCAATGATAACAATATTCAAGTGATGATCCTTTTGGCATTTCTGGTTGGTTTTTCACACATTGCAGGAAAAAAAAAAAAAAAAAAAAAAAGAAAGCGCCATTCTTATGCCCAGCATAGTGTTTTCTCAAAGAGACACCTAATGAGCCCATTAGCATGAGTGATCTGTTTGTTTGCTCTATCACATAACTCCACACCAGAGCCCTTCCGTCGTTATCCTGGTTTTTTCCCTTATTGTCACAAGGAGATTTGCACCGGGCTGATGGTCCAAGGGCAGCAAATAGGGCCGAAAGCGGATGTTTCCCACAAAACTCTTGGGTTCATCGCAGCGTGCGACGAGCGGCAAGGAGAACATGATGGTAATCAGAGCTGGCAGCAAGCAGTGGAAAATATATTTGTAAGAGCTTTGATTAAACTGTCAGCTGGAATTTTGGAGCAGATGCAAAGCATTTAAACATAGGCTGTTTAGTGGTGGGAGGCCTAATTCTTTTAATTTAAATGTTGGTTTAGGGGAAAAGCTATGGAATGTATTTACCTCTCAGTGCATACACACATCTTGTGCTGTGACACAAACCGAGAATTAGGAGGCTGTGTGTATAATCACAGAGGCTCGATGCTCGTGTTTGTGAAGGATGCTCTCTTGCGTGCATTGAAAAGTTCCCCTTTCTTCGGCGCCAGACTACAGCCCTGGGGAAGCGTGAGGGTAACAGGAGGAGGTGACATTTGTGACAAACCCTAGGCGGTGGCTCAGCCTGGGCTCGCCCCCAGCCTGTGGACCAGCCTGGTTCAAGGTTGGAGCAAGGTGTGAACTAAGCTCTGGAAACAATTGCACCAAGCGATTAGGAAGGTAATTAAAAATTACAAAAGATTTTAGAAAGCTTTAGCCAGGTGTTGTCCCAAGGAAAAGACCAAAATTACAGATGATGCTTCCAAACATCGGCACTTGCAGCAGGAGTGAGGCTGGTGCCTCTGCAGGGTGGCCCTGGGCTGCAAGTGGCCAGGGTGGCTGCTGTCCCCAGGGCCAGTTGCCTTTTTGCACCCAAAAAAAGAATGGTGGGATGCCAATTTAAAAGGTTATATTAATAGTAATGAACAGTAATAATTACCAACATGTTGGCACAAAAGGCCGTAACGAAAATCCTCCCCCACTCTGCCTTCGCAGACGTGCCCGGTGCATCCCGGGCTGGGCACATCACATCATTCAGTCTGGCCACTTCTTTATAAATAAAAAGTGAAATGGGAAATGTAATGTCCCCGCTAAACAAGGTTAATTCCAAACCTTTCTGCTTTCCCAGTGCATGTGGATTTTTACCATGGTTTTCACCTTCCAGGGAAATCATTAGAAAAACGACACTGAAATAATCCCGCGTTGCTGCAGCGCTTCACGGGAGGTGCCGCGGCACTGCCGGTCCTCCCGCTCTCCTCCCTGGGTGGATGCTGGATGGCATCTTCAAAATTCAGGAAAGCACTTAATTCCCGGTGATTTTGGTGGGACTTCAGTGCATGGTAAGAACTAAGCCCATGTTAAAGGACACTCCAGATAAGGCCATATAAGGCAGTGAATTTACTTACATTAGAGGAATGCAGCCTAGAAGAGGATGCTGATGAGGACGGGGGAGGTTTGCTGGGTGCCTGCGCTGGCCCGAGGTGGGGAGGGAAGGGCGCAGCACGACACACACGGGAGATGGGGATGTGGCAGTGGCAGAGTCAATTTGACCCGCGTTCGCTGGGTGCCTGCTGGCTCTGTCAGAGGCTTCAGCTTGGAAAAGCATCAGATTTGCCTACCTTTAATTCTTTATTTTATTGAAGGAGACAGCTGGATGCAGTTTTGCATCATGAGCTCCAGAGACACAGAGACCTTGTAAAAACCATTCTTGCCTGTAAAGCAAACCGAGCGTGTAATAACTACAGTGACCAAACGGCATTGTCGCAGCCGGGAGGAGGACAGAGAAAGGGGTGCGGGAGGAGGGTGAGGTTGGATCCTTCCCAGCACAGGTTTCAGGGCAGGGACCACAGACCCGGGGAAGTTTCTGTTTTAGACCCAAGAGTCCCATGAGGCAGGAGGCAACAATCTGAAATTAATTAAAGATAAGAGCTTGCTCCCTCAGCTTTACCATCTCTCAGCATCAGCTGAGCTGCACAGGCAAAGCTTTGCCCTCCCCATCTTTGGAAGCTGGTAAAGACTTAACACAAGTTTTTATAGCTGCTCTCTTGTTTTTATATGAATCTTTCCACATTCATTTGGCCAGGGGGGTTGAATGAGGCTGGTCTCCCGGGAGGACAAGCCCTGTTTGTGTTATGTGAGCGATGAGGGAGTTTACTCACTCCCCCGCACACTGCCGTCGGTCCGTTCCGGAGCAGAGCTGCCACTGAGCAGTTCGGGAGTGATGGCCCACGGAAGGCAAAATTGCCCCTCCTGTGCTTTGGGCAGCTCTGGTTAAGTTGCTCTGAGAATATCCTCGGTGCCTCGGTCCATCTTCTGCTGTGAAGCCTCCGCAGCTCTGCAAACTCCGCTGTAACTCAGCACTGTTCCCTGTGCCAGAAACAGCACGAGGATGCTGTCCTGCGAACAAGGAGTCCTCTGCTGAAAGTGTAAAAAAGCTGTTTGCTGCATTCGTAGGTCGTGTAGACGCTACATGAACCTGCCAGCTCTCTGATTTTTGGCGATAGACTTTGGTCAGCGTTTAAAGGTAACCTACTGCCAGGTTTCCAAACAAGTGACCACTGTGCATGGGCAGAGAAAGTCTCCCAGACTTTCACAGAAAGCACAGAGGGGTTTTACAACCAAACTGGCCTTTCCAAAAATAAATTGGAATTTGCAGACTGAGATAGATGCATGCAGCCCCGCATTAATCTCTTGCACGCTTGAACCCATTCGGATTTTAAAAGCCTCTCCTATGAAGAGCTCATACACTGCAGCAATCATAAAAATGATCCTCTATTTACAAAGCCTGAAGGCAATCCTTAATCATGAGCCCACATCTGAACAAGGCACTCCATCATTATGGGATAAGTGTATGAAATGGAAATACAGCCAAGGACTTCGGTGGATTTCAATTTTTTCGATGTGTAATCCTGCTCTGCAGCTGTCAGCGCAGGGGATGCTTCCACCTCTGCACGCTGAAAGCTGCAACAGGCAGCTCAGAGCGGTGCCCCCAGCCAGGACCGCGCGTGCCAGCACCCAGGATGGGCTGTCCCCAGGGCACGGGGCACACGGGGCAGCTCAAGGACCGCTGCTGAGCTCTCCGCCTCCACCAGATGTGTCCACGGGGGACCAAGAACACCCAGTCGCTTGTAAGTGAGTGAAAAAGGACATTAAGCTGCTTTGGTGGGCTCATGCAGTAGCAGGTAATTTCACTGCCTGGCAGAAGAAACGGTCCCAAAATGAACAGATGCTTCCATATTCCTGTATCACCGATGTCTCCGACCAGCCTTCTCCTCTGGAAAGAGCAGCTACAGCTTAAATTTGTAGCCTTTCCCTTTTGCTCTCTGCATCCCACCTCCCCGGAGCTGCTGAGTGGCCTTGACTCCATTCTGGCTGATTTAATTCCCTCCAGTAATGATTCACCCGGTTAATAGGTTCTCGAGAAGAGCTGGTTAAGGAAGGAGAAGCTGCAAACTTTTCCAAATAAAGAAAAGCTCTTACATTTAATATCAGTGGTTTTGTCACTTTCTGCTGCCATTCCGTGTCTGGGACAAACCCCGTGTTTTTGCTCAATCTGTGCACGCAATTCAAACGAGCTGTGTGACATTTGGAAAAAAACCCCAACCATCCTGTTGTCCCCCTTTCCATTTTCTCTCCTAAACACACATGAAATGAAAAACTTGGGTGGTAATTCATGGTCTAGACACTGTGTAGCCACAACACACGGCTAACGCTGAGCTCCGCTGAGCCCTGCTGGCTCGAAGCTCGATCGTGCTCTTTCCTCTGTGATTCCTAACGGGTTTTGAAAAATGTCTACGTAGCGAGAGGAGCTCCAGCTAAGTGCAGCTACAGCTAAGCAAGAGTTGATTACAGCCCTACAGTTGTCAGGGACCATATCTTTTTCCCTGGCACGCCAATAAGCCCTTCGTCCTGGAAGCACAGACCGGCCAGAGTGGCCACAGTCCCTCCTGGAGGAAAGCCCCTGCCTCGCAGGAAACCTCTTTCAAGTGTCTTGAAAACTCAAAAAGAAAGATGGGAAGTTCGTTAACCCCACAGGAGGAGAAAGCTCAGCATCTAGGCAGGCTTCCACCTGGTTTGCAAGGGGCGATGGAGAGGTTTGCTTGCAGAGAGGGAAAGGTTGCAAGAGGATCCAAGAGGCAGCAATGCCGGCTCCTCGCAGCCCCCTTTTGCCTCACACCATCCAGGAGACAAATTCTGCACCTCACTGGTACAGCAGCCAGGGAGTGCCTGCAGATGTCCCACCTGGGAAGGACGTGTTGACCAAATCCTGCCCAGAGTCCTTTGGGTGCCCAATGGGCATGGTGTTGGTTCCCCACCTTCTCATCCCAAACTGAACCCAATACTCTGCCTCTGCTTTCACCTACTCTTCCAGTCTGTCCTCTCCCCCACAGCAACTGGTGGATTGGGACTTTTCAACATGTGCATCGATGCCTTTCATCCCCCTGGAGGGCACCTGGATTTGATCCAGAATGCTTTAGGGTAACAAATTTACAGCTCTTTGCTCCGTCCACCTCCTGCCTGTCCTTTGGCGGTGAAGCCAAAAACATGTGCGACTCACAGGTTGGGTTTGTTTTGCCGGTACAGCGTGTTTTGTTTACAGCTCTTGAAACACGTACACAGAGACCTAAGAGCTCTCTCATGATTGCAGCCTGTGGCTGATTCATATGGCCGGGGGTCACAAGGCTTTATGATCCCTCCCTCAGTTTTACAGATTTGAATTTATCCTTGGGCAAAAACTGGTGTCATAGAATGCCACGAATCTTGGCTCAGGAGAGCCCACTCGTCCTGTACCCTCTCGTCCTGCAATTACCGGGCAGAGAGAATGTTCTCAGCCAGGGAAGGTCCATGGGAGCGCGACGTGGCTTGACTAAATACCAGCAGAACTGATGTAATGGTTCCCATGCTGGGGCTGCGCTAGTAAAATGTGCTACGGGCTCGTGCGCTTCGTATCTATATGGTCCCAAACCAAGGAGCAGCAGGGAGAGCTGGGGGAATGGCAGCTGACTGGCTCATTGACATTCTCTTGGAGTATGGTGACCCATCTCCTGGCTCTCTGTGTTTCCTCATACATAGGCTGGCAGAAAAAGTGTGAAGTACTGAAAAGCTGAGAGTGAAAGAATCATTAAAGCTCGGGGAGAGGAAAGCTCCCCGTGCTGGGAAGGACAGAGGCGTTAGCACTGGTTTCAGTCTGCAAAACCCAGACATTTTCTGTCTGTGGGGTGCTCGGCAGTGCTGGGCTTGCTCCGCTTTGTGGTGTCGGCGTGCGGCAGGCTGAGCCGGGAAGGGGATGGATTCCCGCAGCCTCGGCTTCTCACTGCCTCAAGTCTGAACCAGAGCTGTTCGCTGCTGCCTCTGGATCTCCGGCTGTCCATAAGGCATCAGAAATCGCTACCAGCTCCTGTCTGTGCCCGCAAGAAAGTCAGGAGGAATTAGTAGGAAATGGGAATATTTAATAATAATTAGTAAAATTGTGGTTGGGTTTTTTCAGTAGAAGTAACATCCCCATTCAGGCTACCTGTGTTTCAGCCTTTGCTATTCCGCAGTTTCCTGTTTCCCTGACCACTAAGGAACAGAAATGGGGTGTTTTCTGGACAAATCTCAGCTGGTTTGGTGCTGCTTTGGTTTAAAGAAATTAAAAGCCATTGATCTGAAAGACATCTTTGTCCCTTAGCATGCAAGGTCACTGGCAACATTATGAATTTTTAAAGGATGAAACAATCAATATTTTAAAGAAATAAGTGAAATTTCTCCCTATCTTCAGAGCTCATTCCTTTCTGGAAGATTTTTTTCTAAATCTCCCAAATTACCCTATGATGGACATTTCTGTCTTCTTGATTAACTGTACATGTGAAAAGGTCATTCCATTTTTCTTTCCTGTTATTAAGTTTATATAAATCCTCTAAGAATCAGCAATAAAATACTTCATCTTCCTATTTCTTTAAAAAATAAATCATTTTTTTTACCCTCTATGGCCCTTTCCCTGAAGATTTCATCCTTTCCTGCTGCTGTTTTACTGTCAGAGTGGCCGGGGCTTGTTGAAACTGTGGTCACTCTTGAAGCAGATCTTGGTGCAGCATTTGAGAGGCGCATAGATGTTCTTCCATGGAGACTTGACTTATGGTCTGGCTTCTTTTTTCTGTTCTTCAAATAGATAATGAAAGGCATTTAAAGAGAAAGGATAAAGTTTCTCTCCATATATGAAGAAGCATCACAAGCAGAAACAGAGCATGTTCAATACGACTGAATTGCGAGACATAAGGGAAAAAGAGCAAATGGGGGAACCAGAGAGGAATAATTCTCCAGCAAATTGCCATGCTTCCCCATTTCCAAACAACAGGCTACATGCAGACAGGCTAACTCCTGCAGCTGTGTCCAACACAAAGTGTCTCCTAGCGTGGTCTGCGTGTTAGGCAAACTGAGGCACACTTCCATAACCCCAGTTTGGAGCTGTTACCATTGTAAGGGTTTGGGGTAAAATCCATCTCTGCAGGAGAGGGTATTACTGCAGCAGCTGATTTTCCATGCAACACAACAGTACTATGGATGATGCAAACGTACAATTTTCCTAATTCCTATGAAAATCCATGGGACTGAAATATTGTTTTAGGAGCTGGGTGTCTAAAATCGTTTGTCAACATGGGCTTGCTTCAAACAGGAATTTTCTTACTGTCTAGTCTTCCTAAATAGTCAACTTGCTTACTCTTCCCATCCTCCTTTTTTCTTCTAAAGAAGCTTAAGAGAGACTTGTGGGACTAAAGTGCATGTGCCTGGCACATGTAACAAGTAGCAGTAACCAGAATATCCCCTATACACATCTTTTTTGAAATAAGTGGGGTTGTCATAGAAACAACTGCATTCATCACCCACAGCATGGTAAGGACAGACTGTTGCTCCCCATTCAGAGAGGAATGGAGCCAGGATGTGATCCCGAGGGGCCTGTCACTGCTCCTGAGACAACAGGCACTAGTGGGAATTAAAGACACCCAGCACCTCAAAGGATGAGCTCTCATTCCAGTGAGCGTTTCGGTCTGGATGAAGATATTACAAGGCTTGATGCCTGTTCCTCTGAGCAGGCTCAATGTGGGAGTCCCACTGAAGCTTTTCTTGGGGCAAACGTTGCAGGAACTGGATGCAAAAGCTTTCGATGAGATAAACTAGTTCTCATCCGTTTGGTGATGAGCATGTTCCCAGAGAAGGGAGAGCACAAAGCTTCTAGTAACAAAGGAGCTTGGAGTGAGCAGATCCTGCAAGGTTGTGTGTTGAGGGCAACCTTCCTTGCAGGCTTTCATAACCCTTCTGGTTAATTGCGGGCTTAAGCATTGGTTTAATAGCTTGAACGACAAGGGATCAAAGTCCAGTTTGCTCATAATGGGGGTTGGTCAAAGTCTGCTTGGGCACCTGGGCACATGAAATATTTTTTATCTGTTAACTTCATGTATATAAACTCTGAACAGGAAGACAAACGACAAATAGAAGATAGCTATTTTCCAAACAAAATAAACTCTGAACAGGAGGACAAACGACAAATAGCAGATAGCTATTTTCCAAACAAACTTTAAGAAACTTTGAAGATGAGTATGTTTATCAAATGCTACTTAGTTACTCAATAATATCCAACGATGTTATTAATGGCAAGTCCAGCTCAGGTTGTTTGTTCATGGACATATTAGCCACACTGACCTTTCACTATTCAGCCAGTTCTCCTCATTCCTGTTCAGCTGGGATTTGTTCCTCAGTGCTTTGAAGACCATCCCGCCACCTTGGACATGGAAAAGGGGTTCTAATACATGGAAACAAGCCTTGCAAACAACCCTTGTGTGAGGAATATTTGCATCTGCTTTAAAGGTTCTTCATTGCTCTTGTTCTCAGCCTGCCGCGGACCCAGTGTGTGAGCTAGCTATCACAGACATCCCAGGAATAACATAGACCACTAATGAGCATTGTACATGGCCATAAAGTTGTTACTGCGACTTTTATTACTGGTAAGACTGATGTTGGGATGCAATTTACTTAGATGGGCCAGCAGAACTAAGAGACTATCCAGAAATTACTCCGAAAGATTGCTCAGGAAAAGATTTTAAAATAATTTCTACTTCTCTGCGGGTTATTTTGTAATTATGCTGCAAATTACCTCAAACAGAATCTTGAAGAACAACAGAAAAAACTGCCTATGTTCAGGTCTCTTCTTTAAGACACAGCCGGTGTTACTGGCTGTCCTTGTGGCTATTTACCATGTAGATCAATATTTCAAGCAAGTATTGTTTGTACCATGCGTCAGGGGTCCAAAAGCAGAATCAGAGTTTTCCAAAAAATCTCACCTGGGCATCTCAGTACTGGTGTCTGCCACTTTGTACTAAATTTTTTAGTGACCTGTGACACGGTACAAGAATGAAATTATTAGGCAGTTGTTCAAAGCTTCAGTCTTAGAGAAAATCAATTATTCATGATAAAAATACTACACAACTATTATGTTCCATTTCTCTGCAACCTTCCTTGTTCCCCTTGCAGAATGTTATCTGCTCTTAAGTAACAAATAAGTTTCTAATGGGTCTTTATTCCTGTTTTTTCCTGAAGTCCCAGTACCAGGCATTATGAAGGTATCATTTACCACACCATAGATTCCTTCCTCCCCCTTTAAGCAGATGAGAAAACTCTCAGGCTTTCCAGAAATTAAATCTTGCCTTCATAACTGGAAATCTCTCAGGATAATAAACAAAAGTATCCTAATGAAGTAAAAAAAGTCCACACTTTTCATACAGATTAGCAGGTAGAGCTTAAGACAACTGAAAGCTATAGGTCACCTGTGACCCTAGCTCACGTGAGAGCCAGCTAAAACATCTTTTAAAATATTTCCTGGTCAATCCTCAGCTTAAAAATTAATTATGAAAAAATAATAACAAAATATATTTATATGCTAGAGCAATGGCTTTAATTATTTTTTTTAAATCAATAATTAAAGAAGAAAATAATTACTGGAACTTGATGTTATTCCATCTGATTCTCACTCTTACAACTTGCTTGTATTCATCTATTACCATGTGAATAGGGCAGTGATTACACTCCTGCCAATGTATTAAGTTTACCAGAGCAGAATTTTCCTTGATTGGCCTAAAGCAAGGGCAGACTAATTTAGTTCACAAAGGTAAATTAAACTGATGATAGGCTTTAATTAGGGGAAGCTCCATTTACAACCCAATATGGGGCATAAGGTTATTTGCACTCAGCACAATCTCAGAGATGACAGCACTTTTCTTTTCCTCTCTCTAATGCAAAACTACAAAATCAAAATAATAATTTTGGGTCCTGGACTGCATATTCTCCTCTTCCCATCTGCCATAATCATAACTGAAATTCCACTTCGATTCCACTTTTTTTTTCTTTAGAGGGTGAGTAAGGTAAATTTGAACACGTTGCTCCTTTCTGTACTTTCTGAAAGGTTTCTGTGAATATTCCCATCAGTCTAACGCCTGGTTCACTGTCTTATTTTTCCCTCTGTTTTATGTGTACACCTGGAGACATACATGCGACCAAACAAGCAGCGCTGTATAGAGGATGGGGCTAAATGACCAAAACTCTTTAAACACCACAGCTCTGAATATTGGAACACCCTTTAAAGCATTTTCTTCTTCCGATGCAGCTAAAGTCAGTTTTAAACAAAACTGTGCAGTGATGCAGCTGCATACAAGGAATAAGATCCACTGATTAGTCTGTA
Organism: Anarhynchus alexandrinus; assembly: GCA_008711295.1. NCBI lineage: Eukaryota > Metazoa > Chordata > Aves > Charadriiformes > Charadriidae > Anarhynchus > Anarhynchus alexandrinus. The sequence goes on from VUYV01000171.1 coordinate 1,723,850, forward strand.
AGATTTGAGCATGAAGAACAGGCTAGAATATGCTACCAAGAAAGGTGCTGAAGGTGTTTTAAGAAAGGCAGAATGAAGGAGAATGTTTTCAGTCTAAAAAATAATCTTTAGTAACTGTTTTAAGTTCTGTGCACAGAAAAGCATAGTAAAGCCACACTTATTTTTTAACCTACATGTGATTTCTAACAAGGATTCAACATCTGGACTATAAAAATATAATCATGAAGAGAAAATATATTAAAAAAAGCAAAACAAAACTCTCAAACACAAAGCCTGTGAAACAGAGGCTTGGGTCAAAAGCCCTCACTGACGCAGCCGGTTTTCAAAGAAATGGTAGCAGCTTTTAGCAGGAGGGCAATTGCTGAATAGTGCTCTGCACATCCTGAGTTAAGATAATACAAATAGCTGTCTGTGAGAAAAACAGATAGGCTAATGGCCTCTCCTGCTCTGGTTAACAGACCAGGGCTATTAAGAAGTGTACCTTGGCGAGGGGTATTTTTGTTGGTTTTGTCTTTCCTTTTTTGGGGGTTGTTTTTTTCTTTTTTTCATTGTCCTTGATCAGCTGCTTTTTACAAGTTAAAAACTGTAGTGGAGGAAACGATAATGGAATTGTTCCATGTCATCTTTTCCCCCTTTTTGACACCTGTCACCTATTTAACCAAGTGGCCCACTCAGCTAATGGACGAACGACATTTGTTACATTGCTCTACTGGAGTAGATCAATCTGATGTGTTCTCCATTATGGGTAATAGTTCAAACACATGCCTTGCTTCCAGGGAATAGCTGGAACAGATCAAGAGCTCAATTTAACATCCAAATGCTTAAGTTGAAAGTCACAATTGCTATTCACAAGCTGTTTAGAATTTTTTTTTTAAAAAAAACAACCTAAATTTATTGACTTGAAGGTTAAAAACCCTTGGACTCATTTTCAGATTAAATAAGCAGATGTCATGGACTGGGAGTGCTTTTGCCAATAGTCAGATTGTCATCTAACCTGTGCAAACTTTTTTTAACTAATAATGTTTGAGCAGCTTAAAAGTCTGTCATCTGTTTCCTTGCTGATCATGTGATCTTCTGTCAGGCAAGCAGTTTTATTGCTCTCATTTCAGGCTGCCTTCAAATGCTAGAAAGTTATAAATGTTATATCTACATCTCTGTGTAGTAGTAGTAGTATTATAATAAATATTCACTCAACATATTCACTTGTTAGGGTGAAAACCCCAAATATCACATACTGTGCAAATTATGCATCTATGATATAAATAAATTCTAGATGTAATGAATCACCTTTAAGCTGTGTTTTAAACTCACTATAAAAATCTGTACTCAGACTGAACTTTTAAAGGCAAGACCCAAAGCCCACCATGATACAATACTAATGCATTTTAAACCAAACAGAGGAAAACAACAGCAAATACAGTACTTCTGTGTATAATATTATCCATGTATTTTAGATGAAAGATTCTAGACTACATTTTTCTTCCAGACTTTGCATAGTTAGTACAGAGATTACTACTGGTAACCTGCTAATTTAAAAACAACAGGGTAGCGTGTGCGATGGGCCATGCACTTTTGCCTAGCAATAAAAATACTGTTTGTTTTCACAGCTATTTCTTTTTCTAAATTCATCCGTGTGTCTTCCAGGTTCCTCAGAGACTGTTCAGATTCCAGCAGTTTTTTCTTCAGGGAACCAATGGACTCCGTTAGCTCTTCAACTTCACTGATCAACCTGAACAGAATTATATTAAGTAATAAAAAACTGAGCAGGAGCCAGTCTGTGTTCAAAAATACATACGAACTGTAACAGGAACAAAGATCAACAGCTATAGAATCATCATACTCAACAACAAAGGACCTCAGAGAGGTCTACATACTTGGTGAAAATCAGAGCTCACTTTCACAGTTTCTGTACAGATTTAGACAGTACCAAGAATGTCTTTTGCCACTAAGCACAGTGGAACTATCCATCCTCACCTTCTCCCACTCTGCAGGACACTTGTACTAAGAATTATAGGATGAAAATTGTTAGGCAAGTTCCCCAGTTTGACTGGATGAGCATTTTGTTAAGCCTGGTTTTTGATATCTGTTCACTGGTATAAAACTCAAGTATTAAAGATGATACTTGCACCAGAGATCAGAAAACAGTCTTCACTTTAAAACCATATAAGCATTTAAAGAAGCAGCAGCATATAATTTCAAAAAAGCAGCAAACCATTTTTAAAGAAGCACATCATTTCAACTGAAAGTCAGTGAAGGTGCTTTACTGCAATCTACCTGCAGCGAAGGCACATACTTACTTCCTGGGAAAACAAGATCCCTGTGTGCTACACAAACTGAGTAACTACAAACAGTATAAGTCTGGCAATTAAACACACGCTCATTCAGCAAAGGGCTTGCCTGTGTCCCTAAATCCCATTAAAGGCAAGGTACATACTGAAAAGCTTGCACAGGGATGGTTTGCTGAAGCAGGACCTTAAATGAGTGTGGCTGAGGTGGTATAAAGCATTTGGATTAACTGTAACTTCTTCCTCACTATATAAAGAACAGCGTACTGGTTTTAAATGGTAGGCAGATTTGCTACAAGGATATTGTAAGCCTGCAAAAGCTGAGTCCCCACTTTTCCTAAGGGTAGGAACACGCGAAAGAGGAGAATCAATTACAAAGCTTATAATGAGATCAAAACTGACAAATGTGACATTCAGACCTTTAATTGGAAAGGATTTGTTGACCTCCAGTTTTAAACCGGATTATTACTGAAAATCAAATGCCACCAGCCCAACGGTTGATAGTACTGAGGACTTGTCTCAGACTATGAATATGTGCAGCCTATTTACATTCTCAGCACTTGAAGCATAATTCATTCAGCACATAGTCCACCTTGTGGTGAACTTCTGCTACAGCCAAAGGGTTGCAAATGATCCACATGCTGTCAGATTTTATTGGGATCATCTAAATCAAAAAGAAACCACACAGTTCAGAGAAGGAAGCACAGAGATAAAAGGCAGAGTTGAGTCTATAGATTTTCTATTTGTCAATACATTAGCTTAAAATGATATTTTCCTCGCAGTGATTTCAGTCAATTGAATTATTTCTGACTTATATCAGAATCAAGCCTAGTAATAAAAACTAGAGGCCATGTGTTGCAAATAAAAAGTGGAAAAGCTGTCTAACCTCACTTCTGGATAAAATGGACACCTTGGAGGACCTGTTTGATAGCGTTTACCTGAATTGTGCTTCGTCTCTGCAGAGCTCTACGTTGGGCCTAAAGGATCTGTCATACAGTCTTGTCTGAGCAACTTTCATTGGGGCTTCTTTGTCTTTGATAGCTTGTTTGAGAGCAGCAATGTTAGCTTCTTGATCACCAATCTCCTTAAGGATCTAAAGAGGGTACCCAAGAAAAAGAACTGTTTAAAAAAAAATACACATTGTCTCTGTGCATGCTATACATCTGTTCATGGTCCTAGTGAGCCAGTTAATACTTTTGACCTCCTATTTGGCCAGAATATAGAAGAAATAGAAGTACAGAAATAGAAGTACTCTTATCAGATATTAAGCTGACACAGAATAGTGTTCTGTACCTGACATGGATTAAGACATTTTTCCTCGAGGACAAATCTACTGTGATCTTCTCAAAAGAAGCTATCACACCTGTAGCCAGCATTTCAAGAATAACACTTACCTTTTTCAAATGATACTCTAGTTTGTGTTTTGCATCGTCCAGCTCCTCGCAGTGTTTGGCGAAAGCCTCATTAACAGCAGCACATTGCATCCTCATGTCCTCAGATATATCATGAAGAATATTGTCAATCAAGTCACGAAGATTGATGGAAGCCAGCTTTTCTCGTTCTGCCCTACAGATGTTGTCATGACTGAACGTGGCCCATGTCTCCGGCGTTGAGGCACTGGAGGAAGAGGTGAATGGTATACAAATAGGAACCTTGATCTTTTGTTCAAGTTGCACTTACAAAGACAATCTGAAGCTGGTTCTCTCCTTGCAAAAGTGTTGTCAACCTCTGTTTGGTTTTGCTGTTGCATGCAGTCCAGACTTACCATGAAGGAAGAAGACTGATTCCTTTAATTAAGACTAATTCCTCAAATTAATGAACTCTCATTCACCTTTTGGCCTCTGAGGGATATAATACATGACACACAATCATCCAAAGTTCTTCCATCTTTAGCTAATACTACTAAGGCAAAAAAAGTATACATATACTTTTTTATGCAAGTGCAAGCAATTAAGTCACCAGCAAATAAACACGTTAATATATTCAAGCTTTACAGTCTGTGTCTACCTCAAAAGAAAAAGAAACAACATCTCTGGTTATACTTTGCCATGTTGAGCAGCAGAAGGAACTACATAGCACTTGGGAGACTGCACCATAGGAACACTGCCTGGAAGGGGAGAGGGAAGCAGCAAGATTTTTTGCAAGTAATAGGAATCCTCTCTGTGTCGAGGAAGCAGCACATGCCTTTCCTGAAAGAATGGCATGCCTGCCGACGTCAAATGGTAAGTCTCAACAGGATTTAGATCAGGCTTTAAAAGTATAAAGCCAACTATTTCTGCAAAAAACTTCTACAAACTCAGCCTGCATACAGCGAACCAACTTTGCCATCAGTGGTATGCCACACTGAGATAGTAGCACGACCTTTACTATCCATGTACCTATTTTAAAGCTATGACATTGTATGTCCAAAGAAGCAGCAATCACACCTTTAATTCAGAGCAGCATTACAGCTTTTGCTGATGCAAAGGATGTACTGTATCTTACCAGGGTTATTTGTGAAGGATAATGACAGTAACTGCTCACCTCTCTTCAAACTTCACTGAGCTGGGATGGAACTGGATGTTGGTGCCCTGGTTACTGTATCTTCCACATTTATCATCAATATTGTATGTTTCAACTTTGTCTGACCAGTCCATTTCACAGACCTCTTTGTGTTCTCGATTTAATCTGAAAATTGTTAATGGAAAACAATGCAATTAACAAAACTATCACGAACATTTGTGAAGCTAGGCTCCTGAGCCTACTCTTTCAAAGCACAGTGAGAACATAAACGTTCCTAATCAAACACTCTCTCTCACAACTATCTGCTAGAACATCAGGAAGCCTGATGGGTTAACCACTACCCTAGACCATCAGTACTGTTCTGTGCCTACTTAGAGCTCGTATAGCCTGAGACAACTGAGTTGTTGGACGGAGGATTTTTTCAGTAGCAGCTACTGCTGCAGTTATTATGGGGAGAATAGGTGTGAGGTCTGCCCAACAGAACACTCTTCCCACGATAAGACATCAGGTAGTGCTAACAGAAGACCCATCCTCCTCTTTCACTGCTATATTGAACCTGACTCAAATTTGAGACCTCCATAAGGTGACCCTGTATCATTCTCCCAGCCCTCTTATCTACCCTTTCAAAGACAGTAGCATGCAGTGTCATTTGTCCTTGGAAGATACAGGTACAATGATATTCGGAGTCAAAACTGTTGTTTTGTTGTCAATTAAATGAATCACACGTCAACAAATTAATTAGAATGACCTCAGGCTACAAAAGACAGTGGGTCGTTATCAACTGTTAACACCAGATGTCGCTGTCACCTAAGGAATTAAAAAGACTTTGCTGATGATAGTACTAAAACGATCTTAAAGCAATTATAAAAAGCCAAGCCTACACTCACTCAGTAGATTATTCTCATACTCTAATTGATGTAGCAAAACTACTTTAAATTATTTTGCATTTAGAGACATTCTTTCTAAAAACAATTTAATTTTATCTGGTAGAGTAGCACAAACCGAACCAGATTAAAAAAAAATAAAATACTAAAATATCGAGGTTTCCAGCAGTTAACTCCTTCATATTGATGCACCTTAGGATTCGGGTAACATCTTTGCAAAGGGCTTGTTATAAATTAAAACCAAATATTCCTTTTGAAATGCAACGAACATCCAGACTGATACAGAAGGTAGAGTGAAGTTTCATATTTTAAGTTCATACTGACATCTCGTGGCAAAATACTCATTTTGAAAAGGTCCTTTGATCAGAAATTATTTTAAAAGATTCTATACTACAAATGTATCCTAAAGTGCAACAAAGTAGAGTGATATCCAGATAATATTTTTATTGTGCTCAAGCTTAGTGTTGGAAAATTGGAGAACTGAATACCCATACTGGAAGTCAGGGCTGAAAATCTAAAGCATGGCTTTAGGGCATGGCTCTTCTCTTACCTTACCCTACTTGAAAATCCCGATGTTTCATCACTGGGTTTGTTCAGGTTTAAATGAAATTCATGTGGTTCATAAGCCTGGCATGGGTACAAACTTTATCCACTGGGCATTGTACTCCTATATGTCAGGAATTATTTGGCTACATAAATTAGCTGCTAAGGTATTGGGAAAAATGTCTTACCTCATCTGGTTGCCAGCTTGCATCAAAGTTCTTTTCAAAAGCTCCTGGATATTTTTGATGAGTTCAACTTCCTAGATAAAAACATTGAGACTTCTGTGAAATCCAGCGCAGTATATGCTATCCTGCAGAGCAATTCGATTTCAATGGTTGTGGGTAAATACTTAAATCTTCTACTCATTACCAACTATTATTGCAAGACAAAGTCTTCTGAGGAGTTAGCAGATACGGAGGTAACTCAGTTGTAAGTCCAAGGTGGCAACAATACTTGGAATACTTCTAAAGCCCGGGGATTCATTATTTTCATATTGCATGTATATTCTATGAAAAAAAATATCTATGTTCTATCAGATTAAACAGAATAACTGAATTACTTGCACAGACTTGAAGTAGGGGGGAAAAAGGCACCAACACCCCACTCAGCAGGAGACCAGAGTCAGTGCCTTGCACCAACACAAGGTGCCATTTCAAACCTGAGCAGGGCACTGTCTGCCCCACCAGCACAAACTCAGGTATCTGTCAGGGGCTGCTGCCTTGCACAGGGATGTGATGCAGCAGATCAGCTTCCCTGGCAAGACACTGGCTTCCAGAACCTGCTGGGTCCTTGCAGATGCCTCCAGAGCCCGCTGCCTCCGTCTGTAGTAAGTGATTTATCTGTATGCAAGGCAGAGGCTTCCCATCAGATCTCCAAAACCACACTTTGTCTGAAATACGGTGATAAGGTGCTATTTAACAAAAAGCAGTAGCAGTATCATAATATTCTGTTGGTCTGAGTCCTTTGAATGCTTTGTATTAACTAAAAATAGAAGTTAACTACTCTGACTAGTCGCTGTCTGCTTCAGCAGGTGTAGGAAAGCTGTCATAATATAAACCAAATGACACTTAGAACTTTACTTTTTTTACCAGATCTATGTATTCCAGAACTCATTTTGCCTCTGATGATGGACAGTATCAAGGACTGATGAATTATCTCAAATATGCAATGTTGTTGGAGGGGTTAATTTCCTCTCAGTTGCAAGCCATGACTGCTCAACATCATGAAGATTTGCCTCACCTTCATATAGGATCCGATGTCTGAAGTTTCAGCTCAAGCTGGTTTTAGCAGGAATGTTCATTTCCACACAAATGTGATCAAACCAAAAAAGACCATACTTTCTAATAATGTCTTGTTGAACAAAAAGTACTGATGCTCATTTTTGACTGCATAATGCTGCTTTAGGGATTAACTATCAATGCTCTATGAAATGACTTTACTGACCAGGTGATTACATATTATTATATAAAAGCCAGTCCAGCATGCATTTTCTTTTTTATTATTTAAAGGAATTTAATATTTGAGGCTCAGATATTAAAAAGAGCTTTTGTATATGAAAAACTCCTAATTAATTTTGCTGGTTTACATCAATGGCAGTCCACCAATGACAGCTAAGGGAGTACGTACTTAGTAATAAACTTTATTCCCGGAACACTGCTGGCACTCATTGATCTTTGTACTGGTTTTGACAAATAAATGAGTGCGTGTATCCCTGCAGTGTGTTTCTCCATCATAAGAAAACAACAGGGACCATAAAAAAAAAATAATCATTTTATTCTAAATGGAAAAGGACAATCATGATTGGAAGAAAATATTATTTTTAAGGCTCAAAAAGAGAACAATTAAAATAAATACATAGCTGAAGGTATCCTTTTACAAACTGTGAGAACATGAAAACACTTTCTGCAGGGAGGAAGTATTACAATGGCTGAGTTGTCAAAGTAAAAATTCAAAAGGATTTTAAAGGGTTAGAAAGGTCCCGCACTCAAAATTACATTTATAGTAATTGATGTTATTTTGTGTTTGGTAGTCAGTTTCCATGTAAATAAAGAGACAACCAGTTTCCTATGAGTAATGTGCCCAATTTTAAATGAGAAAAGTCTTCCTTTAGCAATTAAAGTGTCTCACATAGAAAGAGTGAAATAACGCAAAAATAAAGAATTCCCTTGTTGAATGACCTAAAATAAAATTTTAAAATGGATTCCCTGTTGAGGAGATACGCATTCAAATATGACATTTGAAACTGAAGATATAATTCTCATAATTAGTGGCAGTCTAAGACTAGTTCAACTGAATAAGCAGGGATAAATGACAATGAAGTTTCAATGCTTATATACTAAATGATATCTCTTAACTTTTAAAACAGTTAAAAATTCAGATTGTATGGCTGGGAGGAGCTGTGGCACTAGGTTGAAGATGAAGAACCTTTAATCTAGGTTCCTCAGTCCTAGCTGTACTGTTAGACATCGTAAGACAATCCAGCCTGCTGCCTCCCCACAGCTGTGGCTGGCTCGTGGGATGTCCATGGGAGAAGGTCCACACTGCATGAATGCCTGCCAGGTAGTGCTACCTGCAGAGGAGCAGGAACTGGGAATCTCATACACCACAGGGAGGACTTATAAAATGCTATGTCTGCTCATTCACATTCTCTTTCCAGAGTAAATTCCATCAACGACCACGGCAGAGGGAGCTGCAGCCAGAAGCACAGCTCTCCCAGACCTAATTCCACATTGAAATCCTGGGGGCAGATCTGGGTTTTACCAAGTGGCAGAATGGATGACCTCTATTTAGTCTGTGCACAGAATGGTGTTGGCAATTCATTTGAAGGCCCAGACTGTATCAAGAGAGTAAAAGCACATGAAAGAGTTTTAGTAGCTAGCAGCATCTTTGGTTCAGAAGACAACATTAACTTAGATATGCATTTCTTCAGTTCCTGAAAGGATTTGGTGGATGAAATGTCTTTTTTTTTTCTCCTTATTTTTCCCATGTCTTCATGTGCTGTCTGTTAAAATGAAATACTGTCAAATCTGAAGTGATCTTGGCTTCTTTTCAGCTGTCTTCTCCATGGTTAATACTAATAATAAACCTCTGTTATTATAAATGGTTGTCAATTAACAGGGAGAGAACATTTTATAGTTTAGCATGCCCTTTATTTTTATTACAGTATTTAATGTTTATGATGCAAAAGTTGGATTTTCCTCAAATCTAGTGATAAAACCATCCCAGTTCATGACTTTGTAAGTGTTTAATTAATGGTGCAAAGAAATGTTTAAGAGCAGATGTTTGTGCCTTCCATGAATTTACAAATCCATTTTTTTTTGCAGCCTGTCTTTTTACATCAGTGATTTGCAGATGTCAGCAATGTCTAAATACAGCACCCAGAGCCAGAATAACACAGTGAGGGAGAAGCTAAGAGGAACTGGTAGAATGCCATGAGAGAGGCTGTGCAGTCGCCCTTGATTAGAAATCCAGCTGCATCCATCCATCAGTAACAACATGACACCAGATGTCCCACACAACAGCACAGCAAATAAAAGCAAGCTAGCTTACAGATCTCACTAGATTTAGACCCCCAAAACAGCATGTAACAGAAAGAATGTTATTCATTACAGCTGGGAGAGAAAGCAGGTAACAGTCTTCAAAAGCTCAGCTCTGTGACTGACCTTTTTCCTGCTGGCCTCTGAGAATCATTTCAAAATCTACCATACATAGATGTTGAAAATAAGCACCGCACTCTTAACTGAGTTGTCTATGTACAGGACTGTCCTATTGTGCAAAGCTACAGATCACAGTGTTTGGAAATGGTATTCCACTGTTTTCCTTGCCCCATTATTGCAGTTAGCAGCAATACATACTTAGGTATACTTTTCCATTTTTTTAAACTTTGATTTTACACAGTTGGCAGGATCTTGGCTAATGCCTTTGTCTTCGGCATCAGGGAATAGCTGGGGATGACTTCATTGTTGAAGCAAATGCACAACAAATCAACACTCTTGAGTCAAATACATTTCCAGGGTAAAAAAATGGCATAAATATAAGTACATCTGCTTATGCCACAGTCATATCTGGCACTCAGTTAATGAATCTGGACACTGGACATGCCGAAATAACCTTGAAATGCAGAATACATGCAGCTGAAACATGATTTATTGACAGTATACCACCATGTGGCAAGTCCTTTGCTAGGGCTTACATTTTCAATATTAAATGTGTGCACATAAACAGACTAAATTGTCATTAAACTGATGCAAAGGGGATTCAGAGGAGATGTCATATAGGTTATGAAAGTCAAAAACCTGATATAAACCAGATGCATGTACTGCTTTTTCTGAATTGAGCTATTTCCAATGCAGCGGCACAAATAAATAAAGTTATTCTACTTGAGAGATTTTATCTTCTTTTTAGTCATCAAAGATCCTTCTTTATTGGAAAAACAATTGTGTCCTTCAGCTTCTCTTTCTTAACCAGAACTGCATTAAGAAAAGATTAATAGGCTGTTAAGTGGAGTCAATGAGCTTCTGAGTAACAGCTGATTTTACTATGCATGTAAGGAGCTTTCACTTAAATACCCTCATCCCTCATTCCAGCTGTGGCTATTTAGTGGTGGTATGTATCACAATATATGATCTAAATATGACTCCATGCTGCAAAGCAAATAGGACAGATGAGTTGGAGCCAAGACTCCTTAAAAGAGGAAAAAAATAGGAAAACCCCAAGTCTTATATGGATGCCTAAAACCTTCATCAGAGAGAGTTCTGTTTTCTTTGAGTCATCTGAAGTGATTCTTACTGACCAGATAATGAAAGTGCAATTACATGCAGAATTCAAAACTGCTTGTATTTGATGTTGTCTCTTTAAATGTCATCTGCCAAGGGGCTGCTGAAAGGTGGTTATCTCAGCAGGATGCTCTGGGAACTGGAAAATGTTCTTCATTGCTGCAGAAAGCTGAAAGCAGGAAAAAACCCTATGTCCTATGAAAAGCTTTTCCACGACTATGCGAAAGGCAGTCCCTTGCCCAGACACGCTCTTCCCCTGGCTGCAGATTCCCCCATGCGCCTGTCCATGGGACCTGGCAGGAATACAGCAAAGATACCAGAGAATGATGCCAGCACAAGCCTGAGCTGCTAGTAGGAGAGGAAGAATTTCAAAGGAAAGAAAATGCCCTAGAATACCAATTAACTGTGTAATTAAAACTGCAAGAAAAAGAATGTCTGTTTCCTTACACAGCTGACTCACGGAAACTATTTCTTCTTTTTCTCAGTTTTTGCATGGGAAGAGAATAAATTACTCCTGATCTCCCTTGTATTTCTTCAGAGAGTTAAGATTAGAAAGTGACTGGACAAGTAAGCAACATTCAGAAAAAGTATGTCAGTACTTTAGTGATAAAATTTGCATAACTCCTCCAAATAAGCAAATGTTGTAACACAGAGCTACCAGTGAACTGAGCCATTAACTTGGAAATATGTGCAGTGAACAGTCAGAATTCATGGCAGAGCAGCTCTAAGTGTCAAGAATTATTAGTCAGTTTTGGAGAGAGTAAGAAATACAAGGTACCATCTGATTTCTTGCAGTGAAAGAGGTATAGAGTATAGCTGCAGCTTAAAGAGACAGCAAAGCTATTTTCTGGCTATTTTCTATTTAAAAGCTATTTGCAAACATTCATGCCATAAAATCTATTCCTCTGTGAAAATGGGAAGGATTTCCTCCCATATTATGTACTCCCCTTCCTTCTGCACTGCAAAGGTCATTGGCATGGCAACAAAATCTTCATTTCTCAAGAGTCCATCTGCTGCTGGTATACACGCCTCATCTGAACTCACATCATTCTTTTTTGATGACATCCCACTTGGCTGTTGATGGTCTGTCGTCACATGCAGAGAACCACAATTTCAGGTGAAGAATTAGCAGCAGCAGCAGATGGACTTCTGAGCAATGAACAAACTATTCTCTGAGATCAGGAGGAAAGAAATACAGGAGACAAATCCTGACAGAAAATTATTTTTTTGGTGTAAATCTTACACTTCACAGACTTCTCTAAAACATCAGCAGCTGATGAAAAAAATTTATTTTCCATAATCTAAATCTTGTAACAATTCACACACTAAAATAGCCTATACACTAACTCTCACACATTTATATTTTTGACTGGAACAACCTCTTAAATATAGATTACAATTCAGCAATTGTACACAATTCCTATTAAAAATATTGCTAAATACTATCATGCCATCAACTATGTAAGTCGCTCCAATATTTTTCTAAAAACAAATATTAATCATCTGGTTTAATCAGTAACTCATCATGAATCAACTTTTGCAGTATATTGGAGGCTGTAGGCAAATAATCATTAATTTATTTGTGGGACACTAGAATATTTATCATTCCAGAATAAAAAATGACCCAGAATCTGTTCTCTGTAACATGTGCAGCCACAATAATTACATTAGGTTTGAAGGCAATCTACATGCAGTGCTGGATCTCAGTGACAGGTAACAAAGTGTCAGCTGGAGTAAAGAGTCCTCTATGGGAGAAAAAGGATCAAGCAAATTTCAGGAGACTCTCAGGTTTGCTGAAGTCACGCTGTCAGAAATACCATCTGTCTGTGCCCCCCCGCTTGCCTGGAGCTGTCATCTCATGCAGGTGTCACACGACTACATTGCACAGTTCAGAGAGAGCCGTGCTGCTGTCCTGCAGGACATTTAAAATGATGGTTTGTGTTGAGACACTGTAGTTCAGTGTTGGATCACCACCTTGTTGTGAACCTTGGCAAGACTACAGCATCAGACTTCGTAGTAAAAGGTAATGGCAGAGACTGCCAGATTTGGACAGTTTGAGCATGCAAACAGGCAAGGTCCTGAATAGTCTACTTACGGGGTACTGTGTTTTTAAAGAGTAACATGCAGAGATGAGAGGACTTTAAGCCAAATGGAGACTGGAAGAAGTTTAATGCCAGAATAGGATGCCCATCTTGGTTCAGAAAACCTCTGTTTTGATTTTGTTTGAATCTGGTCTGAGAGAGGGGATCTGGTCTCCTCTGGTCATACTCATGGGATTTTAAATACTTTTTAAATAGAGGAAGGATTGTTTAAAATCCTTCCTAAACCTAGGAGTGACAGACAGAGTCCAGGCTGCCAGTACTAGGCCTCTGTGCATTGCCAGAAGATACCTTCATGAGCTGCAGTTATCACCTACTGACCAAGCTGTTCACCATTTTAGAGCCCAGGGCAGCACCAAGACAGTGCAGCCAACAACCCTTAACATCCTGACGTCCTGCTCACCTTCAGCAACTCTCTCTCCACCTCATCACTGACCAGGTCTGGGGCTTGCCTCCTGTCCCGACACTGCAGGTTATCGGTGGCAATAGCATAGGGCACCTCAGTGGCATCGAGCGCCCTTTCCAGACGCAGCTTCTGGGCTGCCAGCAGGCTGGTCTCGGCATCAAGGTCCTCAATCTCCTTCTGGAGCTCGGCCTTCCAGAAGTGTATGTCTTGCAGGCGCTGGCCCACGGCAGCTGTGGAGTCCTGCTGGGCACGCTGGGCAGCAGCAGCGGCATACTCGGCCAGGTCCTTGGCCTCGGCCCGGTCGTGCTCGGCCTGCTCGCAGCCGGCGGAGGCCTTGTGGTACAGCTCGGAGTTGTTCAGGTGCCACTCAGTGGGCAGGTACTTGGCGGTGCGGAAGCCAGCAGTGGCCAGGCCGCTGGAGGAGTCGGGCCCCGTGTTCAGCGCCACCTCGTACACCTTCATGGGTAGGTCGGAGGGGGGCACCGACTGCGGCGCCGGCTCCTTGGTCAGCAGGACCCTGGGCTGCGCCATGGCGCCGGGGCCTCCCGCAGGGCAAGCCCTGCCTCCCCGCTAGGCCGCGCCGCGTCCTCCCGTCGCCGGGGCAACGGCGGCAGCCAATGAGGAGGCGGGTCCCCCCATTGCGAAGGGAAACCCGAGGCGGTAGCGGCAGAACAGCCCGCCCCCTCGTTACCTCACAACTCCAGCCGCCAATCAGAGCGCGGATCCCCCCCCCGAGGGCGCGTTGGATTGGGGAACGCCGGTTGCCCGCACCCGCCTCCAAGCTGCTTGTTGCTATGGCGACGGGGACACCCAATGGGGGAGGAGCAGGGCGGGTCGGGGGTGTCATGGCGGCGCCGGGCGGCCTCGTGGCGGGAGGAATTCCCCACATAGGCCATGGCGCCTCTTGTAACGTCTGCAGTTGGTGTGTGCGACTGTGGTGGTGAGAACAAAGATACGCCGCAGTCTCTGCGTTGCCTCCCGCCTCCCCTTTGTGCTGAGGAACTTCTCTTTCCCAACCGCCGCGAGTGCGCAGTAATGCTTTTTCCCGTTTATCTTGGAAATACCAGCGGATCCTGACAGGACTTCAGGCCGGTTCCTGCCCGGCGAGCGGTGGAGGCGGGCGGGAGGCGCTGCGGGCCCCTCTGCGCTGGCCCCGAGGCCCAGCGAGCCCCTGGGGCGGCGGGCAAGGCCCTGTGGAGACCCCGGGGCCTTGTGCGGGGCCTGCGGCATCCGCTGCTCTTAAGCCATTCAATTTAATACATTTTTTGCACCTCACTCCATTTTTACGCCCAACGTTCATTCTGCAGACAATTTGTGTGACTCGGGCCTCATCACGGATCGGGTGCATGTGAAATCCAGCTGCTGCGGCGCCCCGTTTAATTCTCACCTGGGGAGATACAGACAGTTGATGCTCGAATTATATTAAATTTGGGGGGGGTTGCCATCACTGCAACAAGGAAAGGAAATGAAAGGAGAGGCTGCGAGGGAGAGGCGTCTCTTCAGAGCCCTCGGAGGAAGGAGAGGAAGGTGCTGGAGAGCGCGGTGACAATAGAGGGCACTCTCGTCCTTGCACTGCGACAGATCCTCTGTCTTCAATGTCATTTTGACTTAGAAAATAAAAAGGAAGAGCAAGCCATGTGCGCTGCAGCCCGCCCAGTGTCATCCAGGCTAATGGGCTCCTTGGGCGTTGAGAGAGGGATGCCTGAGCTGCATCGAGGTGTGCACGGCAGGTAACACACACACACACACCCACACACACACCACGGGCGTGGAGTAATGACTCCCTGGCTGCTCAGAGGTGCTGTTTGCACCATGCAAACTTCTGCAGAAGACACTTTGCTTTATGAGAGTTTGCTCTAAATCCACAGAAAGTCAATGGTAATTTTTCCTACAGAGTTTTGCACTCTTTAAGATCAAGCGGTTGTCCCCAGTAGAGAGCCTGCATTCACAAGATGCATCGTGCGTGGGCTGCAGGCTGCTGCCTGCAAGCCCTGTGCTGCAGCTGGCAGCACTTGCCCAGTGAAGGTTCCTTTCCACAGAGACAGTGTTGGAAAAGGACATTAAATCCCAGCAGAGATAAGAAATCGTTCATCTTCCCTTTTACAAATATTATAATATAATTGGCCCTCCAGTTAAACAGCAGCAGTCGATGATCGCTTCACACTGCTGGTCACTAGAATGACACACTTTGCTTTCCCTTTGCACTTCATTTCAGTTTCCTTTTTCATGCATCTTTCCTCTAACTGTAGCTGTACTATCTGTTCCTTTCCTTATGTTACCCCCAGCCTGTGCCTGCCTTTCTCCTTCCTCTGCTTGTGGCCTTCTCTGCATGATGATCTATGCAAATTTTGCATTTTTAAAGTACAATAAGTCTACGGGAAAAGCCCTGCTGAGCTATTCGGAGTGAAAGTCCTTGGTATGGAAAATACATTTTTTGAAAATAAGGGAAGCAACAATTTTCTCTTAAGTAGCATTGTTCTCTGAAGGTTTCAAAAGAGCTTTTATTAGTGTCATCTTATCACAGCCCATTCAGTGTCACCCAGGCAGTTTTGAAGGTGGGTCAATTAGGGCCATGATGGGATGTGGCTGAGGTTGCAAACTTAGCAGCTGAGTTCTAGGCCCTAAATGTGACTAGTAACTTATAATCTTTTCCAATAGGGAAACGTTACAAAAAATACGTTAAGTCTTCCTGATCCAGTGCAAGGATTACTTTAGTAAGCAGTTTTAGGGTTGTTATCCCAATTCGTCAATGTTTCCAAGGACCAGACAGATTTTGGAGAGTATTTGCACCAGGCTGTGTTTTGTTTGGGTTTTTTTGTCAGTCTAAGCCCACTTTCAGGTGCTCACAGATGCATCATGTCCTAACAGGCTGCATATCACATTGTTGTGAGAAATAAAAGCTAAGCCTATTGGCACCTGGAAGATTCAGGAGTTCCCTTCATTATCCAGGGCAGACCCAGGGACCCTGTGTTTCAAAGCTATTCTGACAGCCGAGTGATTTAATATGCCACTATAACATATAAATTATTAACAGCTATTCAAGATGTTCTCAGAGCACAAGATGACAAAACATACTGGAAGAAAAGAACAGAAGTGTTTTTCAGCTCAAATCTTTTGACATGCAATAGAGTAAGATTTCTCGTGGCTAGAATCCTTTTTACAGGAAACTGGTTCCCCTTCCCACAGCAAATGCTCCTGTTTATGTCAGGTGCCTGGTGAGCTTTTTGGCCTGCTGCTGCTTCTTTTCCCCTTCTTTCTTTCTTTCTTTTGTTTGATTTTTTAAATTAGCATGAGTGGCCAAGGCAATGTTGTCACCTGGATCCAGTCTTCATGTTTGCACTTAATTCCTTCTATGCTGCTTTTTGTAGGACAGACTGCACGCTGCTCAGTGGAGTAGTATGTGTCTTGTACATGGAGAAAGGAAAGGTTTCCTCTTACACTCCAGCAGCTGGGAGGTTCACGTCTTGTCCACAGCACAGGAGTACTGGAAACGCTTTGTCCAAAGAAGGCTGGGGTCCTTTAACATATTCCTCCTCCTTGTAAAGGAAATCAAAAGCTTGAAAATGTGACCCACTGCCATCCAAATGTCTCTGAAAGGAGAGGCAAATACATGATATGGTATTCTGAAAATTTGCTTTTTATGTTGATGCTTTGGGGGCTGCCCATGGGGACCTGCTGAGGGGAGGAACCCAACCTACTTTGTTCTAAGCTTAACAAAATCTCAGCACAGAGCAGCTATATCATGGCTGCTTTCTTGGAATTAATAAGCATACCTACTAATTAAATGCTGTCCCATCGGCAGAGAAATCAGAAACAAGACCACCTGCCATATCTTTTCCTGGAAGAAGGAGCTTTGTTCTCATGTTTAATGTAGGGAAACCTTGCTAAGAATGGAGACCACATCATAAACCTTCTTTGGTCGGCCAGGTATAAAGAGTTCTAATGCAAACAGGCTACAGACTGATCACCTGGGATAAATATAATTTACTTCCCTTCCCCTCCCAGCTCCATTCCAATTTCCACAGAGAAAATGTCTGGATGTGCCGGCTGGCAGGGAGACGTGGTGCCTCTGCATCAAAAGCAGTGCAGTCACTTTTCATATCTCTGTTGTGAAGTGCCAAAAGATGTTTCCTCTCTCTCAACTAACGTAGTGGGGTGGGCAAAGAGAGCTGAACCACTTTCCTGGGCAGCTGGACAGCCTGTTAGGCTTTGAAGTGCTCACTGCTAACAAATAACCAGCCATGCACAAAGGCAAGCAATCAGTCACACAGTCAGGAAATACCATCTAGCATTTAACTGTAATTCAGCATTTTGCAATGAGGGGAAAAAAACATAGCTGAAATGGAGAGGTAGTACATTAAAGTTTATATGGTACATTAGAGGGACATTGGCCTGAGCTGCCCATTCTCAGGACAGACTTGCTTAAAAAATTGATCTCCCTTTTTTTCTTCATAATGGAAATTCTCATGATGAATTGTCTGCGAAGCAGCCAGGGGTTGCTTTCACTGCATTTTGGACCCCAGACGCCAGTCCTGCAGTTTGGACTAGTCCCATCACATAAAAATTCACACCAACGACCCTAGCTGGTGCATCGTTTTACATCCAAGAAACAGTGCATCCCAGGATCCTGATTTGCTTTTCTTACCTCTAGGCATCAGGCAGATATTCACAAAACCTGTTCAATTTATGTAGTTTTGTCGTATTTGCAGCTGTTTGAATGCTCCAGTTTCTTGAGACATTTAATAGCCCTTGAAGCTGTGGGTCTGCCTCTCTGAAATGCAGCTTCTAATGCAGACTCTGACCGAGGAGAACTCGCTGGTGAATGCTGGCCAGGTCTGAGCCATTAAAGGCACAGAAGCTAGATGCCAGGCTCTTAAATCTCATGGCTTTTACATCTTCTCTTGGCTCACCTGAGTGCAGCACCTGGTTCTCCATGTCCACATTGACCAGGACAAGAAATCTTGGGCTCAAACTGGGCATTGGCAAGGAGGGCTGTGTGAGCCCCAGCGAGGAGGGCTGGGGCAGAGGGAGGACAAGAGGTGAACCCTGACATTCCCAGGCTATATGGCGTTGCAAGGAAAGGCCTATGAATATCATGGGCTGGGAGAGCTGCTTCAGAAGAGCCCTCTGCTTGAAACAGAGGGCCAAATTCTCCTCATGGCAACCCACTTCTTAGAATTTGGCTCAGTTTTACTGAGTGGAACATTGATTTTCCTTATTTAATATAGCATCACTATACTTTTTATCTGCTGGCTGCATACCCCAGTGATGAGTACCTTAGCAGGGTGATAGATAGAAAACACAGTGCATTCATCTAGATGATAGATCAGGAGAAAATGTGGTGAATTAGTTCAGAAGAGAGAAAATACAGTCAATTATTTTACATAAGGCAGTGTCTGGTACTCACAATCCCTGCCTAAGAGCGACAGAACACATGAATAAAAAGATTAAAGAGTTCGGAAGTGAATTTTTTTTTTTAATATCAACATATGGGGAAAATGTTACATTTCAGCTTAAGAAATAAACATACGCTAGCCTCGGGAGCACTGATGTTCAGCAAAAGAGTGAGAGCAAAGGTTATCTGAGAACACAGGCATTGTTTTTATATTGTCTCATATCATTGAGATTAGAAATGTCTCTACTGTTTTGAATCTAATCACCCCCTCCTAGAATTTGATAGATTCAGATATCATTAATTATTTGTAGCAGTATTAGCATTTCTTTTTAGAAAGCAGTTATTTCACAAACAAAACAAAGCATAAATTGAGCCATTTCAGCATGGATGAAAACACCATTTAAAGCTTCGTTTCCCAGCCTTGTATCTTGGAGGCAGACTGTGTTTGATTAGATCCTTCCAGAGGGTGAGATCAGTTTGAGTGACAGCTATCTATGCCAGATCGACGCAGTGTTTATTTGCATTTTCCACCAGCTCTGGGAGTTTGCACTTTCTCCTTCCTGAAATCCATCTTGATGGGGCAGCATTAGACAAATCATTTTAATTATAGTGCAGGGACTGGAGGCTTTTCAGAAGGTCAGGGTCTCCGTGCCGACAGGTTTGATTAAAACCAGACACGGATAAACAGAGCAGAGTTAGATAGAGAGCAGCGAGTCTGGACCAAAAGGGAGAGGGACGGCAAGTAGAGATTGTCTCACCTCTGCAACCCCCTGATGTGTCTGTCTTCCCCGAGGTGGCGAGCCAGGACCATGTGGCAATGAGAAAAGCGAGGACATTTCTGCTTACACCACAGCAGGGATGTCAAACTGACAATGTGCATTGTAGGAGGAGTTGGAGGTTGAGGATAATTAGCTAAAATCCCTGCCTTCTCCTCTCTCACCCCAGTCAGAGCTTCTGTATCTTCTACAGCAGTAGGTAGTTGATTTGCAGGTTGGGATCTGCTGCCCTCCTGTTACGCCAGGCTGGTCAAATGAGGAAATTCAGTGGCAGCGTTGGACCAAATCTGCGCTGTGGCGTGACTTGTTTTGGCAAGGAGCTGCCTGCTATGTGCTGCCAGGCAGAAGGACTGGAAGCAGGAGCTGGTGAGTGCCTGGTCAGGTTTTGGCTTGGTAATGTGGGCACCAAGCTGCTGAAACAAAACCAATACCGTCCTTACTTACCCAGTACTGCCAGACCCCTTCCTTCTGCTGGCAGCTCTGCGTACAGGCATGGGCAGAGATGGCTCTTGCATTATTTAAAAAGAGAAAGTAGTCTGGTTGTTCAGACCTTTGCTGGAATAAACTGGTTTAGTTCCAGTAGGTAAATGAAATTACATTGACACTTACCAGCTGAAAATCTGATGTCATGCTTATAGCAAGACAAGATATTCTCTCTTTAAAAACTTCTCAGCTTTTGACTTTCAAATTCCACTTAGCTGTTTTCTTTTGATTTACTTTGTCTTATTAGATTCCCTTATGCTCATCCAAACATCATTTTGATGTCTATTTTTGGAGCATGTCTTCCTTCCAAATCAAACACCTGGCACGTGAGCGTGGGTCCCGTTGGTAAGTGTGTGGGTGTGGGAGCACAGCACTGAATCATGATTAAGTCTTTCGAGTTTGTTGAGTCTCCTTCACCAAATTGCCTTCCCACGTGAAGGATATGGTGCTCTGTCCCTTAGACCTGCGTGAACGATGAGTCACACGCATTTATTTTTGCTTTCCAACAATTGCCATCAGTCAGGCAAGCGTGTCCTGTGATTCTTCAAAATTGAAATCCACGTGTGGTTGCACCAAGCTCCTCTGCAGAAAGCAAGTCTTGGGCTGTCTTTTTGGTGTTTGTTTTTTCTCTTTCCCTAATTTATTCTGCTTAAAGGAGCCACGTGGTGATAACCAGACAGTGTACTGCTGACCTTACGGAGTTCAGCAGCCATCTGTTTAAAACGGGGAAGTAAAGAATTTCCAGAGAAGCCTTTTTATTTTCTCTTGGTTCAAGAGAATAACAGGAGGAGTCCTCAGCATGGACAGCAGTTTTACAGCACTAACAAATTCCACAGCTAACAGGAAAACAATCAATTTATCACCCAAGGCCACTGCTTTCTCTGCATGGAGCCCGGGGGTTTGCTGCGGTTTGGAACGATAGGCCATCAGTTTTAGTTAGCTTCATTTTCCCAGCTTTTTCCAACTTTGTAGTTGAAAACAATGTCTCCCCTTCAGCTTCATTCTCTTTCTGCAGCCAAAATGTACATCTGCAGGCAGAGCAGAAAGCGGGGATTTTGTTTGAACAAGCTCGGGCCTGTTTAGGATTTTGTCTGGTACAAACCAGGGCCTTGATCCTGCACTGAGACATCCTGGGAAGATCCTTGTTCTGGCACGGAGCCCCATCAGAACCATCCGCCCTCCTTATGGGCTCCATGCAGCCAGCCGGTGCCTGGGATTTATGATGGATGGCTAGAGTCTATCAACATCATGGGATACATTAGCATAAGTTGTGCATAAATACTTGCATAAATTAGCCAAGGACTTTGTATTTTAGCTAAATAATTTCCCTCTTGAGCCTTTCTGTATTTCCTTCAGAGATCCCTCAATGGTGAGTGTGGTCATCTCCTTGACTGCTCCATGGTCTGATCCTGGCAGGCTCCCATAGTAAAACTATGCCAGATAAAACAGCCAGGGAGCTGATGCTAAAGGTTTAATTGTTTTTCTCAGCATGTCTGAATATGCTGTTAATCATTTGTTAGTAAATAAGGAATGTTCCTCATCTGCTGCATCAGCACTTAAGAGAAATTCACCGAAGCCCCAGTGATGGTGCTAATTTTTGCCTCATAAAGAAGGGATATTTAAGAAGTGAATATGCTACTTCTTTGTGCAAGATAAAAAATGTGCAGATATGTAAAAAGTATAAAACCCCGAGCCTGAAGGTCTTTGCAAATGGAAGCAGAAAAATGTTTGATTTCCTTTTTAAACTTGAGCTGAGGTTACTCTCCGTGCTGTTCACATTGGCTTCAAACTGGGGAATGAAAAACAAAAATCTTCAAAAGCAGTGACTTGGGTAGGTAAGAATTTCAGTACACGATAGTCTTGAAAAGTCTTTCCCATTGCAGAGCTGAAGCATTTCTCCTGAAAAGCACTCCTAAAGCAGTCCCTGCTCCCACAGGGGCAAACCAGTCTGTATCCTGGGCAGAACCACTCTTGCTGCAGGTAGTTTCTATGGGTTTGTGTCTTTGCGATCTGCTGCCAGAGTCTGGACATGTTGCTGCTTTCCGTATATCTGGCAGTGCTAATCAAAAGCACAGTATGGTCTGAGAATTTCACTTCATACCAGGGAATAAGTCAACAGGAGAGAAAGCTGATAATCTGCACCGTGCAAGTTCTCACCTCCTGCAGCACCTTGCAGTGAGTCACTTCAAAGTGGCTTTTGCTGAGCTGCCACACTTTGCTGAGCTGTTGTTTCCTATCAGAAATGTTCAGCGCTCGAAGCTTGTGTGAAGAGGCAGCTTTGAGCAGAGGGGAGCTGAGCTAGGCGAGAGCAAGCGAGCACTTCGGGTCACACGGAAGCATGACTCAGGCCATGGTGGCAGGGACATGGTGGGGACAACGGCACTACATTTTTGCACAGATAATCTCAATTTCAGGTTATGGTCAGTGCTTTTTCTAGAGCTCAAGACTCAGACTATCTAACCAAAACAGCAACCCTATGCAGTTCAACCCTTCTAGCTGTTTACTGTTATTCTCCTTTTCTGGAAAAAAAAAAAAAAAAAANCCCCCCAAAAGTGCCCCATAAAACTTCCAAGTGTGGAGAATGAAGCCACCAAATGTTCTCAGGGAAATCAGGCCCAGACAGAGAGATGAGTGATGGGGGATTAGAAATTAAAAGCCTGAGTGTGAATATGAAGAGGGACCTGAAAGTAATTTTCTTAAATATGTAGAAAAATCTAGAAACCAGGTTTCACTTTAGGAATCTGAGCATTACTGATCTATTGCTGCAGTGTGCATTTCACTTGCTAGGAGGTATTTAGTATGAAAATTCACAGGGATACGGCAGGACTTTCATAGTCACTAAGTGAAAGCTTTAATGAAAATGACATTTAGATCAGGTTTTTGACTGATCAGCACTAAAAGCTTTTTTTTTTTTATCTCTCTTTTGTAGATGGCTGATTATATTTCGGTGGCCAGGCTCCAGCTCCATCAGACCACCGTCTGGGAGGTGAGAAGCGGTGGGGTTCAATACGCAGTTAAAATTGATGTGTGTTTTGGGTTTAATGGCAATAACTTAAAATTTCTGGAGTGTGTTTCTCTTCTAAGATTCTTCTGATCTCAGCCATTGAGTTTATCTTCATAAACTGCAAGGAAAATGGAAAAGTAATGTCCTTGTCTTAGGAAGGAATTTATTCAAATTTATAAGTTTGAGTAATAGTCATAATATATTACTCTCTTCTTATTATTAGCAAATTTGACATTAACAGATCTTCTGCAAAGTTATTAGTAGTTGGTAAATATTTACTTAGCAGCATCAGGACATTTCAGCTTATTTCTTTTCTCATAAATCATTTGTTCATAATATCTTTCTATTATTATTCTTGATGCCTGATCGGTCCCCTGAATTGCCAACACTGTCTCTGCTCCCTGTTTCCTGGCTGACACCAGGAGCTGACTTTCTGGCACATGGTTTTGGGTGGTAAAACTTTGGTTCTAGAAGCCCTGAACGCAGGAGGCTGTGAACATTTTCCATAACTTCCAGATACTTATGACAAAACATTAATAATACAATGTTCCCTTAGGAAAGAGCAAACAAAAAGGGATGTGTTTCCAGATCAGCTTATTCTCTCAGACGCTCTAAAGCAGGGGCAATGAGAAGTGAAGCTATTCAACAAACGCCTGGACCAAACTAACTGTAATTCTTTGGAGAAATGTGGGTGTATCTTTGCTGGGAAAGTGAAAATTAAAGATGAGTACATTGGGTTCAGCAAAGCTCAAGGTCTCTTTTCAAACCACAAGTCATGCGTATATGAGCTAACCCAGAATGATGCTATTTGCTTCTCTTCGTCCGCTAATGGCACCCAGTCAGCTCCGTCTTGAGTTGGCTCAGCAGCTTGGAAAGCTGCTGTAGATGGCAGAGGAAAAGAACCCGAGTCTTGGGTGCTCTGGGGAGGCCAGTGTTCTCCTTCAGGATTTACAGAGCCATGTGGATGACACTGGACTGTGTTCCCAGTGGGAATGGTGAGAGGCAAGACAGCCCTGATACCAAGCCTGCCTCTGTAATTCACTGGCCCTACATATTCCCCGGAATATATCTTATTTATCATACCTGGCTCATTTCCTAGGACTGAGTCCAAAACTGCTTCTGATCTTGACTGCTGGAGTATCAGTGTAAATACAGCATGCTGTACGCCCTCCAAGAGCAGTCCCCAGCGAGTCGACTGTGGTTATCCCAGACAACAGCCTGATATTAAGATCCCCCATTATCAATGGTTTGACTTTTAGAAAGCCGTCTACATAAACAAAGGCTATTTAGTTTGTGATTGTGCCCTGGAGAGTGTCCTACAATCACTTTCATTTCCCCTTTTGCCTTCAAGCGAAGAGTCTGTCCTAGTGATGAGAGCAGAGACCAGGAGCCACGGCTTGGATCCACTCCCAGCTGAGTTACTGCGTTGATGTGTGGCCCTGGCCATGGCGGGGCATTTTTGTTTTTCAGTCCATTCAACTAAATAATGAATATTCTGTCTGGAAATGGTTGAGAGAGACTCTTGTCCCTACAGAAAACTGCACAAGAATGGCTCAATAAATGGTAATACAAGGGAAATGAAAATTTAATGGAAATTAATCGAAAACAAAACAAAACAAAAACTTAAATTCTTTAGAAAACATTGTACATAATTTTGAGATCTTTGCTTATTGATAACGAACATGGATGTTTTTTGCTAACCATCCATAACATAGATTTTGCTTTTTTTCTCTTTGTTCTCCTAAGAAAATTACGTTTGGCCAGCACATCCCATGCACATTTTTGCTTCCACAACAGCAGAGTTTTATGTGAAAAAACATTCTGATATAAAAGTTTTCTCTCTTCTTTATTATATCATTCTCTTGCAGCTTTAACAAAGGATCGGTATCTTTTACAGTACATAGGTGAGATCTTAAAATGTTTCTATCCTTTGCTTATTTATTGAAGACCCTAAGGGCTCTTTCTCTGCATGACACGTGCTGGTGAAGAGCATCCTCAGCCCTGCCGGGTCCGTGTCCCAGAGTCTGCCCACCCACTGCTCTGACCAGCAGCAGCTTTCCAAGCTGCCTTTCCTCTTCCAGCAAAGATGGGCTTCTCTAAGTTGTACCCATGACTGCTAGCCAGAATTTCATTATAAGATTTTCTCAAATGAGTGGACATGTGCCAAATTAACACTTTTCCTGGGGCCGTGACTATGTGTGGGGACCCATTTTGTAGCGAGAGGCTTTGGCAGTTTCTTCCCCTCATTAGCACTGATAGTTAATTTGCTGTTCCCCTTTAGTCACTGCTGCTGTCAGATTTGTTTTATCTTTCTGATATTGCTCCTGTAATGGGCTGAGCCCCACGAGGAACATGCTGTCTCACATGTGCCCCCCTCCATTTCCCAACCTGGGATATGATGCTGCCCACCTCCCAAGTGGTCTGCAGTGCCTTTGTCCTCATGCTTGTGTCTCTTTAGGAAACCCTAGTAATTAGTACAGTCCCTTTATTTACCTCCTAAGGCAAGAGAAAGATTTCAGAGCTGTAAGTTTGTTTGTAGTGCTCCCACAGAGGAAGGGGATTTCCTGCTTCACTCCTGCTACGTCTCCTTCGGATCGTGCAGTTATCATCTCCAGGCAGTGCCATTTTCCCACGTCTGCTCTAACACTCGTGCTTTCTGGCGCCTGAAGTCACAGGAAGATTTCTGCATGACAGACCTGCCAACCTTGCTGCTGCTCTTGGCTTTGAGCTGATCTGAAGTGGGTGACGTAGAAGTGAGAGTCTGGTCATACCATCGGGTGAGCACGCAGCGCCTTTGGAGACTCCCCGCTCCTTGGGCATACCCCATTCTGAAAAAGACAATGTGGGGCACAACCTCCCAGGTCTGCAGATTTCAAAGCTGAGAATACCACTGTCATAATTGAACTGGGGTTTGTGTCTTCTTTTTTTAATTTTTTAATTTAGGGCTTGTTTACATTGGAAAATTAACCTGGACTAACTGAAGGCTGGAATTTAAAGTGGATTCATTCAGCTGCATTCGCTTCTATTTGTACAGAATTACAGAGACCTTTATTTGTTTTGTTGTGATTTGTCTCCAAAATGCATTAAGATAAACTAAATTAAGTCCATTTTTGTTCCAAAGAAATATTTTATATATGCTCATTCATTTTAAAAGTTCTTAGATTAATTTTGCAGAAAATCTCCCCGTGTAGACACATCAACATTCCTAATAATATTTGGCTGAAATGCAAGATAATAGCAAAGTCCGGGCTCAAATAAAAGGGATGAATCATCTCTAAATCACATGTTACGATATAATAGGATAAAGGACAATTGTTTTGCTGGAGAGAAGCTGCCATGCACAGCGCCGGCTGTAGGGTCATTTCAGCCTCTGAGGCAAGAGCAAGGCGAGTCTGAGGATCGTCCCCTGTGCATCTACGGAGGGTAATGCAGTCTGATTTCCAGAGCACGCATCAGCCACAGTTCTCACCACCACCCTGCAAATGCAACAGTAGCAGCATTTGATTCATTAGGATTTGCCTTTTGGGACCCCAAAAATGAGCACCAGAATGAATCAGACCTCATGCAGGCAAAAGTGAGGGCGAAGGTGTCCTGTCCCCCACTGGACTGTAAGGTACCCGAGTCCCACCGTCAGGCAGTAGTCTGTGTCCAGCATCCTTTAGGCCACTGTAAGAGCCACAGAGTCACACAATTATCCCATGCACACAGCTTTAAAATTGCGGGCACTTGATGGAAGCCAAAAAAAGTTAATTCATATTTGCATTAGTATGTCCCAGAATAGGAGGTGACTCCCTCTGCCAGCAAAAAAATTAAAGACCGAAATGCCTACCCATTACTTAAGCACACACGGACCTATTTATATAGCCTTCATCTCCTGTGCCCCTGGAAAAACTGTTCCTTGGAAATTACAGTAATTGTTTTATTCTCTTTGATCTCCACTAATAAAGCTATGGACTATCACTCAGCAGGAGCTGTTTCTCTTAGTTAGAATCTTTCCAACGGTACTTACATTAGGAAGACTCTGGGGAAATTTCAGTAAATGCACTTGAAAAGAGCTCTGCAAAACTGCTTAGACTTTCTGTAAAAAATATTTCCCCCGCATTTGCTCAGCACACTTCTCAGCTTGTTTGTTTTTCTCTTTACTGCAGTTGTTGTTGGACTGAGGTGAAACCTAGAGGAAAGAGTTGTGACTCCTTGTCAGGAGATCTTATGGCAGCTGTAGAACAGAGGGAAAGATTTCTGAATCGCAGACAAGTCACTGTAGAAATCACACTTGAGAATAACAGTGTCTTGCTGTTCGTATTTTGCTTTCCAACCTTAGTAAGGAAGATGGGGGGTGATGGGTATCCATTGGTCCTCCAACAGGGATCCCTTCATGCCCAAAGCGCAATGTAAGAGCCTCCAGCTTCCCCAATTATATCCCATTATAGGAAATACCATTTCATTCCCAGGAAGGGCAGCATGGATTTGACTTAAAGGTAGCTAGGTACCTCACTCTCCTGGAGATTAGTGTAAATTGGGCCTGCTACATTTAAAAATCCTATTCCCCAGTTTCATGTAGGCAAACAATAGGAACTGTTGCCCTTTGGTATGGTAGCCATGTCATTGCCAAGTACTGATAGACCTGGTGGATCAATCCATTCAGAACTGGTGCTGCAGAAGGACAGCAGCGTCTCAGTTCTCCAGCCCCTTGTGGGGGCTTGTTTAGGAATTTGGGAAGTTCTTAGATTTAGTTTTTAGTCGTCAGGCTTTACACACCACAGCCAGAGCTGAAGATCAGCTTGGCAGGTCAGGTCAGCAAACCAAATATCAGCCTACCTCCAGCACACGCAGGAGTGACAGTCACGTTGTGCATGGGTGAGTTCTCACACGTGGCTCTTGGTGAGCTACAGCACACTGCAGTCACTCTGTAGAGCTGACAAATGTACGGATGGTTTTAAGAAGATGCAAAGAGAAAGCCAGATGTCAGAGCCGCTGGGCACTGATGGAAGAAATCTGACCCTTTAAAAGCAATTCTGCATTTCAAATGAAGTGACCGATGAGTTCCCCAACGTGTGACATCTTTTGGCCACTTCATGCTGTTTTAAGATGAAGGTGGCGGTGGCCTTCACACAAAATAGGAAGGGTCTGAAGCATATCCATGTACCTGCCTGTTGCAAAGCTGGCAATTGAAAACAAGACTAATTGCACCAGCTGGTCTCTTTTTTTCTTTTTCCCCTCCAGCTAGAAACTGTAAAAGCTCAAAAGACCAACTGAACAACCTTAAAGTCATATTTACTGTGTTTGGCATCCTGCCACAGGCGATGGGAATATGGTTCTGTAGATGTTGCTGGCTGACTGCTGCTTTATACTTAATGATCTCATGGATGTGCAAAGCGAGGAAATATAATCCCCAGTGAAGACAGGGGGCAGGGTTGGTAAGGAATAAAAAGCCTCTTCCTCTAAACTGGTTTTGATCTTTCTATGGGCTGGAAATGAAGAACAGTAATTAAAGCTTAACTGGAAGAGATCAGAAAGCTTTTAAAATTAATAAAACTTGTAACAGGCATCAAGGATGATCATATTTAAAGACTACACAGGCTTCTGTATCAGTCAGCTCTCAGAGGGAGCGTATGCTCGCTCTGTATAGGTGTGCCAGCCCTGTGCTGGCGTGCACATGGGAGCAGGAGCTGTGTTCCCAGCCATGCTGTGAACGGCACCTCCCTCATCCCCTGCTGGGTTTTCCCTGCTGTAATTCCTTGGACCACACCAGGATTATTCCAGATTTACTATGGTTTGTCAGGCCTCACCTACAAGGATGCCAGCAGGTAATGCACGGGAGCCTTATTCCCAACTCAGTCCCTCACCTGGAGCTTGTGTTTTATTTTTCACCACTCAGTTATTTGTCTGTCACCACATGATGTGCCTCCAGCAGCTGATGCTTTACGTGAAGAACCTCAAGCTGCTTGAATTTGCAACGTTGACAAAAATACAAAATAAAGACATATCATTCCCTCCTGATCTTTTAAAGGCAACGACATCACGTGTATTATTTGTAAAGATAATAGCTTAATTATTCAGCCTGGCATTTTAATTTAGCCATTGTCCTTATAAACACAAATGTGCTTTATATCAGGAGAGAGGCAGACAGACTGACCACTGCCTCAGAGACTTTGAAGGCAGTCATTTTACAACCGTTTTGCTCCATGCTGGTAATATTGTCCCACAGGAGATAAAAATTCTTGTTCTGGTCCTGTAATGCTCACACCAGAAGAGCCAGGCTCCCTCGCTGCAGGAGCAACAGCTCAGAGCAGGGGACAGACCTTCATGGCTACAGGTATCTCAAAGATCTCTGCCAAATGTCTGTGTTTTACATTGTCTTTATCCTGCTGTTTGAAGGACTGTGAAACACATAAATGGCTGATGTGTGTGGGCACCAAGAGTGGGTCTGCTGAAAGGGGTGAGCAAAAGATTCACCATGGACATCAGAGAACTTGCTCAGGAAGAAAACATCTTTCTGCAACCCTCTAGCATCTGCTGAGGGCACTGCCATATGTGGAGCAAAGCTCTAGGCTGGACTATTTTCCAATTTAAAGAAGTCCTGGACAGAATTAATGCAGTTTTCTCAGCTCTGGAGCTGACCTTTGGGAGAGTGAAGAGAGGGAGATGTTCCACCTCTTCCCTTTTACCACCTGGATGCCAATGAGAGTTTAAACTCCTTCTGGATGAAAGTGATGTGCAAGGAAAGGGCAGACAGCAGCCGCTATCTCTGGCTGTGCTACATCGAGAGAGGAGGATGGGAAAGGAGAGGATGTTTCAGCCCTTGACTGACATTTATTCCAGCACTAAAAGAAGATGAATTTTTTAAATCCTAATGCTGAAATACCTATTAAAAAGAGTACTAAACTACAGTAGAAGAGCGTCTGGGAGGTAGGGCTTTTTGGATTAACCCAGCTGATTTTTTTTATTTATTTTTTTACTGCAAATGAACTCTCACTGGCTTTCTTTAAAGGTCACCTTTTTTTTTTAAACTACTGTGCTGGGAAAATGCTTTTAAGTTTCATCTACTTTGTGTGTGTGCATTTTCTAAGCCCTGGGTTTATTTCTTATTGGAAAATGGTCTTGGATCATCTCTGAGTTGGAAATTTTATTTTATTTATCAGGTGCATGTGAGAATGAGGTTTTTTTAACTCTTTTGACTCTTTTTTATTGGTTGCTCAGCACCATGTCTTTGGAACTCAAACTGTGAACCAAATCTTACCTGCTGCACTTTTTCTTCCCCCTACCACCCATCCTCTGCCAGTGTCTTATTGAGGACCTTGAAGCTCTCTATCTCATCTCCTTGTGTCTCTGCCTTGATGCACAGAAGGGTTAAACGGGCTTTCTCAATTCTGCTTGATTGCTAATGAGCTGTTATTTCCTCCTCCTGGTACTGTCAATACCAACAGTTCCAAAAGGAGAGGCTGCTTGTCCTGCAGCACCCTCCAGAGCTGATGGAGAGCTCTGGAGGTGTCCGAGAGACGCAGACATTTTCACGTCTTGTGCTCCTGACTATAATCAGTGCATAGGCTATGGATGTTCATGGGCAAAGTAAAGCTTTCAAAAATTTGATTGCAAATCCAAAATGTTATTACATCCTTCTACACCTCAGTATCTCTCTCAAGAAAAAGCTCTGTGCTGGCAAATAACACCGAGAGGAGAACATTCATGTAGGGATGTACCAACTCAGTTTGCAACCTTAAATCCTTATTAGGGATTAACTCTCTGGCCAAAACCTGTTGCCTGAGGATTACTAATAGACAAATAGATTTTCAAAGGGTGCCCAAGTCAGGTCATATTATCCAGTCCTTGTCCATACTCAACCAAACCTTAAAGCACTAATTCTCATGAGATGTCTCAGTTTTAGATGGCTCAGGAAGAAGCACAGCAGGACAAATGCCCACATGAAATACATCAGTTACTCCTCCCAAGAGATCACTACTTGCCCCAAACCCATTTGCTTGATGCCCCAAACCCATTTGCTTTGCCAGACCCCTGGGCTGGACTGAGCATTGCTCCCCTCCGCAGGATGTTTCTTATGGTCTTCTGCAGAATTCCCTTTAAAAAGCCATATCAAGTGGCTTCCCTGAACATATTGCACAAATTATGTTTTTATTGATTACAAAGCAGCACCGGCTCAAAAGGATACTCCCAGGATGCTCTGTATACAAGTATCTCACATAATTCTCTTATATTTATCAACTTCCATCTTCAAACTAGTTAGGTTTTTGCTTCATTAATCAAATTAAAAGGCTGTTCCTGAATCTCATGCCTCTGATGCTTAGAATTACACTTCTGATTTCCATCTTAATTTATTTATAGCCAGTTGATTCATGTTGCCACATAAGTAATACTAGAAATATAAAAATAAAAAAAATGATATTTAACAATCTGTCTAGACTGAGGACAGGGAACGAGTCAAAAATCCCTATTTTTATTGTTAACTAAGCATATGATGGTATATTTTACTAATAGAAATTTGCATTTCAAGAGCAGATGAGCAGCCAATGTAGATCTTAATTTACTGAAATCAAAACACTTCTCAGTCAGTAAGGTCATGTACAATTTGTAGCCCAATGGAAACAGAAAACGTTGCAGTTAAACCCTGCTTTTGCAAAAGGTCTGGCTCTTGAAAGGCTCACTGTGCTAGCTGGTGAATGCTCAGGCTCTGGGACTGCCTGTCCAAGCTGAGCCGACCCTCCTGCCATCTCTGCCTCTTTGGACACTCATATCTCCAAGGTATCATATTTCCATCATACCGCTAGTCTTCATAGCAGGAGTAGAAATCAGTAAGCCACTGGTTTCATCCGAAGGTATCTGGACCTCTATCTGCTGAGTGTTTTGCCTTCAGGAGGCCAGAAGTTGCCACAGGTGCAGCCTTCTTTATTCATATGCTTATAAGAATAGATCAGCTCTTATGCTCTGGATTGTACAGCAATAAAATCCATCTTCCTTGCAGAATAAAGCTTGTGTTGAAGGAAATTCCAGATGCACAGAAACTCCTTCTATTGTCTCCAGGGGATATTGTCCATCCCAGCAACTTGAAAGCCAATAGGCTACATCTGAAACAGTTTCATCTTCAAAAAAGTCTGTGTTCCACTGGAATAGGCCTATTTGCAGCTATGAGAAGATAGTTATTTGTTATTGTTTCCTAGCAATGGCGTAAGCTAGAAATGTTGAAGAATTTTATTCCACAAAGACACATTTGAGAGGGTATATTATCTCTCCTCTAGAGGAGGAAATGCAGTGTAAAACTGCATCATTTTCTTGCTTTGCCAGCACTAATAAGTTGCAATCAAGCTATCATCATCCATGTGATTCAAAGGGTTTCTTGTTATTTGAACTTTCCCAGGGAATGGTTTACTCCTCGCACTTTTTTGCCATGTCACGGTCCCACCTGCAGCAGGGAGGAGGTTTCACAAACAGGAGGTGTCAGCCACAAACCAGCACAGCTCCAGACGGCTCCTTAAACCAGGGGTGGACCTGGCGCAGCTCATTGTGCTGGAGCGGGTTAAAAGCTGGTGATGCCCAGCAAGGGCTGGTGATGGCTGGGCACCGGTTCATCTGGATGTGGAAGAAAAGATCACCGCATTCATGTTCCCTTTGTTGAGATGATGTACCAGCAAAGACTTCCTCTGTGCATGATTTCTGAGGCATGTGATCTTCGCACGGCAATGCTGGCCCTTTCCGGTGCTGGGAACAATCATCTTTGCTGCTTGGCCATATCTCCTTGCAAAGCTCGGTTGGGTGGCTCAGCCACAGCTTGGGACACACACGTGCTCATGGGCTGTTTCAGAGTCCTGGGGAGCACACGAGGGCTGAAGGCGGCTGCTGTGCTGCATGGCCATGCTGCAGGTCGCAGGAGCTTAGGAAACCCATTTTTTTCCAAGCCAGCACAGCCAGGTTTGTCCTTCTGCTTGGATGGCCGTAGCACCATCACTCTTGCTTAAAACCTTTAATGCTTTGCCCCCTGTGCCTAGCCAGCTGGCTTCCCACCTACTTAGTGTGCTGTTGTCATGTTTATCACGGTCACAGGCTCTGCACCTCCCTTTTTGGCTTGTCACCGTTGCATGGGAGGACACAGGGAACGGCTGCCAGGGCCAAGTGTGCAGCCAGCACCCAGGCAGGCGTCGGGACTGCCATCCGCCTCCCCATGGGCCCCTGGGTGGGAGCGCTGCCTCGCAGGATGTCACACATGGCCAAGGGCTTATCTGTATCGTTGGCAATACCATGGTCACCTGGCCCGCAGGCATGAGTCTCAAAGCTGGCACCCTGCGGCTGGAAAGGCTGGAGCATCTCACACACACTGCATTTTCTCCCTTGGGGCGTGTACATATCTATAATATGGCATATGTTTCTTTTTCGTTTGATAACAAGAGGCATCAAAAGATGTATATTGATTTATTGCCTACAGAAATGCACACTGTAATATGGCTGCAAGATCCCACTGAATCTGCTAAGTCAATAGCTCCAGCCCCGTCGCAATGAGCGAACGGAACAGGCTGTGAATTAGTAACTTCCCTGACCTCCAGCCTCGGCGAGGCCGAACAGCCAATGGAGGAGTTAATCCAGTAATCCATTTTAGCATCTGGAAGGCAGCACGCTCCCAGCCTGAACCTGGACCGACAGAAAAAAAGTGAAGAGAAGGAAAAGCAAACAAATCTTAGGGCTGGGGAGGGGAGGCCTGAAATAGAGGAGGAGAGGGAAGGATTGCAACCCGACAAAGAAAGTGGCAGGCTCATTTGCACTCCCTGGCTGCGTGATGCCTTCATCTTGCAAAAGAGGTTTGGGGCTTTATTTGTTCCACCGAGATCAGCTGGGTTTTGTGAGCACTCACTGCTGGTTTTTTGCATTACTCAGTGCTCAGGGGAGACTAAAGCATCTTGTAGTGACCTCAGCCTGAATTGCTTCTCGCCTCTGGAGCGAAGTCCCTGACCTTTTCCTGCCAGCTCAGCCAAGGGCACGGTGAAGCTCTCGCCTGTCCTGGGACCTCGGAGTGCTTCGGCAGCCACACTGCCACTGATTTGGAAATTCTGCTTTCATACACTATTCTCAGTCACTTTATTACTTTACCAGACTTTAACTAATCAGCTTGAAATTTCCTCCGTAACATTTAAATTAAAAAAAAAAAAAAGAGGAAAGAAACTGGCTAAAATATTCCAGCTGCTCAAAAAAGAGAGGTTAAAAAATATGTTATATTCCTCACTTTAAAAGCAAGGCAATGGTTTGCTTTGCTGTGAACACTAGCAGTCCAGCTTTCAAATCCCAGTGTGAGGCTCAGAGGGGGTCAAGGATTTGCTATTCTCCCACTGTGAAATTTGCCTGTGTTGGGACAGAGCATGAGCTGGTAGCAGACAGCTCTGTGCCGGGCTGGAGACTCCCGACAGGCAGCAGTCGATTTTGCTCTTTTAAGTTGCACCCTTCAGACCAGCCATTGCTGGGACATGAATAGACACCGCTTCCACTGCACTGCACATTAAAGCACTTAGAGGAGGGAGGGAAATCACCTTTTTGGGGTGACTTCCAACGGGATGCTTGGAAATTGTAGAATAGCTGCTATCACCTCTTCATAAAGCCATCTGCTGAGCATACACAAATGTGAGCGAGTGAATTCGATATCATAGATTTTATTAAAAATCCAGTCAGTATATGGAGTTGGACAGAAGCTGTTAACAGCATGAATGGAGTTTTGGTAGCAGACAGAGCCCAGCCGCTTTAAGGAAGACCCACTCCATGTGCTGAGCACCAACTTGTATTATTTTGATTTTGGATTACGGTACTCTTTAATTAAAGGTCCTGACTTTATAATCCAATCAATCTAGATAAATAACAACTCTCTTTTGCAGATAAAGTTGTAGGCTTATCACTGCCCAACAGCCATATTTTAAAGACGATCCATAAAATTACACAGCAAATCAGCTTACATAGCATCTGGCCGCCGCAGCTGCGTGCAGGCAGAGCTTTGCACTTGTGCTGACAACCGCATTTCAGCGACACCGTGCCATCCTGGGCATACATCCTACCCAGCCCTTCTCCTATTACCACCATAACAAAGTTACTGCTTCCTCAGCGGTGTTATACTCTCTACTACTCGTCCCATTCATCCCACAAAACCTCTAGCTCACAGTTAGTGTAATTATAAGGGGGAGGTTACAGTGCTGGAGGATGAAATGTAATGCAATTAGTAGAATATTTTACCCATTCTTCACCTTTTCCTGCCAAATAGCTTTGTTCTAATGAAGGGTATCAAACAACCATTTCATTGTGATTTAATTGAGCAGTTACTTGTGCCGCACAGACATCAAGGAACAGTTACGGGAATGCTTTTCAGGGATGAGTGGAAAATGCAGCATACTGGATTAGCATACATATTTGCAAGAGATGAATCGTGCCAGCCCTACCTTTAATGCCTGCTTGTTTGCGTGAGCCTTGCTAGACTCAGCCTCTCTCCAGTCTATGAAAAAGTTTAGAGCCCACTACAAAAGCAGCACAAGGGGACGCGACACCCTTTCCTTGGGCTGGATGGGCTCGAGGGGTGCAGAGGAGCAGTCAGG
The DNA here is from genome assembly GCA_008711295.1 of Anarhynchus alexandrinus. Taxonomy (NCBI): domain Eukaryota; kingdom Metazoa; phylum Chordata; class Aves; order Charadriiformes; family Charadriidae; genus Anarhynchus; species Anarhynchus alexandrinus. Next base: position 1,759,574 of record VUYV01000171.1, read on the forward strand.
ATAGGTGCCACTCTGCTGAGGGAGACTCTGAAGCAATTTGCCCAATATCATGCAAAGAGCTTAGGACTGATCCCACACCTTGTTTTCCACTCCTGCGTGTGAGCAACCCTTTTCCCACGCCTTACAGAACTGCATTTTCTTCATACAGCTTTGCGAGGAAATTGTCAGAGATGAAAGCAAGGGCAAGTTGGGCAGCCGCGGCAGGGCTGAGTATGAAACTCCAGAGGGGATCCGTAGAGCTGAGACAAAAAGCCTGTGCAGACCTATCGAAGCTCAACTTGCCCCCAGATAGCACTGCTGTCTCATTTCCTGGAATATATTACCTAGACGTAGCTGACAAAAATAAACAGAGCAAAAAAGACCATTCTGTAATGCAATCAAACCTCAATTGCCCATTTGTTTTTGTCCTTTAAAAGAGCTAATAACATGGTAATTGGTGGAGATATCTCCAGGGCTCCATAAATGAAAGCAAAAGAGAGATATTCCCACCATGAAATAGAGAGGCATATTTTTCTAAAGAAGAGAGGGAGGTATTACCCAAATTAAAGGAATCCATATAGATTTCTACCTGATGTCCAAACCAGTGGAACCTTGTTCCTTTGAGTGTTTTGGCTTTTAATGGCGCAGAGATTTTTGGTGTGATAGTGGTAGAAAAACATCCATGGAATTCGCTTCTTGGCAAGGAAGGATCCAAGCCCACTGGAGTGTATCAAGGGGCAAAAATACATGGAAGCAATTTCTCCACCGTGGCTATTCTTGCTTACATGATATCTGGCTTTGCCCCATGCCACACCAAAGAGGTAAGCACTGCTTTTTTGTTCCAAACTCTGTAAAATGAAGAGCCAACCAAGTGGAGAATATTCAGCTAAAACACATTTTGTCTTTTAAAATAATGTCCGTGAGCTCCCTTATCTCCCTACGCATGTCATCAAATTTGCATTGAAATTCACCTGCTTTAATAACCAGCCGTTGTCACCCAAAAGGCACACAACATTTTGGGACACAAACAGCAAAATTACTTTCATCTTTCTCAAAATGTTCAAAGCAGACTCTAATTTTTTGAAGTATCTGTTCATTTACTGAGCCTTATTTTAATTTTTAATTGTCACATCTCTAGCTGGGGTCTGAAAAATATAGAAACACATGGAAAACAGGTCCTAAAGTTCAGTTCTTGCATTGTTTGGAGTCTGACTTGGAGTTTCTTTTGGCTTTCCCAGACTGAAGGACTCCAGGGGAGAGAAGACACACTGTAGAAGCACAGGGCGGCAATCCTGAGAGTTGAAGGTAGGTGCCCTAATTCCAGCAAGTGTCTCTGAATCTTAATCTTAAAAGCATTTCACAAAATCACAGCCTAAAATTGTGGAGGGCTTGAGTAATCCCCACCACCACCAAAGTGTCTGTGAAGCACTTCTGTCTTGCAGTGCCAGCACCAGGAAGACCCCAAGGTACATGGGAAGCATAAACTTGTAGTCCTCCATTATCTTGCACATTAATTAGTATTATTTAGAGCCTGCTATATGCTGCTTTTATCCTTTGAAAGTACTTATGGTTTCATCAGGATCCAGGAGCTATAGAACAGTAAATTATCATTTTATCGAAGTGATTTGCTTTATCCTAAAGCAGGTTCTTAAAGAACAGGCTTTAAAGGTTAAACTCTGTGCCAGGGTAATATGTATATCACATTCCTGGGTGCCTTTTGTGTTTAAAAATCGACAGTTTCCATCTGTGAAAAGAGGAATTTAGACATGCTGATACTCTGACATTTAAATGTGAGCAGTGGAAGATAAACACAGTCTGACATAAAGTAAATGGGGTGATATTAGGGAAAGTTAAATTTCAAATATTCATGCTCCTGCTTCTACCTGCTGGGGTACTGTGTACCAGAAGGAGCATTACCATGCATTAACACCGTCATGTCTCTGGGGTTCGTTGCAGCAGGTCGGCACAACACACCGGTGAGCACGATCTTTTCAAAGCAAAGGCCATAAGCTTGTTCAAAACCTTTTCTGGGTAGTGATGAGTCTTACATCCCTACTTTGCAGCTAGCAAAGCTAGGCTCGGCAGAGATTCAAGACGCAGGTCTCCGCCATGATCTCAGCTGCAAATAATTTTACAGCACTTCTGGATTTGCAAGGAGCGACAAGCGCAACTTTTAGCACTAAGCTTCCCTGCTCCAGCCTGCGCCTGTACCTGCAACCCTAGCAGGTGGCTGTCTAGACACGGACGCCTGCTGTGCCATTCTCCAGCCAAGGGAAAGTGCAGGTCTGAGTGGCGGTGAATACTTTAGTGGGCTGGCTGTGATGGGCTCTGGGCATAAGCAAGGTCTGTAGGGAGATGTAGTATCTTTCCTCCTTAAAAAAGAGGGGGTTCTGTCACTTGCTATAGCAGTTTCTGTAGTAAATAGTATTATTACAAGTGAAAGGCAGACATAGAAAGATGTAATTGTGCTAAAAAAGGTGAGCTAGTGAAAGAAATCAGTAAAGTGGCAAGGGGATAGATGGATATAAAATCTCTTTGGAGTAGTCCCAGTCTGATCTGATTTTGCTGTTGACATTGTCTTGTACCCAGGTGACCTTGAACTAACCCGAGAAAACTTGCATTTGTGAATATTTTTTAAATCTCTGGCCCCTTCAGTAACCTGATGCCACACACAACTGTGTGTGACAAAACAGCTCTTTGGGATCTTGTCTGACTTTCTCTCTTCGGAGCCCCAAGGGTGTGTAGGCAGGTTAAATAATGCAAAAGCAGCTGTAATTACGCTGTGCAGTTTCTCTGGAAACATTTGAAAAATATTAGCACATTGTTCTTTTTTTCCTTTTTTTTTTTTGTTTTTTTTTCTTCCTGGCCTCTTTTTAAGGGGCCTAGAACAAATCTAATGGTTTAATGAGATATATGACAACATACGACATGAAAGAGTTTTTTAGTGACTTTCATTACCCAAACTCCATTAGAGGAGAGTAATCAGCAAGTCCCCTGCCGTGAGAAGTGCAGAATGAAACCTTGGCAAGATGGGACAGATGCAAGAACAGAGACTCATTACAAAACAAGCGCAGAGATACTCACTGCACCCCACCAAAGCACCCAATGAATGCTGAAACATATAGATTGCAGCATTAGCAACTTGTCTCTGCTGTTTTCTTCCTCTAAGCTGGGTAATTAAACATAAATAGTCCATGAATCTATTCTTTTAAAAACTATTAATTTAATGTCAGATAAAGTTCTTTGTTTGCTTGTTTCCTGGGAGGGGGAGGAAGGGAAATAAAGGTTTGTTCAGCTTTTGTTTTCCTTCTTTTGGTCCCACTGTAAAATATTCTTGGATTTTGCTGCATGTTGTTATATCAGTACCTGGGATTAAGGTAGTGCTGTTTGATGCTTGGCACAGGAATTTCCCAAAATCTATCAAATCTAGGTCTGCTGTGGCAGGTTCACACACATAGTGCTGGTCCCAGGCTTAATGCTTGGAGGAGAGGCAGCACGTTGGGTTGTTACATACTCCTCCATTTCTGATCTTGCCAGTGTTATCCACTGCAGATTGCTGAGACTGAAACACATGTTCATTTATCCAACCGAGGCCCAGAGCCTGCGTGTTGCAAGAACAGAAGACACAGAAAAACTCCACAGATTTGCAGAAAGTGGTGTCACAAGCATTCCTATGGCAGGTCTAGGAACTCAACAGCTCAAGAGAGGGAGCAAACGTAGCTTTAAACCATGTCTGCTCCTCTTCCTCCTTTCTTCATGTGTCTTTTGTGCCTATTCACGTAACACATGCTGAATAGTAACAGGTGGGCAAACCACGTATCTAAAGCTCAGATGATCTCAAAGACAACCATTTCCAGCAATTCTGTGTCTCCAGCTGGCTGGCCAGTCAAGCGCACCCACGCTGACCCTCCAGTGTCTCTTCTCAAAGGGCTTCTCACATCAAATCCCTTGCAAGGGGCTCTTGGCAGCTGGTTTCCACCCTCCTTCCTCTCCTCTCCCTCATGGCTGTGCCCAGCCTGCGGGATGACGCTCTCCTGGGCTGTTGTTCAGATGCACGGCTTCTTTTGACTCTTCTCCATTAGGCAAGGCAGGGATGGAGGCTCTGCGTTCCCCCCTTTCCAGTCCCACCCCCATTGGTGTGGATGAGCTGCCTGCCAGCTCCTGTGCTCCAGTTTCATCTCTCTCACAGATGTACCGCAGCCTCTTGGACAGTGCGCGTTTTGCCATTGCTTTGTTTGGCTGTTTGGTGGCTGGAGCTGTGCCTGCTCAGCTGCGCGCTGGCCTCGGATCCAAGGCTCTGTCGTAGCAGGCAGCCTGCCTGGCCTGGCCTGTTTTAACTATTGTTAACTTGTGTCCTCTCCATCTTTCCTCTACTGGATTTTAGCAGACAGCCCCCTCTGGAGAAGCAGCCAGCACCCGGCTTTCCTGCTCATCAGTCCTTCTAGCAGACTCCTGTCTTGTGCTGTGAAGGATGCATTGCAATGATCCCACAATACAAGAAGGATTCCCCGTCAGATGCCCGTCTTTACATCTGACTCAGCCGTGTGAGCATCTGGAGAAGGCATCAAACCCCCACCTCCTCCAGACCCGTTTCAATGCTGCTGCAGCCCATTGCCTGCTATGGAGTACACTTCCAAAACCAGGGCTGCCCAGGGCTCCGAGGGCTGCAGGAATGCCGGTGTTGGGCTGTATGACAGAGGAAGGACTGAGGGTCGTTAGAGGGTCACGCAACAGCCAGATCCCCAGCACATCTCCTTGCCNATTAGAGGGGTTGTGCCAGGGCATTGGGTCACGCGACAGCCAGATCCCCAGCACATCTCCTTGCCTGGCAGGCAAGAGCCCACATTACCAGATCTTTGCTTTCTCACAGGGGTCCTCACGGGCAGCCCCTCATCCTTCAGGTCTCTGCTCCACCAGGCACTGAGCTGTGCAAGAGCAAGGGAGCGGCACTACGACAGGGAATGGTACTGGGGGGCATCCCCTCCTCTGCCTGGGAAACTGGAGAGCTGAATTTTGGTAGGCTGTTTTCATTCATTAGACACTCTGAACTATTTTGCTGTCTGCTGATGGCTGGATGCTGATGGCTGGCCAGACAGTACAGTCTCCAATTTGTCTCTGGCACACCTCTCTCATAAATCTAATTCTCTTCGCGAATGAAAAGCAATACACCACTGCTAACAGAGGTAACCAGGTAAAGTACTTTGAAGAGGCATATGATGAGTGAATTTCCCCGAACAGCTCAGTTGGTGATGGCTATACACGCTGGCCCACACTCAGATATACTATAATTTTACTCCTGTTCAAGGATAATCTCCATTAGCAAAATGCATTCATGTCTACAGCATAAATTCTTTTAGTGGGAACATGTCAGTCCGCAGTCAGACGGTTTTGCTGGCTTCTGCAGGATTGGCTCAAGCACTTTCCCAAATGGGAGTGAACAGAGATCAATTTAGACATGTCCTTGCATTATTGCAGGAGGGCAATAACACAACATCATGTTGTTCACCACCACTTCCAAGGAGCAGAGTGTAATCCCTACTACAAATCACTGCTTGTCACTGGGGTAGGGGGAGAAAGAACTGTCAGCTGCTGGGAAATAAATGGCTATTACTTTCTGATCCATTTATGTCTGGAGATTCCTTAAATGGTGTAGATTTAATTCTGCCCAAATGAGGAAAGCAGGTTACAGGAGAGACAGATAGCTATTAATTTAAAATTCCAGGCAAGACTTTTGCTTTTATTACCCTCATTATATTTTAAAGACATAACCAACAGCATATGCAAATTAGCACCTCAGATTATTAGCAGGGAAAACCCTACTGCATATATAAGTGCACAAATGTGAATAAGAAGCAAGCACACTAAGGATATTGTACATGGTCACTGACATCCATTTAAAGGCTTCCAGATTGCTGAATTAGTTCCGTGGGGCTGACTGTAACTGGAGTTTGGCTGAGCTGTTTGGCTGAGTTGTGCTGTCAGAGTGATCTCAGGGCTCACTGTTGTTGAAAGGGGCAATTCTGGTGCTCCCTGTGTCCCCATTCTCTTCCCCCAGGGGTGCCTATAGCCTCCTGCCTCTGCTACAGATCAGACCTTTCACTGGAAAAGCCAGTGAAGTTTTCTGCTAGTTTAGTGAGCTGAACCAGTGCAGTGAAAGGTCTCAGGAGCACCAGGGCAGGCAAAGGAGGAAGATGCTAGAGCTTCCTTTGGCAGCAATGAGATATTAGATCAGGTCAGTCGTGATACCAACTGAAGTCTTTCTGTCTCAGTTCTGGGGTTTAATCACCTGTGCAAACACACCTGTGCCTCTAGCCTGCACCTTGCAATCCCCCTGCCCACAGGACATGTGGACTTGTAAGAAAGTGCAAACCAAAAGCACAAAGTCACATAGGAGGAGTTTTAGCCCTGCAGAAGTGCACTGCAAAGCATCCTGCATTCCCTTAGAAGTGACTTCAACTTTATCCCGTAATGTTCCTCGACAAGATAATTTAGTCATCTTAGCGAGCATGACATCCATCCCAGCACTCACCCAGCATCCTGGGTTCATCTGACACAGCAGTCTTCCTTCAGGATGTCTAATTCAATAAGTAACAGCACAAAAGAGTCGATGCTATGGAAGAAGATGGTATACTCAGCAATGCTGACAGATACAGCAAGACAAAGGGGAGTCTTTTGATGGAAAAGCTGAATATCAGCTGTGCTATGCAGGTTTTTCAGTAAAGAAAAAATATTACTATTATTATTCAAAAATTTTGCTATAGAACAAATAATACTAGAACAAAGTATTTCCATTAAATTCAGTAGTAGTCTCACTGGCTTTTGGACTTGAAAATTGTTCTAGTGGAATGACATTAATTAATGCATAAAGAACAATGTACAGAAACAATAGGCAGGATATTCCTCAATAAGTATCATATCTTTAAAGCATTGCGATAGAAAGGTCTGCACAACATTGTGGCTGAGGCGCCAAAGGTTAAAAGCTGCAAATGCTGGTCGCAAGTGCAGGGTGTTGGGTAAACTGTCTTGGGGCAGAAAGGAGATGAATTGGGTACTTAGGTCTTTTGCTAGCACGTGAGGTGGTTTTTGGATAATATAAATAGAGCGTATTCCTATGACATCTAGCACTAATCTATCTACAGGAAATACCGGGATAAAACTGATGAAATAAAAATCTTTCTGCAAGATATCATTGCAACACAGTGAATTTCATTAGTTTTCCTAGGATTAAACGGAGAGCAGCTCCCAAGACCTTGTCCCTGCAGACCTAGCGCTGGCCACGCAGGCTGACTACGAGGCAGGCTGCTCCCACAGAGAGCCTAAGCCAGGGGTAACCCCTGTGCAGCAGAATATCGGCAGGTGAAATACCTAGTGGATGTCCTTCAGCTCAGCTCCGAACAAGCACTGCTCAGGAAGGCACTGCTCACGAAGCTGGTGGTTTAGCAGCACACCCGGCATCTGCTCGCTGGCACTGATTGCTGCACAACGATGTCTATCTTGAGAGGCGACAGGAAATTTATCTCCCAGCACCTCATCAAATCAAGTGTAATTCCTGACCATTTGCCAAATGGGAGCGATAACTGTGCTAAGTGCCTTGCAGGAGAGTCTTCTCTGAATCACGTGTGGGGATCATGAGCTCCTGTCAGCCGCAGTTATATATGACTTGATTAAGCCCTTGCATAGAGGAGCTCTGCTGACCTGCTGAGAAAGGTCAGAGCTGTCTCTATTACACTATGGACATTTTCTACAGGTGGCACATTAACTTCCTGGATATTAAGTAGCTGTATCATGCCTTCAGGTTGCCAAACACAGGCCACTTGGTTCCTGTTAGCTAATTTCCCCTGGGCTTTTTGATCTAAAAGAATTTGGTACTTTTCAGCCACTCAAAAACATCTCTCTCCTATTGTACAGGGCTTTTCCCAGAAGCCTTAAGGTGGGGGAAGCTCAATAATAACCTCTTTCAAATACTCCTAGGGCCAATCTGTAAGTTCTCTGCTCCTCATCCTTTATCCCAGAAAGCACCCAAAGGCAGTTGGTCCATCCCAGCCTTTGCATTCAGGGACCGCAAAGGACTTTGCAAGGCCACTCTGGGTAATGGGGGAGGGAAAAATCTCCATCTCCCAAGACAGCTGTGCTTTAGCTGCAATGAAACACCTACTTTAAAAATGCTCATCTGGCCATGCGGTTTGCCCACGGCTTTGTGATTAATCACAGGACTTCAAGCCAAAGTGATTACTTACAGTACGGTGCAGTATGGCTGACTCTTTGCAAAGCCAGCATGCAACGTTTGGACATTTTCCAAAAGAGGTGAATCCTTTTAAAATGAATGCTGTGTATCTATAGGGCGGCATGTAAAATGCTCATAAATATATACACTTACAAAAACTAGTTAGTGCATTGCTCTGAGCACAGCTTTCCATTGGTGCCCTGAAGCTCTTGCCAGAAACTTGCTAAATAGCACTGAATTCATAGTGGGCATTCACTAGCTATTCCCTTTAGCAACTAAAGGGATGTAAAGACAGTATTGCAAGGTGATCCCAACTAGTTGGTTAATACATACCTGGCAAGCTCTCAAAGCTAGTCAAGATATAATGAACAGGTGGAAAACATTGGCAGACTATTGTATATTTTCTTCTTCTGCAGGAGTACAATGGCAGCATTATCCTTGCGAGGTCTGGTACAATTCCCTTCTGCATGCCTAGGAATCCTTCCCCTGATTGCAATAGGGGCTGGGATTTGCCTTCTAGCAAACACCGAGGAATAAACACGAGCCCTCATCTTGGGCTTTGTGGGATGGCGGAGCATATGGGGTCCCATTAAGAATGTCATATTCTAGCTTCAGTATTGCCAAGAAATCCAGGTGATATTTGTTTGCACTTTGGCTTTTGGCTTTTGGCTGGGAAGAGCAAATCCAGTCTTTTGAAAACAGTTGGCATTTTTATCTGTCACCTCTACAAGCAGATTTAGCATTTGGCAAAAATATGTAACAAAACACTTATTACAAATGTCAGGTAAAGTAGGCTTTTCCTTGTTGATGTGGATGGAGACTGACATATGTGAGGGAACGGAGGAGTTGTGTTTTTAAGGGGCAGGTGTATTTTGAATGTGGCTTTTTTTCTGGTTCTGGTAATTCACCATGCCTTTGGGACATGTTTTCTATGCTTCCTTCTTTTCCTGTCTTTTCTATTTAGACCATAAAATGTTCAGGGAAAGGATTGCTTTGCCTTGTATGCACTCGATACCCAGCACTCACCTGAACCTCTTCATGATGACTGTGGATCAATATGTAGGTCTAGTATTGTGTCTGCAACAACCTGCTAGGGGTTGTACACCACTGAGCACGAGGGTCCTGCTTCTTCATGAGGTACCCATGAACCACAGTCGTGCAAGAAATAAGACTATTTTCAATCTGGATTTTAAGAGATCTGGATTGGACAATGCTTTTCTATATATCCACAGTAATGAAACAACAAACACTAGTGAAATAGTTCAGACTCCTCATTTGCATAAAATTAGATGCTCCCCCTTCCCTCCCTGTCAAAACTTCAGTGAAGAGGGAAATCTCTGTGCCCTAGGAAGCTTAGCTGTGAATGCTTTGAGCTATTCCAGCACTTGTGTTATAGCTTGGTGCCTACAGTCACAATTAATTAATATGTGTATGCATTATCTCCTACCAGGCTGGCTGGAAAAACACTTTCTAGCTTGGTATGTATTTCTGCTTCATTTGCAGTGGCTTCCAGCCTCGCGTTCCTTCTCTAAATATTATATCTACTGATCTAATTTATTTACAGTTTGTTCAGATGCCAAACTGATAGAAGATGATGGTGTGTCCTGATAAAACCAGTGGAGAAGCTAGTCCTCCTAGCATGCAATTACTTATCCATGCCAGAACAACACTGAAACATGAGTATGGAGTTTATACAGATGTGGCATTTAGACCTTAAAATAATAGTTGCCTTTGTAAAGGCAGTGAATTAAGTTAGATGATTGACTAGATCAGACCGATACATGATAAATGATGGTACACAGATTTGGCAGAGCATCCCTGATTTCTCTTTCACAGCTCTAAGTGTCACTGTAAATTGGTTTTAGCATAATTTTGAACCTCCAAATCTGGCAATGGGTAATAAATCAGCTTGAATCCATCAGCAACTGGCCTTATGTATGCATTCTGGCACTCTTGTGTGTGCCCCTCTGGTTTGAATATAGCTACCATTCTGTGAAATCCAGAAAGAAATTTAGACATGATAGAGAATAGGAGGCATTTAAGTGACTCAAATACAAATATGAGGTAAAAACCATGTAAGTAGCAAGAAATAGGGCTTAAAATCTGCCAAGAAGATACAGTCAGCAACAATATATTAGGATATTGTTGATTTATAAAGAGCAGAGTTTGGAAACCATTTTGATTCCAAGTTTTTGGCCCCTCCTCTTGCCCACATTTTTTCCTTATCCTGTGCCTCCAGGTTCCAGCTCCCATGCAGTAAAGGTAGGCGATGTACAGTGTGAACTTGCAAATCTCTCACTCCCAGCCCCACACTTCTGCCATGTTCTCAGAGTCAGAAGCGAGGCACCTGCCTCTGAATCTCAGCCATGTCCTGCTGCAAACCGCCTTCACTGGCTTCCTGCTATGGAAAGCACCCTCCAGTGCAGGTGGAAAGTCATGTCCCAGGAGGTGGCATCTGTGTTCACTAAGACTTGTCTGGCAGAGCCATGATACCTTGGATGGGTTCATCTCACCAGCTGTAGGTACCTAGTTAGAGCCTATCCATGAGGCTATTTCCAGAGTGTTTGCAGAGAGAAGCAGGTCCAAGGAGTAATTAATGTGGCCCTAGAAGGTATCCAAGACTGGTCAGTTGGATCTCCTTTAGGAGACATTGATCTTTATAAGCTTCTGTGGAAGCCTCTAGCTAGCTGGCTTAGATGAGATGCTTGAGTTACAGATGGCAGAAGTTAGGCAAGAAACTGCCAGGTGACATTAAGGCAGGTATGTGGGCAGGATTTCTGAACTACACATGCACTGACGGATTCAGATACTCAGTGTGAATTTTAAAAGCACCTCCCCATCCAGCACCCATTCCGGAGATTTAGTCTTGCCTGGCAGGGATTGCTTTGGAGGATTACTCATGCTTTTGAAAAACCAGAGATCATACAAGAAAAGGATCCTTCGGTCTGCAGAGATAATTGTTGCTCAGACTCATACTTGCTATCTCTCCCAGCTTGTTCCAGTGCTTCTGAGTTTTAGGGTAACACCACAGAAAGGATTACAGATATCCCTTCTCATTACAACAGCGCTAGTAGAATTTCAGTCATCAATCATGCTTGCTCCAGAGTCTCTTTATGCTCTGAAGCTGATTAGCTGTTGAAATAATCCAGCTTTGATGGCAAGCAATGCTTTATTAATACTGCAACTGACTGCTTTTCTCCCATCATTTGCTTTTAATGGATCCCATGCTGCCTTGTTCCTCCTTCTGCCTGTGGAGCTCTCAGAAAGGTTTGGTGACTAACCATGTGCTTGGATGCACGTTTGTTGCATCAAAACAAAGCCTAAAATGCAAATGCTGCTGGTTGTGTTCTGGTTTTAGGATCTCTTCAAAGCATAAGCATGATCTGACAGTCTTTCTTCTGCAACTAGGCGCTACACAGGGATTTACTGTATTCATCTGTGTAGGGATGTGCTGGGTCCTAGGCAGACTGTCATTCCTTCGCATGGTCTCCATCTGTTCCATCTTGCATGAAGAAGGACTGTCCCCAGAGCTGGGTCGTGTGTCCCCAGAGCTGGGTTGTGTGGACCCAGGCGGGTTCTGTGCCCACGACTCACGATCTCAAGAAGAGAGAAGAGGATCAGCAATAACCCTACTTCAACCAGAGGGGACTGATTTCAGCAATAGTAATGAGCACACCAGAGAGCCAGAGAGACACAGATAATAAAGACGCACCAAACAATTAGCAGCACTAACACGTAGCCCCTCATCAAGCCTTTTCCCTGCCCACACCCCTAGCAACAAGCAACAGGTAAATGAGAGGGATAATATGAAAGGATTAGATCTGCAGCCATTAAAAAAAAATCTTTTGTCCTACATAAGTTCTTTCATCCTATGTCAGTAGCCTCAAAGATTTCCTTTAGATGTAGCAAAATTAGGGTTTTTTTCCTATGTTGGTTAAGTAGCACCTAAATGCCAAAATTTGTTGCTGAACACTAAGCAATAGATGCTAAATGACTTTAAATTAGCCTAAACCGTTGCTGCAGCTGACAAAAGTGCCTTCTCCTGGACCTGCCAGTTGCTGGACACAATCTGTTGCAGACTCCAGGTTTCATCTGATGTGGGCAGAACTGGGCCTGGGGTTGGGTTCCCCTTGAAACGTCACAGGGCCCTACAATAGTTTTGCTTTCCATTTGTGAGACACGACAGCACTTCTATACACATTGCCGGATCACAGAGGAGGCTCTGCTGTCACCATCTAATATTTGGGGAAGCTGTGGAGAAAGGCGACTGCTGCTTTGTCAGGCAGACCGGTAGCCGCAGCGGGAATCTCCTGGGCTTTAGCTCTGCTGTGCTGTCTGCCCTCAAAGCACTCCCCATATCTTTAAATCAGTTCCTTCTTAAACCGAATGACGAATCATGTGCTTAGTGAAAATATTTAATTTAAGACCCTCAAAACTTTGTCAACATACTTGACAGTGTTTTGGAGAAATAAAACTACCCAGTGATACGATGTCTCGTTTGTATGTAAATTGTGAAGAAATTAGGGAAAGCAGAGGACTGCCTTTACAAACATTACATAGACAACAAATATTTTGCATATTTACTTCCCTAAAATCTTTTTTCTGTGTTTCAGCTGGGTTTATAAAAAGAAACAAATGTTTTGGGTGTGTAACTTGTTGGCCTGATTCTCAGAGCTCAGTGTGGCTTCAAAATCAGGTTCCTTTCATGTGCCTCAAAGCTGGGCAGCAAGAATCATCAGTCTTTTTTTTTTTAAATATAAGCCTTTGATATTAAATATGTATTCAAACCTCCCACTGATACCAAGAAGAGCTACATGCATATATTCCAAGGTAAAAGAAAGCTCTCAGCTACACATTCCCAGTTGTTCTGGTTCTGAAATGAGACATTTTTGCAATGTTAAAAAAAAGGGGGTGGGGATCGAGAGATCAAAACAGATCAGCACTTCATCTGTGGTGGAACTGGAAGGTGCGTTTGCAGAGGTGAGGGGGTGGTGTGTTCTACCCCAGAAAGACAACCTGTACAACTCGTGAGGCATGAGTTGTGAGGCTCAGAATAGCTCCTGATGGAGAACAGTGAAATCTGTAGGACACAGATAACATGTGAAAGCACTACCTGAGGGCAATAATACCAGAGAAAAAATGGCCATAGAAAACATGTTGGGTTTGTCAACTGTCACCATCAGTAGCTTTCCAGGCTCGTCTGTCCGAGCAAAACAAACATTTCCAGATTGCAGGAGTGGAAAACTCATAATAGATTCAGGTTATTGTGCAGGGCGATGCCAGGCTGGGCTATTTTCATTTTCATCTTCGGATGAAATAGAGTAGAGAACAAGTCTCTGCCAATTTAACTTCATCATAATCCCATTCAGTTACTCCTAGTACATCTGGGAGGTTGAGGATCGCAGCCGTCAGTGGGGTGATCTGTTGCCAAGAGCAATTGTCTCTTCATATCTGGTTCCAAAGGCCAGAAAGGTTAGCAAGTCCGTTAAACGATCACTGCAGCATGATGGCTCTGAAGTTAATTTCAGAGATTATAATCACACTAGGCAAATACTCAAAAACTGGGCATGTCTGTCACCTCACTATGCTGTTCTGGCATGGCCTCAGAACGTGGCTTGTTATGGTAGGAGTTGGGTACAGACCGCACAGATGAGCTCTCCTGCCCTGGGTATACAAAGAACCCATTATCTCTTAAAAAAAACCAAAAGACAAACAGCTTGAATTGATCGGCTGAGTGACTACCCTCTCACCAATTAACTGTGTGCTGGTACCAATCAATCTTTGGCAGAAAGCTGCCAGTTCATTTCAAGTGTTGCTAACACAGAGGGCCATTTTAGAAAGGTGACAACACAAACGCCCGATCAGAAGTCACTGATTTTTGTTGTAACTGGAATGTGAAACAAGAAGAGCGATGGGCACCCTTAGTTCTGTTCTGAAGAGAGCAGGAGCAAGAGGAAACACCTCATAGCAGGATTTTCTAATAAACTGCTAATAAATGGAAAGAGATGTTTTAATGTGGTAAATAAATAGTATAAATTAAAAACCAGCATATTCCTACTTAGTCCTGGAGATCACAAACTGTCCTGTAAAGATGCAGTAAACACCAGAAGGGTGAAAAGTGATAGCGACAGTGCTGTAACTTTATGAAGGCATACAGATAGCCATCACTGATTAACTATTTATTAAAACATCTCTTCATCTCTGATTAACATATTATAAACTATTTATAAGCACCTTTGCAAACAGTGGTGCAATCCATGATGATTTGCAATTATTTAGCCATTTGTTATAAGACTTGTCATCGTTTTTAACCCTGCATGTGCTGTCTGTAGAGGTAATGTTAACAAAACAGATGGCCAAAACAAAAATAAAGGGTAAAGATTGTAAGAGCAAGTAATGAACATGCTATAGGTGAAGGATAGAGGGAAAGAAGAGATTTACAGCCTGTCTTTGGGCAAAGTTACCAGACGCAGGTGATGCAGTTACAGATGCCCAGGTGATGCAAAGCCCCATAAAGCAGTTATGGATTCAATCTCAACCCAAGTCACCCTTGGCCATGATGGTGGCTGCAGGACAGACCCAAGACAAAGCGCCAGGGACCTCTCTCTGTGTGAGGAGGAAGATTTCTCACAGATTTCTTACCAGAAACAACAGTCTCACTGAGTGCCTCACAATCTTTATGAAATAAAACCTTCTGCATCCAAAGAGCAGTCCTTTCATGATGGAGAAAAAGATAAAGCACTGGCTACGCTGCAGCACACTTGAAGTCTTACAGAGATGAGCCAGGGGCTTCTGAGGTAATGGGAGCCAACAGGGGAACACCAGTGAAACACCTGAAAGGAATTAAGGGGTGTTCCTCTGAGCTGAGCTGACAGAGCCAACAGCTCAGCTGTAGTGCCTCTACACCAATGCACGCAGCATGGGCAACAAACAGGATGAGTTGGAAGCCATTGTGTAGGAGGAAAACTACGATATAGTTGCCATTAACTGAAACTTGGTGGGATGAATCCCATGACCAGAGTGTGGCTGTCGATGGCTGTTCAGAAGGGATAGGCAAGGAAGGAGAGGCGGTGGGGTAGCCCTGTATGTTAGGGAGTGTTTTGATTGTCTAGAGCTTAATGATGGTCATGAGAGCGCTGAGCAGATGTGTGTCCTGGAGTTTGTGGAAGATAACTTCCTGACACAGCTGGTGAATGAGCCAACTGGGGAAGGTGCCTCGCTGAACCTGTTGTTTGTGAACAGAGAAGGACTTGTGGGCTCAGTATTGTGGTCAGTTCTGTTTAATATCTTTATCAATGACCTACACTGGTGAGGCCGCATCTCAAATACTGTGTTCAGTTTGGGGCCCCTCACTACAAGAAAGACATTGAGGTGTCCAGAGAAAGTCAACAAAGCTGGTGAGGGATCTGGAACGCAAGTCTTATAAGGAGCAGCTGGGGGAACTGGGGTTGTTTTGCCTGGAGAAAAGGAGGCTGAGGGGAGACCTTATTGCTCTCTCCAACTACCTGAAAGGAGGTTGTAGTGAGGTGGGGGTCAGTCTCTTCTCCCAAGTAACAAGCAATAGGACAAGAGGAAATGGCCTCAAGTTGCACCAGGGGAAGTTTAGATTGGATATTAGGAAAAATTTCTTCACCAAAAGGGTTGTCAAGCATTGGAACAGAACATGGAACAGGCTGCTCAGGGAAATGGTAGAGTCACCATCCCTGGAGATATTGAAAAGATGTGTAAAGGTAGTGCCTAGGGACACGGTTTAGTGGTGGACTTGGCAGTGCTCGGTTAACGATTGGACTTGATGATCTTAAAGGTCTTTTCCAACCTAAACAATTCTACAAAGGATCTAGTATTTGCCTGGGGAACGAAAATACTGCCACTCGTGACTTTGGTCATGGGCTTTTTACGTGAGTCTCAGTTTCTCCTGAATGTCAGTAATGGTATTGGTTTCCTTATGAACATTGCCTTAGATTTTTATTTTTTTTTTAAATTCAGATATATGCTGTGTGTTCTGAAAATCAAGAGTCTGTTACCTCCTGCTTTTGCCCTAGACTCCAGGATTGCATAGATACCGTTAACGACCCCAAATATCTTTGGAAAGGCCAGGTATTTAACAACCCTACACAGGTTATGTGAGTAGCATTTTTCTATTGAAAGGTGGTGATTTTATTAAGAGGACTTATATTTTAGAAAAAAAATAGAATACTGTTTTATTGTGGCATTCTTCAGCACAATAAAATTCTCTGTAACACAGAGGATTTATTAATTATGTAACCTGATCTGGAAAAGTATTAAAGTACTAAATTAAGAATCAGGTGAAGACAATCCCCACTGAGATGCTGAGATAACGTCTAAGCATATTAACACTGGATATCTTACTTTTTCCCCCAATATCTCGAGAGGATCCTATTTCACATTTTCTTTACATGGAGATATAAAGCATAGAGGAAGTAACAAAGACTGCAGTAGTATTGGCAGGATTAAATTGATCCAACTGGCATGATGAAGAGGCTCTTGTCAAGCCAATGCAGGAGAAATCCTTCTGAGCTATTAGAGAAAAAAATCCAAATCAATTGGTGACCCATAGTTTCAGGTCTCCAAGAACAGGTAGGTGATCAAGACAAGTCTGACTCTTGGAGTGTGTGAAACCAAGCAGTTCTCAAGAGGCCGGAGATTTGTCTTGGTCTTTTTGCTATGTCTTTGCAACCATTGAAGTGTTTAAGCATAAGACAGGTCCTGACCACGTCAATTCACAAGTGACTGTGGTCATTGGCTAATGGTCTGTCCTTGGCCTGCTTTGGAGCAGAAGTCACTCACATTCTGGTCAGAGCAAGTTACCCCTGTCCAGACAACAAGCAGTGACCCAGGTGCGGTCTTTCATAAGCAGCAGTTAAATCCCTCTGAAGACAACGAGGCAGTTATTCGTGTTTCTCTACGTAATGAGAATCCCACTTAGGTATCGTTTTATCTCAAGTGTTTAAGGGTTTTAGTGAGTCTTTAATAACAGGCAGCCTTTAAATGGGTCTCACAGGGAAGACTCAATTGCATTCCCCAGTACAGGCAGCAAATCCAAAGATCACTATATTGTTTAAAGCATCTGTAAAGCCCTAACACAAGGGTTTAAATGGTGCTCAGGTGATGGAGAGGGCTTTGGACAAAGCTTGAATTTCATCCCCAGGTAATTGTAGCATTGACTGTCCCACGGTGAGGTCTGCCACCGAGGAGAACAGCGGCGTGAACAAGGCTGGAGCCCCACTGTACGGGGGTGCAGTAACATGCTTACCTCCCTGCCTGCCTTATTTCTGCTCTCATGGGATGTTTCTTTCTCTTCGCACTTTTTTTTTTTCTTCATTTAATTATATGTATTTTAAGGAAAACAAAACACTAGAGTGAATCCAATTACAAGGAGTTTATTGACTTGAACCTCATTCACAGCAGACTCTTAACCCCCGTCATCTTTCTGACGAGCCAGATGAGGCTGAGAACTGTTTCTCCCCGTTCTGAGACGCTCTGACCCCGATTTGATTTAATTGGTCTCCTGCAATAATCTAGTACTTGCCAAGAGCCAATTTAAAGGTGCTACCATCTGATTTTTTCCCCAATAGAAGGATTAACCCCATTAGCAATGAACTCTGTGCTGCATGTCTGTAACCTTACAAAGGAACATAATCCTGTCTCACTCCACCAGCTCATTTTTTCTTCTGCAGTAAATACAAATCGTTAAGAATCTCCGCATCCTTCATCACAGTTTGGACCTGTTTTTTCCCTGGGTGGTCAGAAGCAGGCGGTGATCCCAAATAAGGATAGGCCAGGAACTCAACTGCTGGAAACGCTTGCCAATTCAGTCTGGTTTCTCTTTTTAAAATGGCACAGATCTTATTTTGTTGCTCCTGGCTTCAGGTTGTGGGTTGATGCTCAGCTCTGAGGAGGCCTGAGAGGCAGCAGAGCAGCCATTTTGCAGGGACGCTACGAGACGTGGCTTTCAGTCAGGCTTTGGGTTATTTCTTCTCCCTCTGGGTTAGTGCCTCTTCCTCCCCAGCCCATCTATGGGACAGCAGAACAAAAGCACATTTTCCCTTCAAAATCTCCCAGAAATTGGCTTTGTATGTTTTATGAGAGAGGAGGTTTTTAGTGCAAAGACTCCTTTGCGAGCCCCAGTGAGGCCTGGGAATCCTTCTCTAGCAGGAAGCTGCCAGCCATGAGCCGTACAAGGAGAGGTGGCCGCCTGCAGCATGAGGGAGCCCGTGTCCCCCGGGCCGGGCAGGGTGACAGGGTGGTCGGGGTGTGGAGCAGCTCTTGGCTCCCCTCAGACCAACCTGAGAAACATCCCCAGCCCCGCAGGTCGGCCTGACCCTGCCTCCGTCCCCGTCAGCAGCCGTCCTCCTTGGTCATCACTTCGCCGCGTGCCCAGGGGACACCTGCGCGCGGCCGGCATTTGCTTAGGCAGCTCTTTCCCCGCAGCTTAAAAATAAATATTGAGATTTCAGTTGACAGGTTGTTCTCCGGCTGGGCCGCAGCCGGTCTCGCTGCTTGGCGCCGTGATGCGGTGGAGCCGGAGGGCCATGGCGAAGGCATGCGGGGGGGAAGGCAGCCGTAGGGGAGGCCTGGCTGCGGGTTTTAACCGAGCAAGTTTTTAAACATCTAAAGTTGTTTTTAAAAAGCTATAAGAAATAATGAATAATTAGGAGACATGGCGATATTCCAATTTACTAATGAAATTATATTCTTTGTAGATAAGAGCAGAGACACATAAGGATGTCACGCTGTATAAGGAACAGAAGGTAGATGTCTCCAGCAGGCTAATTTTACACACTATAATGCCTTCCTTATCATTAATAACACCATCCTACATTTAAAAAGTGCTTCTCTTCCCAAAGGACCCCAGAATGCATTGTAACTGTCGGCCTAGTCCTGAGGGCAGATACATTGATACCGATTTTAATAAGAAATTTGTCAGATTGAAGCCAGAAGAGGGTGATGCCTTCTCCCAAGGCTGAAACGGAACTTCTGCTGGGGTGGGGGAAAGCAGCAGCTCAGTCCCAACATCTCACAGCCGGTTAGAAGAAGCTGGCTTAGAAAAAGGCTGATGGAAAGGAAAAGCCTTGGGCAGGAGGAGCATGCCGGACTTGCTGCTGGGCTCCTGGGATGGTGGCAGCGCCCTGCGCTTCGCTGGCTCTCGGCTCATAGGATCAATTAGCAGTTTGATTGCTCTCAGCATGCCTGTGCTGAGGAAAGGAAGGTGGTGTTGATAAATATTATCTAATAGGAACCTGGTATTGATGAGGATCATAGTCGTTACCTGACAGAGGGATGTGAGTGGAGAGATAGCACGTGGGAGGCAACACATGGAAACGCACCCGCTCTCTGCGGTGCAATGTGCCGGATTCCCTGGCTGCGGCCAGACTGCGAGGACCGTGTCTGCTAGAAGTGTGAAGATTTTGTTCTCGAATCCCGAGAATGTCCATTCAGTAAACTTATTCTCAAATTAGAGTAACCTGTCACTTCTTGCTCGCCAGGGGAGGGTGTTGGGTTGTGGAGTGTGGTTGTAATGCCACCAGGATCTTATATGGGATTCTGCTGCTTTCGGTATGCTGAAGCTGAGCGGCTACACTCAGTGTGAAAATCTGCCAGCGTTGGACTGAAATCCTGCCTCTGTTGAGAATTTTTGCCATTGATTTCACCGGGGCTGTCATTTTCACTCCTGGCCCTTTTAGTTACTGGAACAAAACACAGTAGAAGACCCTAACTGCTGCTGGGTGGAAAGAAAAAAATTGTGTATTGGTTTTGGCTTGAAAGTTCCAACATTTGCTTGTGAATTTAAAATAGAAAATCTATTTGCCATATGTTCGATTCCAGAAGAACTACGTCTCTGGAGAACCTGCTTCCTTGGGTTGCTTTGGATGGAGAGGGACTGCTTACAAATTTCTTTGCTTTTCCCTCTTCTGTTTTACTTCTCACATTTACCATTAAACTAGCATTGACATTTCTGTGCCATCTGGCTTTTTTTGTTGGTGGTTTTTTAAGGGACTGGGGGAAGAAAGATTCAGGGTAAAACCAGAGTTTGTGTTGCTAGACCAGCAGTCAAGAAAGTGAAAAGGGGGAACCTACACTGAAATACTTTGCCAAGGGAGTCCGGGTTTCAAGGAGAGGTTTTAAGACTTGGAAAAAGGAGAGGAAATCTCCGCACGTCTGAAAGGTGGGTTGGTTCTGGCACAGCTAGACATACTCTCCACAACAGCTGCTACAGCAAAGAGGCACAGTGGTAGACAGCCCAGGAATTGCTGACATGCAGGTTACTGTTTTATTCATCTCTCTAGAGGCCAAGAAATATTCAGACAAATGAGGTTGTCCGTTTTAAGGACTAGAAGGAAGTTTGAAGTCCCTCCGGACCTGCAACCTCACATGTTTTAAGGTAGAGGTTGGTATGTTTGAATGAGGCTACTGTGAAGGGAGAGAATTGGATTTGCTGGTGAGGAGATTTCCCCCTGCTCCTGTTGGATTCATCAGTTCTCGTTAGGGTTTGGACAAGCCTGGGAGAGGCTATTTCCAATTAGGAGGAGTTCTCAGCTTGGAAAACAATGAAATAGGGTTTCTTGTGAACACTTCATGCAAACAGTTTGTGGCATTCATAATCTTATCACACAGTTTCTTGCAATGTCTCACATTTCCCAGACAATTGGGTTTTTTCCTAACTTACACCAAACAGCTTAAAAATTCAGTCTGCCCTTGCTGACCTTGTACAGCTGAGAAAAGAGGTCGTGGCTGACATTGTCAGCTGCAGTGATTTCAGACACAGTGTCTGAGTGTAGTGTAAGCAGAAATTTATACTTTTTAATTTGGTTAGAAGAGTATGTTAAATGCCCAGAGAAAAAGCCTTGATTGGAGCCCGGCCAATTGGTACACATTCAAAGTGTCTTCGGCAGGGGCAGAGCTGGGGGCTGACATCAGCCTGGCCAGACAAGACCATGCATGCATTGACACACAGATCACCCCCTGCTTCACTTCTGGGGTGACAGGAGAAGAAGACATATGAGCCATGAACAAGATCGTATATTGATCCTTCGCAGCATGTAATTTATGGAAATTGCACTTAATGTATGTAGATAGAACTGACATTTTCTTCTGGACTGTCTATCTCCGAAGTCTTTTGCAGAATGATCAGATTATGACTCTGCATAGCAAGAACATCTCTGCTCTCAACCCTACAGACCAGATATTTGTTTGTTGTCAGCACAGGCAATTTAGTTACTAATTCCCAGGGTTAATATACAATATCAGGCCATTACACTGCACTGTATCACACTTACTGAATAAGATTACATGTAGTTTATATTTAATTTCAACTCCATTTCTAATTTTGCTGTGGTGGAGTTACATGACTAAACAGGGCAGGATGTTATCTTCTGTGTTTGCATTGCACTGAGTGGCTTCTAGTTCATCCTTTGCCTGTCTTACTCTCCCCAACTCCACTACTCCTCTTGTGTCCACACAACTATCTCCAGGTAAATATTTGTTAATCAATGTTCTTTGTCTATTGCAGGCCAAAATGAGACTTCTTATTCAACTGTTTCACAACTAATTAAACCACATAACAACAATTTATTGGGGATTTAATCTTTTTCTACATATTACTGTTTGGTTTCCGTATAATGCTTCCTAAAGAGATGTTATGGGCTGAGGCTTAACCTGATGTTAAGAAAAAGGGCTGTAGACCTACATGGGTCATGGCACTAACGAAACTCTTTAGGATCTAAAGGACTACACAGAGATTTAGGGGACCTGAATTAATGCCTAGCTATACTACAGGCTCTTCTTCATGGCCTTGGTCAAGTCACTCAGACTATAAAGTCCTGCAGCAATTTGGGAGTACTTGCAAAGGTTATGTCAACACTTAAGAGTTCACTGAAATCTCACTGGAAGTCGGTGGGATTCATTATCCTAAGCCCTAATCCTTCCCAGACTGAGACATCTGAATTTCATCCAGATTTCTGTATTGCTCTCTGGACATAGGAATCTCACTGTCCAAGTTACACGGGGGTTTGTAGAGCAAGGCTAACAGCAGTTGTGTACTTCACAAATATGCTGGCAGTGGGCAGGGAAGGGTGGCTGTGAGAGGCTCACCCAGGGGCTTCTGCCCACCATTGGCCAGAATGAGACAAGCCAAATCTTCCCCGGCAGCACTGAAAAGCCAAACCCTCCCCTGCAGTTCTGGTGCGTGAAATCCAGCGAGTGAAATGAAGCGAGTTTGTTTCTGCTGTGAAGATTAAACATAAAATACATAACAAAGCACAATAAATGGGGAAAAAGCAGGGTAAGGGTAAAGTTCTGCAAGCTCAGCACTGCGGGACAGGGTGGGGAGGGGGTGCACTCAAATTAGGCAGTTCTGGGACTTCAGCCTTTTAAGAGTTCTTTTAGGCTTCATGGTCTTTATGAAACCAGTTATTTTCCTCTTATCTGGGTCCCTTTTAATTCATGTTGTTTTCAATCCTCCGTGCTAGGGAGAGTGTTTGTGCTGGACTGGGCAGGAGCAGGGTAATTGCTGAAAAGGCTCCTGTAAGTATTAACAATAATAATGTGCACTTTATAACCATGGTTAGTATTAAAAGACATTTGACAAACACTGGACTAGGAATGAAAGGCTTTTAAAGCCCCAGCCAAGCTATTTGCAATTAGAACATAGTAATGTACATTCATTTTGTATGTAAGTTGAGCTCACAAAAATCTCCTTTTTTGTCCATTAACAAAACCACAGTATCCCCATGAACAAGTCCCCTTAATCTCACAGTGCACAGTCTGTGATCTTATCCTTAGAAAAGCTGTGCAATGTCATGCAGCTCCAAAAGAAACAAAAGCAAAGTCCAAAGCAAAATGGACTCTCTCCCAGAATAAATAGCGCCGATTTGGGGGCACACCAATATTTGAGGGTTGCTGCAGCTTGAATGAAGTGTACGATGTATTTAGATCCCAGAAAAGTGCAGAGAGCACAAATTCCTCCTGCTCCTGTATAAAAATGAATAGAAGCCAGAAATAAAGGAGTTGAGTGTGAGCACAGCAGTGACTCCATTACCTCTTCCTGTCTTGAGAGTCCGTCCATGTGGGCTCAAAAACAGAGAGCAAGAGGCGGAGTGCCCAGAGAATAAATGTATCTGACAAGGGTTACTGCCTTCCTGCTTTGCCTTTGCTTCACTATCCGTATTACAGGATTTATAATTTTTTCTGATCTCAGAAGCATGTATGAAAGATGCAGGAGTCAATCTCTACTCCCCAGGCAGATCACCATAGAGGAAAGGGGGACTGTGTTTAGACAGTCTCCTCGGGCTCCCTCCCACCAGCGCAGGGCATGGAAGCCATAGGACCAAAGAGTCCTCCTGGGTTGTGGTGACCAACCCCCGCCGTGTTACATGAACCTGTCCATAAATCCCTCTGACAGCCTGCCCTCATCATTGCCGTGAAGAGACTCTCCAAAAATCCACTCCTCTGATGATTAAAAACTTTGTCATTTCCAGACTAAGTCTGTCCTCATTAGGTCTTATATCCTCTAACTCTTCTTACACAAGGTTCACCATGCGCCCCTCAGGGTACAGGGAACAGTTATACTCTGCCTAGCCTTTCCCTTTTGACATTTCCAGTGTTTTTCTTTTGAAAAAAACAGGCTGTCCATACTCCCTGGTCATGCAGTAGCAGCTTTGCAGGACTGGAAGCAAATGTTCCAATCTGAATGACTTTCCTGAAAGGAGCCTTATTTCATTTTCTGGTGGCTGGGCCACTGTGAAGGCTTAGAGCCAGCCAAAATGAAGCACTGGGCAATAGAAATCAGGCAGGCTTTCAGCTGTTTAAATACAGTTTATCCTGCTCCTTTGGATAAGCTGTGTTGACTCCTTTTCATAAACTAATATGCCTGGATCTAACCGAGTGAAGAGTTGCCCAGAGAGCCTTTGGTCACAGTCATTGTATCCTCAACCCCAGGTTGACCTCCAAGTATATGCTCGCAGAGATTCTTACTTCTGTAATTAGTAGCCAAGGACAGATTGCAAAGAAGGCAGAGAAGAACCTGACTCATTCCCATCCTTAAGCAAAACATCTGTCTTACTGTTGTCAGATGAAATCAAGTATTTATTTTTGCGCATTAAGAAATTTAGAGAAAAAGTCCTTGTGGAGAGGGCTGTCAGCTCCCGAGGAAGTTATTAGGTTGGACTTACAGGATTTATGGGAAAAAGTGTTTTAGCTGCCCCCAGAGCATCATACTAGCCCAAGTGTTGTTCCAGCTATTTTATCTGACTGTCCTTACAGGTATTTCGGGTAATTTACCTGCACAGCCAGCCTCAGAACTGCTCTTTTCAACGCAATTGCTGTTATTTGTGAAAGCACTCCTCTCAAAAGCAATATTTCATCATTACTGTAAAACATCATCCCTGCAATTATCAGAGAGAGTGTCTGCAGGAATCTTATGGGAAACATGGTGACGCCTGAAGCAAGCCCCAAACCCTAAACTTGGTCTCATTAGTGCCTGGCTGTGACATGACACCGTCTTACCCCAGCATGAATGGAATGAGAAATTGGCCTTTACACCGTCATGTGTGCGGGCACTGCATTAGCTCAGATGAGTCTGGCTTCTTAAAAGCACATTGCTTTTGGACGAAGAACACTGCTTTATTTCCAGCACAACTCCAAACGAAGAGTATAACCCGATGAGGAATTTCCCCTGCCTTGGAGCTAGCTCTCACACTGACTTCCCTCCAGCCCTTTTCCGACCGGCCACCAGCTCCAGCGCTCTGCAGAAGGTTTTCCAGACCCACTGGGAGCTTAGGCTTGTTGTCTCAGATGAACACCGCACAACCCACCTGGCAACTAAAGGGCGGCAGCTTTAGAGACATCATAAGGGAAAAAATGGGGAAAGGTGATCTTCAGTTGGCTGTGTGTAATCGTAGCGAACGCCACATTTGTTCAGCAGGTCTCCCTGTCACAGTGACGTTGTAAAGCTGGTAACAATTTACAGGTAAAAGAGGGTGAGGGGATCCTAATTACAAAGATTTGTCTTCCTTTTGCAAATTGTAAGTAAAAAAAATATTATTCATTTGTTTTTCGTCACCCATTCCCATTGTCCTCTGGAAACAGTGAAGAGAGGAAAAAACAGGAATGGGGGGAGGCAATATCTAAAAAAGAAATCAGAAAATGAGAAAACATCCATCAGAAGGGAAACGTCTGACTTCAGGAGGAAAAAACACACCACATTTAAAATTGGAAAATCACCTTGAAAAATTTCAACCTTCTGTAGCCACTGCCTGAGGAAGGAGTTTGCAGGAAATCCTTTGCTCACTGTTAGGTACATGCACGGAGATGTAAAATCAGTTAAAGACTGTTACCCTTATCTGTTCACTACCCAGAAGTGTTAGCTGCAAAAGGGCTCCATCTGCTTAGACTCAGAGTTGACCTTCCCTAAAGAAAAGGCTTTTAGATATGGAGATTTTGTTTCCAGATTTCTTCTCATTTAATTTTACAGAATGACTTTACCAAATGGGAAGTGCGTGTGATGGTTTGACCAAATGAGAAATCCAGGTAGTGACGGCTGTTCTGGTGTCTCGTATTCTATAGTGCAGGCACACACAAAGCGGGGGAAGGAAGGTTATCGGTGTTATCAAGACATCACTGACGAGTACAGCAATCACAGCAAAGCCTGACTGACATTTTCAGCAGCTCCTGTACTGAAATGAGCACAGATGTAGATACGGTAAAAGCACATAAGCAAAGGTAGCTCCAGCTCAAATCTTGGCAGTGTTGCAGACAGGTTGACTGACTGTGCCCAGTCATCTTCAGGCAGGTGGCTTACTTGCTAACTCTATGCAAAACTGTAAAAATAAAAACTATCCAAAGTTACTGAGAGCAGGATGAAATGTAAAGCTTCCTGTGACATTTATTCAGAGGAGGATATTGTTTTCCGGGGCTGCTTGGTTCATGTATCTCATTTTTGAACAAACTGCGCTTCACTGTGTCACCTGCTGAGGTAACAATTTGTGACAATTACAGTAATTATTCTGCTACAGTAGCAATGTCATTGCCCAAATATGTTTGAGGAATGGCTTTACTTAAATGAACAAGAATACCATGAACCTGCAAAAACACTTGTGGATTGAATAATTTAATTTTCTGATTCTGTTAATTCACAGTATTGAAGCACCGATAACACCGTTCATTAAAGGAGCAATAGAAAAGTAGGAGACAATTGATACTGTGCTAATGAAACAAGAGCTGTGCCGTCACTCTGGGAGAACTCACTTGCACGATATGTGAATGTATGGCTTCTCTGCAATCTGGAAATTTCCCAAGGTCAAGAGTGAAATGCAAAGGCAGCTCTAAGGCTGGGTCTAGCACAGAGCCAAGAGGAGTAGGACACTGTCGTTCTTGCATCAGCAGAGTGAGCCCACACAGTCACACCTTGCTTTGGGCAGCCTTCCATCCCAACGCCGGGGTTTGTGTCCCGCTGGAGAAGAGCCTGGGTGGAGGCTGCCCACGACTGCCCAACGGACTGTGTACACAGCTCCGGCTCCAACTCCTTCTGTATTTCTTACATCTGCGAAAGACTGAAGAAGCCGTTCCTTCAGAGGCAGCAGTTGGAAAGTGCTTCTCTTAATAACCAAATTACTGTATGTGCCACTTTTTGTTTTGTAGCACTCTTCCGTCCTTATCACAGCGCTTTTCCATCTCTGAGCACAGTCTGTATGACTCCTCAATTGACAGATGTTTATTCTTGAGGTCATGATCTTTCAGCCAGGATTTTACACAGAGCCTTTTTCTTCCATTCCACCTTTGTATTTTAACAAGAAGTTGTGGCATGAAAAGGAGAGAATGATACTGAATGCTCCACTTAATAAATGGAAACTCAGCAAGGGCACTAGAGGATGTGACTACTTCATAACTTCCAAATTATGCTGGATGTGAAGCAGGGAGATTATTCTGGATGGGTCCACTTGATTTCTTGCCAAGGTCAGGACTGTGGCATTCTGATGAGGAAGTGGTTGCTTGAGTTGCTTCGTCAACTATTTACTTCGGGTTTAATGACATCTCAGTGTTATTTTTCCTCTGTTCTTGAGTCATTTGCTGTTTGTCACTCCATTTGCAGCTGCGGAGGTCACCTGTGTAATTCTATGAAAGGCAACATATATCCAGACTTCTGTCAAGGCTGCACCATGTTTTGCCTCTTCATCTTAGTTAGCATTACTTTGCAATTCTGAAGTAATTATTTCTCACCCTCAGTGGTGACTGCTCTCTGATTCCTTGTAGTCTGGGTCCCTCCTGGTCCTGAGCTACAGAGAAAAAAAAATCTGTCAAGAACAGGTTCTGTGAGGAGTCTGTCCTTTACAGGATCCTATTCTTTTTATGTCTCCATTTCTCTCCTCTGCGAAATACTAACCAGTTATACTGTGGGTCCCACCTCCATTCTTACACTGGATTTTAGGTCCTATCTGGCATTGACCATTTTCATGACAGTGATTTTTGTGAAGTTGGTCATGTTGTAATTTGATTTTTGTCTCTTAAATATCCAACCCTTTTTCAATAGGAAGACAAGAAATTGTGGATTCCTGAATCTCTACTGACTGCTTTTTTTTCCCCAGACCAACAGTGACATTTGTGGAAGACACACAAAAAATGCCAGAGAGAGGTACTGCAGCAGCTGAGTGTTGTGGATGTGGAACAGGCTGCAGAAGAGTTAAAGTAGCACAGTGACAAAGCATTGAAATGAAAGGTGCATATCTTACCACCCACGAGTTCTCCCTGCCCTTAATCACCAGGCTGCCTGATATTGGCTGAAAGTCTCTATTCTCTCTCCTGGGGTCCTTCCGTGGACTGAACAACCAAATGAGAAACATTATAGCTCTGTTTATAACAGAGACCTTTTATAGAGCTAGAGAAGAGGGGCTGGGATGGACCCTGAGACATGTCTAGATTACCCTACCCCCTGCCCCAGGGCAGAATCAGACATCCCTAAGGATGGGAACAGCCTGATACAAAGAACCCTGGAGACAGATCCCACAGTGCTCCGGGCAGATCCTGTCACACCTCACTTTCCCCCTTGACAGCCGTCATTCCTACATTTTTGCCTAAATTTTCCACACACAAGATTCATCATTTCTTGACCTGTGCCCAAGTGACAAGCAGAGCAGATCAGTTCCTTCCTCTTCTCAATGAGAGGCACCAGTAGTTTTTCCTGAGGGGTCCCTCAAGGACCAGCCCTATATAGGCTGCTATTGACTTCACCTATGTGCCCTGATAGCAAAACAATGACATCTTGCCCTAGTTTGCAGTTTTCCTCTGTGACG
Organism: Anarhynchus alexandrinus; assembly: GCA_008711295.1. Taxonomy (NCBI): domain Eukaryota; kingdom Metazoa; phylum Chordata; class Aves; order Charadriiformes; family Charadriidae; genus Anarhynchus; species Anarhynchus alexandrinus. The sequence goes on from VUYV01000171.1 coordinate 1,788,083, forward strand.
GAAAACACAAGTTTATTTTTCCTAAGTAAATACATTTTTTCATTTCTTTGTGAGGGATGGAAACACTTCCGCAGAGTATTTACAATGCCAAGCCCGGAGCTGTGCAGGCAGAGCGCTGTAAAAGATGCTTTCCTCCAGGCTCCCTGGGAGAAGACTGAAGACCGAGGCTGAGCAGTGTCCTTCCCTGACCCAGAGCTATCTCCTGCGATGCTCTGTGCACCACGGGGCAAGTACGGCGTTAGAAGTCGCAGCCGTGGAATATTTATGTGATTCTCCACATGACTGACAAAATATAAATGGGGCAAGACGTGGGGCTGGATGCAGAACAACACCTTTGTTGCTGAAGAATTCAGGATTTTCAAACTGATTTCATTCTGCTTGGAAAGAAAATGAGTGCACGGGAGTTTCTGGAGAAGAAGAAACCATTCAAGACCCTCTCTGCCTTCGACCCTAGCCGCTAACCCAGCACCCAGCTGACAGACGGCTGAATCTGTCCTGTGAACCGCAACCTCTGCAGAGCTCATCCAGCAGTGTGTTCTTGCTAGGTAGCTTCCTACCTCCTCTTTCCCATCCGCACCCCAGCTGGACCCAGCTCTGCAAAGTGTGATTGCCCTCATTGCACAGACGGGGAGACCGAGGCACACTGGACATGGCCAAGAGAGTCTTCATCCAGATCCCTGTGATGTTTACATGCATTTTCCTACTCTTTTCATTCCCTTTTGTGAAACCCGTGGCAGGGTCACTCAAACCTTCATTCTTGTGCCCCGAGTTAATTCTAGTTCCCCAGATCAAGAGCTGGTCACTGGTCAGGATATTTTTTTTTTATATAATTTTTGTGAAATGTTAGTTGTTGCGGTTTCTTTCCCTTTAGGAAAGTATAATTTATTAAAGCCAAAATTGTTGATGGGAGCTGATTTGACAAATTTCTCAGTTCAAAATCATTTCCTTCAGGGGGAAGCATTGAAACTGTTGAAACAAGCATGTCTATATTTTTTAAACAAAAAATGTTTTGATTTAGGGTTCAAAATAAGTTGAAAATATGTAGGACAAAGGAAAGAGTCAATTTTAGCTTAAAAAGATGACAAAAACATCTAAATCAAAACGAACCCTTTTTTCATATCACTTACATATAATGGTTTTATAGCCCCAAATTATTTATTTAACATTTATTGTCATTCTCAGGCCATGAAAAATCTCTAGTTTCAGTACTTGTCTTAATTGGAAAGGGATATTTTTTTAGAGGGTGCAGTTTGGAAAGCTCCTCAGGTCACTAAAGGCATTTCTTCCCCTCTAGCATGAGACTTTCCCTGTACATACAAAACAACTACATTTTTGCAGCAGTTTGGACCATGTTGCTGTCACATCTCCAGAACACCAACCCAACACGTGAGACCCCCCTGGCTCCTCCATGCCTATAAAGAAGAGGGAGGATGGGATGACTTGGAGATGGTCACGGCATCCCAAAGCGGCTGTGTTTGAGTCTGGGAAGGGCAGTGAAAAGCCACTCTTGATTCCCCTTTTCAGGGAACAGAAGACAAGCAGGCACTGGTCCTGAGTATGGGGAGTAACAAAATAAAGCTGGGCCACTTGTAGGGAGCTCAGTGCCTGCCGTCCCACCAGACAGGAAGATACTGGGAGGTGATCTCACTACATCCAGGAAAGGGTGATTTGGGAGTAGGCTAGGGATGAGGCAGGGTCAGGGCTCTGACTCCGGAAATGTTGTTCTGGGACTCATGTCTGCGCTACAGAAGAGGGTGGAATTTGTGCTTGATCCTTGGAGGAGTGGGACAGCCTTTGCATTTGCCTTCTGTTTCCCAATGAGCTCTCCCCAAAGATGTCTCTGATTTCCTTTGGCTTGCCTTTTTCTTTCAGCATCCACATTCAGTATCCACTCCAGGTGTTATCCAGGACTGCTGACTGATTAAAGTGAACCAGATGAGAAGATTTTTCTGATACCGAAGTGACTTTGGAACAGGCACCATCAACTTATGCCTTAATAATACTAACCTGTATTGAGTGCCCAATCCAAGACCTTATAGGAACAGTCCCACTTATTCGGTGACTTCAGTGAAGTTTGAATAAGGCTTGTAAGGCTGGATGAAAAATTTTCCTTTCCACCAAAATGTGCTGTGCTCTGTGTTGTACCATGACAATAAATCTGCCCCCAAATTACCTGCATCACTCAGGCTTTCTTTAGATGAAAGATGGGCCTATCTACTTCTTCACTTATCTTAGCTCATTTCCACATTCCTGACAGTCCCTGAGAAGCGGAGCAGAGGATAGTGATGCTGGGCAGGTGACAAGGGAAGCAAAAAGGCTAATTTGGTGTCATAGTTTAGGAACCAATAGTGTATTAAGAAACTGTGAATAAATTTTGCTTCTAAATATTACTTTAAATGTTGCTTTACTTGAATTCCATAAGGACAATGTATTGACCTTCTCAAGGTTAATGGCTCAATGATTTACTAAGAAAAAGCATATGCAAGGCTAAATTGATTCTTCTGTTAGTTATTTCTCTGGACAATATAAAATGTATTTTGATACATTTTCCATGATACCTGGAAAGATATTTCTGTTCTTCAGATTAAAGATGTTCCAGGCAATGAGAAGGATGCTGGGACTGTGCTCATTGCTTAAACTACATTCCTTATACAAGTGCATTTCTGCCACTGCAAAAACCCACTAAAAGAAGTAAATTTCCCATTAAATTAGATGAGGTCTGTTTGCTTCTGCCCTCCCTTACCTCCAGTGCAAAATCTTGGCAGTTGAGCAAAAACTCAACACAATCTAATTTATGGAATCAATTGTGACGACTCACACAGGTCTGAGTTTTACCTCCCCTGAAATCCTTGGCAAAACATCTGCAGCTCCTTGTTAGCATATGCAAATAGATCGCTGGATATAATGGCGGATAGAGAGGCAGCACTAAGTGAGGGTGTGCCCAGTGCCGCCCTTCAGGGATGGCTCCTCATCCCAGTGCCTTGTCAATACTTACATCAATGACCTGGAGGAAAACCTGGAATCATTACTAATAAAGAATGCAGATGACTCAGATTGGGAGAGTGGTAAATAACAACGACAACAAGCCATAGACGCGAGTGAGCTCGATCACTCAACAAATCAGATGCAATCAAAGCATGTCTCTTTTAATACAGCTAAATATATAGGCATGGGTACCTAGGTGAACATATGCATATACTCATGAGAAATCAGTGTGACTTGTAAATGCTCCATATGGGTAAATTATGCGTTTTGAAAGCATAAATACTTTATTGCTGCCAGACTGGTAGGTTAGTACAGCTTGAAGGAGAATTATCCTGATGTGTTACCAACATAATAAAGACACTGAACTGCCTGTGCAGTGCATCTCCTGCTGCAGCCCAGGGAGGCTTGAGAGTTCCGACACAGTGACGCTGGTTTTGAGTACAGGGTACATGGAGTTACCATTGCCTCGGGATAGGTGGGCACTAAGATTCCAGTTTTCCATGCTTTCCCCTAAGAATTGAGCACTTAGGACAGTAGGACAGGTGGCAACTGGGGATTAAATCTTCATGCATGTGCAGGGCACCTTATCGGCTCCATCCAGTGCAACTGTCCTTTTCTAATAATCTCTTTGCTCATTACAAAATGAAGGCAGCCCCTAACTTTCACCAGAACCAGGGAGCTGCTGCGTTTGCAGAGTCCCTTCCAGATGCCTTTTCTATCGGTGGCTCCTTCTTCCCCAGGGCTGTTATTCCCCTCTGTAATAGAAATGGGTCTCTGGAGTAGTTGCTCTCGGTGCTGACAGCTTTCAGATTAATGGCAGTGACAGCTCAGTCTCCCTGTGTGCACTGGGGAAGGCTGCACAGGGCTTTCCTCTCCCTCCTCTTGGCTCAGCCTTTACCTCCGTGGAAATCTATCCATCACAGCAACCACCTGGCAGGTAAATTCAAAACACGCAAACTCCTGCCATCCAAGCTAGAAAAAAATGAGCAACATCAGCACGGCAGAAACAGTATTGTTGGAGGGATGAGGATAAAATGCAGCAAGGTTTGTAGGGAGAGGCAGCATCATTTATTAGACTTGCAGGGGGGGAAGTGGGACAAGCTTTTGGACACACAAAGAATTCTTTAGTCTAAAATCAAAGCAACCATCTCCCAAGCTGAACAGAGGTTGAGACTAACTGCTCTGAGGTTACATTATGTTCATCTGTTAGACAGTGTGGGAGAAAAGGGGGGTGGTACCTGGAGATCGTCTGAGAAGGGCAGGAACAAAGTCACAAAGCTTCTTTGAACAGAGGCAACCAGCTAGTTTTCACTGCCCTGCTGATGGATTAACCAGGGGTGGAAAAATTTACAATATATCATAACACTAGCAACTCTGTTAGTCCTTGATTTTTAGCAGCCAGCAGAGTTATGAATTTTAATTGGACGGTTTAAACGCAGAAAGTATCTACCAAGGTCTTGTTGTGCTCTTTGACTCTGGGAAAAAGCATGGAAATCAGAGCTCTGAGAGCTCTGACAACGTGACACAGGCCAGGGGCTGCGTGCAGTGCACGGAGGGGAGGGGGCTCCCAGCCCTGCCCCTGCCACTAGCTCGGCTGATGAGCTGAAAAGACAAACAGGTGGAGACTTGGAATTAATATTCCCTCCTAACACAATAAAAAAAAAGTTAAACTTTGCAAGCAGAAACCCAACTTTACCAAGTGGGAACGTGGAAATGGGGAGAGAGTGGGAACATCAGTGGCAGAGCGCCAGGCAGACAAGACTGAGCTCCAAGAGCCTGAGCTCAGCCTGCGCCTGCCCACCGAGCACCCACAGCTCTCCCTGCTGGCATCTAAGGCTAAAAAATGGGGCTGTTCAGAGCTTTGTGTGTGTAGAAGCTGACGTTCAGTGAGTGTGTGTCAAGCCACAGCAAACCCAAGGGCTGGGTTTGCACCGGAGCTCCAGGAGCATAGTTGGAAACAAACTTTTTGGCCGTAACAGCTAAACAACAGAAACCACCACTGCTGCAAAATAACATGCAGCAAGGATAAACCTTACAGTGATTTATTCCTTATTGCAAAGGCCAGGGCCAAGGAAGAAGAGAGCAGGGCAGGAGGGGGGCTGTGAAGTTTGAGGCAGACCATCCTAATCCCCTCTTAGGCAGAAAGCATTAGCACAGCCTCGGAGGGAATTTGTTAGACTCAGTCACAGAATCATAGAATGGTTTAGGTTGGAAGGGACCTTGAAGATCATCGAGTTCCAACCCCCCTGCCATAGGCAGGGACACCTCCCACCAGACCAGGTTGCCCAAGGCCATGTCCAGCCTGGCCTTGAACACCTCCAGGGATGGGGCCTCAGGTTGTGTCGGGCGAGCAGAGTGCTCAGCAGAGCCCCTGCTCTGCACGGGCCAGTAGCGCCCTGATCCTTTGCCATCTCGTAAAGAGAGGGAAGGGAAATCAGTTTAATCCAAGCTCAGTGTGTATTGGAATATAACCTAAATAAAACAGCCCGAAAGCCCAAGAATAAATTAGCAAGGAAAGAAATCTCTTCGTGCTGTGTGCCGTCTGCTGAAACTTCCCACTTTGGAGCTGGAAAAACCCTTTTTGTCTCTCGCTTTGGATCTGTTTCTTCATTTCCTTTTACACACGCAACTGAACTGTGCTGTCTGCTGCCCTCACGTCCCAGCAGCCTTCCCCCATGAACATCAAAGCTGGGGCCCACGCGAAAGGGAGCACGTGGTAGGCTGGGAAGATCCCTTGATTGAAAGATTTTTCGAAAGCTGGTTAAAAAATTAATTGCAGCCGTGTGATTTCTGTCTGCAGATGCTTCCTAGAGTCACTGAGGCAGTGTCAGGAGGGTAACAAAGAGGAATTCTTTGGGAAGGCTCTAATTTTCAAACTGTAGGGGCCTAAGGCAATTTTGGTATTTATCAAAGGACTCAGACTTCCAGTGGAGTGAGGGATTGAAAACCCGGGGTTTCAGCCGGTATTTCAAGAGGCAGACCCGGGCTGGTACACCACATCGGACCCCCCCGCCCCCGCATGGCCCCCAGCATGGCTCTCTCCCTCTTACGTATATTTTATGCACATGGTCCCTATATAAATACTTCACACTCTTCATTTGCTATTACACTATGTTGATAGGGCAACTGGGCTGCCTTGTGCATTTTGTGTGTATTCTCTGATGTCTGCAGTGGGGTTAAGCTCTGACTGGTTCAGGCTCTTTCTCAGCGGGGACACAAATGCCATGGTTTTACTCTCAGTGCAGCCTGTTTGCATGAAAATAATATCTACAGAAGATGCTATCTCTAACCTTGCTGCCTAATTTGGGTGCAACTGCCCAACAGGTTTAAAAGTTATTAAAAAGAGACTAATTCTCTCTCACGCGCAAGCACAGGATAATCACGTAAGCCTTGTTTCCTTGGGAAACCAACTGAAAAAAAATAGCGCGAGCACAGAAACATACTGTAAGATGTGAAAACAGACCAACAGCCCTTCCAGTTGGAGAACGTGAGAAAAGCCACCGGCGAAGTCCCCTGCGCTAGCAAGGTCAGCGCAAGTAGGCTGCAGCTTCGAAAGGGGAGCGGGCAAGCACCTTTCCACAGGCTGCAAAAGCAGCATATGAATGTGTGAATGCTTCGCTAGCTGCTCTCTTTGAGCTCGAATGAAGGCAAAATTGCTGTTAATTAACGCTTCACGTAGCGGTATAAATCAGAGTCTGCCGTGGCAAAGAGAGGTTTGCAAACGGCCAGTTATGTGTGAAAGTAAACTGTGGGTAACAGCAAGTCCCCTCCTTAGCGAGGGGCCGAGAAGCAGCTGCCCGAGCAGATGACCCGTGTGAGCTCCCCGTGTTTGTGTAGCTGCCACCAGTCCTGTGTACACGTCACCTGGGAAATTCCCATGGGACACCCCGGAATAAATATGGCCGAGTGCATTGGGTCTGCTGGGAAGACTGCACTGGAAAAGACTACAGGATTGGGAGAGCCAGTCCATCTGCTCTCCTGCAATTGTTTCATCCCTGTGACACAGTGTGATCAAAGAGGAGAAAACCTCCATCTGCACCTCAGCTCCAGTCACGGTACTCATGTTTTCTGGATAAAGCAAATGAGGCAGTGAGCGCCAGGCTGATACCTCTGCTGGGGTGCAGCACAGAGTGATGCTCACGGGGAGTGCCTGAGACGTGAGACTCCTTGGGGGGACCGTGCCCATTACTGTCGCGTTGCTCTTGCTGTAAGGCACCGAACATGCTGTATAACTCATGCTGATTTTCAGCTGGGTTGTGTTGTCCTGGACAAATCATGCTAAAGCTAAAAGTTTTGACATCGCACTCCTTGAATTCCGCCTGCCGTGTAATTAATCCCACTGAGAAAAAAATGATGAAATGACTAGCTGCCTGCCAACTGGTGAGGTGAAGCTGCCTCAAAGGGAATCCTTCAAACACCGTGCTCTGGCCTCTTTATTTTCCTTTCATCATTTATTTGGCTATCTCAGTGCTTGCGCACACGTGCGCACACACGCACACACACCACATCCTGTTTAAACGCACACTGCATCTTCCTCGGGAAAGGATGATAGAAATCACTATCCAAGATCAAAGTAAAGGACAGCTTATAAACAAGCTGAGATTTCAAAAAAAAGGGCAAAAGTGTCCCTCAAATGTTTCGTCTACAACGTTGCTTCAGTGTATGAGGGAGTGGGAGGACCTTCACTGGAGATCGTATGCAGTCCTGGGATCTGGCTCTCAAGGGGAATTTCAGGCTGAAGCATCACACAGAAGGTCAGCCAGGGCCAGACCTGCCGGACTGCCGGGAGGTGATAAAGGGACACCTTTTCTACCAAAATGAGCACTGAGGAGGCACCATTGCTCGTAACGGAACACGTTGGGAGTAAGTACCAAGAAGGGTGAAGAACTTTGTAAAGAGCAATGACGTGGGAGAAGCTGGTCTTGTAATTTAGGCTGGACATTAAATGAATGTTTCTAACAACGGGAAGAGCAAGACTTAGGATAGCCTTCACATGGAAATAAGGAGACCAAGGTGCCCATCTAATTTTATAATGGAGCTTGGTACATTTATGAGCAGGGATCTGTGACCTGTCTTTGTGCAGGACCGGTGGTCCAAAGTGGTTATGTCCAACAGTTGGAATATTTTGCTTATTGTGTTTCAGTAATAAAAAGCTTTCACCTTTGGCCGTGTGAGAGATGGAAGGAAGTTATCAAGGCTTCAAAAGTCACGTGTAAGAAGAACTCTGCAAGATAACTCTTGCAAGGAAGAAGGAAAGACATGGCAAGATCTGCACAAGGGCAAATAAAGCACCGTGGACTCTGCACACCCTAAGCTATTGATTTAATTGGCTCACAAACGTCATCTCTTGATGCCAGTCATTTCTGAGCTGAGGGCTGGATGCAGCCATGATGGTGGTGAGAAGAAAAGGAAACCTGGATGAAACCAGATGTTGCCAAGGAGAAAGGGGAGAGAGGCTACCTCCTCCTGAAGTCCTCAGATGCTACCAGCCCAGAAAGAGGTGAGCAGCTGGACAAGTGGCAGGACAGTAAAGAAAACTAAAAGCAGAAGTGGTGTCCTAAAAAGATCAACAGGACTTCTTGGTGATTAATAACTCTTTGAACTGAATGGAATAAAACTAGATGGAAAGCATCTGTAGCAGATTAGGATAAAGGCCAGGAGGAACTGCAGATGCACCTCTCTCTGGTCTCCTGAGAGAGAGGAGACCTCTAAGGGAGCAAAAGGGCACCAGGTGGGTGAAGTATGACCTGGCAGCCAAAACCACCTCGTACCGAAGTAGAGGAAATCTGTAAAGGAGAGTGGGGTTGCAACCACATCCTTCACATCTCCTTCCCACCAGCTGCCTGAGGACAGCGGCACTGCCTGTCTCCCTCGAGGAGCTGCGCAGAGCCCCCCACAACAGGCACTCCAGCACTCAAACCACGATGCCTTAAATACATTCACATAGGGTTACAAGATTAGACCCCAGGAGGATAAAGTGAATAAATCTTGCTGAGAGAACTTGATTGCTTTTATGTGATATAATTACAGAGCGAGCCAAAGGAAGGGAAGAGAGCGGCTGTACTTGGGTATATGCCGGGATGTGAGCAAAGGCACTTGGTACCATGCCTCATGAAAAGCAGCACGTTCAAATTTTCCAGATAAGTGACAACTAATTTTGTAAGAAGGTGATTTTGTTCCTACAAGAAGCCCACCAGAGGCACAAGGAAGGGGACAGTCCGTGTAGGAGAAATCCATCACTCTGCAAGAGAAGCACCACCTAACGTCTCGCCTCCACCAAGCTCTTGGTGGTGGGTAGAACCCGTAACACCACACGTTGGAGTTAAAACCTGCCTGCTATTTTCACACTGACTGAAATTAAAGGCTTCTTAAGGGAAAATGTGGGTCAGCTGCTACAAATCAACAGGGTTCCATGGAAGCCCATGGATTCCTGCTGATTTACCCCAGGTGGATAATCCAGCTGGTTCTGATTTGCACTGGCTTTGCCACTTAGGTTTTCATTCTTAGTCCTTCCAGGATAGTTTATGTAATCTATTAGGATCCACCCACTGATCTCCAAATAGTTTTCAAAAGCCAAAGGTGCTGTTTGTGTTTTGAGATTGATATCTTGCTGGCAGCATGATTCAGGTTTCCGGCAGCAGGTATGAGGTTTAACTGCAGGAAATGAGCTTATTTTTAGCTGAAGCATTCGCTGGAGGTTTGTGTAAATGGATTTTTGCTGGGTGTCCTGTTTCTTAGGTAATTGAGTATAAAATTTTAACTCTTGCTTTTAATATAGAACCTAGTCTGAGGAACTAGTTACTGAGTGGATCCAGAAAAGTTCATACCCAGGTAAATACCTGATGCTAGGTGGGAATTGTGAGCTGACAGTCGTGGAGACTGGCAAATTAAGATGTCCATGAGGTTTCCAAGCAGCAAACGAGAGAAAAACACTGGTTTTGATTCAGTTTTAACTTGATCCTGTGAAAATTGTATTCTTTTGATTTTTCTGATGGGACCTTGAAAACTGGATGGAAAAGTCTAAATATTCTTATGGAAATTTTGTGTTCTGCAGAGGCTGAATTTCCAGCTTGAAAATCAAAATAAAATCATGATGACAGAAAAACACCAATCAGCCCTGAGCAACTATCCACTTGTCTCCAGAAATCTGGGCCCGTGATTGATTTAAGTATGCGTAGAAATGAACAGCTGGGGGGGGGGGGTTCAGCCTTTCTTTCTCTTCTGTGGGACCAGGTATCCATTTTGTGAGTGGGTTAAAGCTGTCTGTCTCCTCCTGTCCCTGATATGATAAATTCAGCCTTATTAGAGTGCCAGCACCTCCTCTCTGAGGTGGGTGCTCGTTCCCGCTGCGTGCCTGTGATGGGAAGGTCTGAGACCTGCCCAGCTCGTTTCACGTGGTGCAGGGCTCATCTCCCCAACCTGCCCAGAGGATGAAGAGCAGATTAGTGCTCAAAACCAGCTTTTGTGGGGGAGCAAAGCAGCAAAAAAAACGATGTGTCACTTACATCAGCGTTGGATGCGGATTTCTGTGAGTCCATAACTTGCTACCCTGGCATCGCCAGTGCTCAAGCATCCAAAAAGCCTTTTACTGCTGCTCCTTTCAGGGTGTTTTTGTGGAGGGGGAGGATAGAGGACTGGCAGCGTGTTGGTAGAGATCTGGGAGGGGGGAAGGAGGGTTAAGGCTTGAATCCTATCAAGTTCATTCCTCTGACAGCTCAAGGAAGGGGAAGAGACAACCCACTCCCCTTCTGCACAGCTATTCCAGTGTGCAAAAGCCTAATAAAGAGGATAATGGATTGATTTAACCTTTAAGGGAGGAGAGCGCAGCTGTGCATCGGCTGCTGTGTGTGCACGGCCCCCAGCTCGGCGTGAGCCCGTCCGGCGCACACGTATGCACACCCCACACCCCTCCCCCCCGGTTCACCCATCACACGCGTCGATCCATGTGAGGGTAGATCTGACACGGTGCAGGAGACATTCGCCCACGCAGATCTCATTAGTTGTCTCGAACAGGGAAGGAAAGGAACATGACTGGAGAAGCCCTAACCCCCCTTTCTGTCTCTCTTACCCACCCAGGCGGAGGGAGGGGAGAGAGGGGGCAGAGACAAGAAGAGCTTTGGGGGGGATTAATGAGCGTGGCCGTGCTATAGCAATGAATTTTTCATCTGGCCTGAAGTGTGATTGTAACGCGGGGATTAGCGCTCTGGGGAGTTGTCTGGCTGTTGCTGTCGGGTGGTTTTTAGCTGTTGATGTACAGGGGGTGAAGGCAAAAGTTGGTTGTGCTGCGCTTTGGGGGGAAGCGGGCAAAGCAGAGGTGTCTGGAGGGGGCTTTGAGGCAGGAGCGGGAGGATTTTGAACATCCCGGGGGTCCAGCTTGCTGCTGCTGGCTTTGATCCCGGGGCTAAGCTGTCTCCGATGCTTTCGGTGGGGACAGCTCGGCATCAGGACATTGCTGTACCCCACGGCTCTGGGGGTGCCAGGGCTCTGGGGGTGGGGGGAAGCCACGCTGCCCTTCTCCCTGCCCTGACAGTGTCTTTTGTCACAGCAGGGGCTGGATGGGAATAGGGAGTCCCCAGGGAGTGTGGGACACTTGGACGGTCCCTCGGTGCGTTCCTGTGCCTTTCTCAAGTGTGCAGGTTTTGAGGGTCCTGCAGGGCTGCCTTCATCCAGGGCATTCTGGCGGTTCCCACCCCAAAATCCAACCCTGCCATGCAGTTCTGGCCCATTGTGTTGACTGTGGGCTTAGTGAAGAGGCCACATCTGCTGAAAGCTCTTGAAGCTGTAAGTCTGCCCGTATGGTGTTGCTGGAGCAGCAGAAGCGGGGTACATCCAACAGGAGTCCAGGCCAAAGTGAACAGCAGGCTGGAAATGGAAACCCTGGGGAAAACCCAGTGGGGATGAGGACGGAAGGAAAAATTGACCCCCTACTAGTACTTAGTTATTATTCGTAATCAGTAAAGAGATGCTACGAGCATGAAGAGGCTTGCGAAGATGCCGTCTCTTCGTAATCTGTGCATATGGATATCAGTGGGAAGTGTTTTGCAGTCAGGTGCGATGCCTTCTCCTCCACTGGCAGCTCTTCAGTCTCGCTCAGAAAGCGGTGCCGTAAACTTACAGGAGTTTACAGGGGTTCAGTGTGCATTCGCAGATCAAACCATTTCTCTGCTTTGCAACCTCGCAGCTTCCAAATCTCCTCCCTGGCATAAAAGCACACTGTACTGAGCAAGTGCCCATAGCTGAAAGGGAAAAGCTGGGTGTTCTTTTTTATTTTATTTAATCCACATTATAGCCAACCCATGGGAAATCCTGTTAAAAGATCAGTGCAGATTTTCTGAGTCCGGGGAAATGTTACATCTCAGCCAGAGAGTCCTTTGGATCGGCTGGGCTTCAGGAGGACAGGACCGCTGCAATAAAAAACCCGAACAAAAGGCAGAGGGGCCACACACTGATCAATTCATTGGCCCAGTTCCTTATTTTCTTAATATTTTTCAAACAAAAAAGGGGGAAAAAAACCCTTTTCAACACACTGAAAACATTGTGTGCTTCTTGCAATTGCTGATTTTATGTTGTTCGTTTCCTAGGTGCCATTGTTGCTAAGGGGGGGAAGCACCTGCCCTGGCAAAGGGACAGAAATCAGGCGAGACAGGACTGCCGCCAACTCCGTGGGATCCCCAGGGCTGGGATTTCGTATGCTGAAATATTGAGAGATGGCATATGAAGGTAAAACACCTGAGAAGCCTAAAAGGTGGCGGATTAGGCAGGGCACAGACAATGGGAAGGTGAGCTCCAGCCTGTTGAGCTGAACTGCGCGCTCAGCCGTGCGGGCAGGGATGGAGCAGGTTTTCCTCCCCAGCGGCGTGCAGCCCCGTGGGGCTGACCGGGTGTCTCACCCCGGCGCTTCAGGCAGCGGCTCGCTGCGTAACATCCTCCCTCCCTTGGGATACCGAACAAAAATGTAGGCAGGATCATGCCCAGAATGGTCAATGTTGGTCTGCAGGTGTCAGCCTGGGGAAAAGCCAGGCAGGTCGGGAGAGAGGGAGGTGGTGATCCCCCAGAGATTTTCCCATTTCTGCTATCAGAGAGCACAAGAGTGAGCAGGGCTGTGCCAGCCCAAGGGCTTATTCCAGCCATGCCCTCAAAAGGGCTGGGAACAGAGTAGGGAGAGGGAACAGGACATCCCAGCATGCACAGTATGGGATGCTGGATTGTGTACCAGGGACCCATTACTACTGAGCTATACTTTTCCCCAGACTCCCACTGCTGGGCAGGGTTCGACTGGACCTTGGTTCAACTCTGCATCCTTCTGGGAAGGTGGAGAAGCTTGTCTGAGCTTCCAGTGGGGAAACTGAGATCTGCGCAGTCTCCCACAGCCTTGTGGTTTGGACAGCACAGGGGTGATTTATGTGCACATGGGAATTAGGGTGGCCCAGTGGACAACCTGTGGGAACTGGAGGACAAAAATGGAGGGCACTGTGTTGTTCCCACCTGCCAGGGACAGCTCCTGCCACATCCCCAGCCCTGTCCTTGGCCACATGATGTGGGGCCACCCCACAGACCCAGGATGGCACATTTGCCAGGTTGCTGCACAGACCCCTTTTCCAGCAATAGCCAGCCCTGCTATCAGATGGGAGCCAAAATGCTTTTCCCAGTCATCCAGGGAACATCCCTGGCTTTTCACGCAGGGCCCCATAAGGCTAAAATTAGCAGTGTTTCCCTCTACAAAGCAAGTAATTAGTTCAGGAGAGGGCACAAGGAGAAGCATGAAGAGAAAGGGAGCTCCCCTTATAAAATATTTACCGCCTCAGCAAGCACCTCCTGAGAAATTTTGGAGAACGGTCTAATTAGGCTCAGAGCTCTGCTTCTGTTTCCTGCGTCTTCTGCCCTCCTCTTCGCTCATCCTTTATTAATGGGGCCTTTGCATGACATAACAGGATGTTTGTTTCCTAAGGGGCTTTTTATCCCTTTGTTCTTGCACAAGAAGGGAAAATACCATTACATTTAACAGAAGGGAGTTTTCTTAAAAGATGTGCAAAAAAGTATCTGTAGATTTTTTTTATATGTATGTGTCTGCATATACATTTATATTTATATACATAAACACACACACACACTCTCCTGAAACACACAAGTGAGTCTGTCTTGTGTCAACCTACAGTTCCCCGTAAGTCCTTTTCCTGATACTTACCCTAGACGTTCCTTCCTCTTTTTAACTTAAGGAATTAATTTCTAGTGACGCCATAGCTCAATGACAGAGGATCAGTTTCCAAATGAAACATGTGGGGTCTGAAAAAGTATCCAGCGACATCTTATTTGACTTAGGCTCCTACTAATGTCAGAATCCAGTAATTGTTTTATAAAACTCAAAGTTGCTAGAAGGGCTTAATGCATTTTTTAGTAGGACTGAGTAATAAAGTAATTGTAGATTTATTGCTCTTCTTAACACTACGGAAAAGATACACTGTTCCACTTGGGACCACTTAAGCATATAGTGTTTTAAAGGATGCAATTGGGCAGCGCAGATTTATTAATATTTAGAGAAGCGTTGATTCACCTCCTTCTTTCTTTTTTTCATTTGTACTTCGGGGAAGAAGTGGAAGCGTGGCTCTGCGATGCCTTCCCCACAGCCTTTAGGGACAGACATCTGGCTTGGCTCTCCCTGATTACCCAGAGTCTTCGTGGCAACCCCAAGGAAATGACCTACTCCCATCACAGCCCCTTGGCACTCGGGCACATGTTTTTATCTCCAGTGTAAAGCGTAGCAAAAGACTGCTCTGAATTTCTTCATATAGTGAGCAAGCTGCTGAAATAATATTGCCTGGCAAGCCATTATGTATTTTTTATTACTAAGATAGTAAAATATTGAAATGACTTCCGACAGAAAGAGAAGAGCAAAGGAAAACACCCAGGAGAAATGATTTTATCTCAGAGGCTTTAATTGAACGGTGTAAAACATTTTTATGGTAAAAGAAAGATGATTTATTTGACTCTTATGATCATCTATACTGTAAAAGAATGCCTCTTTCAAAAAGCTTTCAGACTCCCACTTTTACCTGACATC
Organism: Anarhynchus alexandrinus; assembly: GCA_008711295.1. Taxonomy (NCBI): domain Eukaryota; kingdom Metazoa; phylum Chordata; class Aves; order Charadriiformes; family Charadriidae; genus Anarhynchus; species Anarhynchus alexandrinus. Next base: position 1,803,126 of record VUYV01000171.1, read on the forward strand.
GTGTATTTGGGGGGTTCTGCTGCATAAATGCTTCTCGAGAATAGTTTTATTTTTTTCCTCTCCACCTTTTTCTTTTTTTTTTCCTCTTACCACTGCCTAAAATCTTATTTGTTTATGTGATTGACTCTGCAATGGTGTTGCATCCCCCCGGGAGAGCAGAGGAAGGCGGTGGTGAGCCTGGCACACTTATTAGCAAACCTGAGCCTGATTTTTTCCAGGAGCCGAGCGGAGCCCTGTGCACGCTGTGGGACCGTGCCGGGGCTGAGGGTGGCAGAAGTGGCTCCCGTTGTCCCCAGGAGCCGGTCCCCTCCTTCGCTCCACTGCGGAGATGAGACCTCTAAGATGAGAGATGATTTTTGTAACGTTCAGCAAACTCCCCGGTGAATGGGATTTGCCATCTGGCGACAGTTAGTTACACAATTTGATTGTTTCCTGGAGAATCCTAGAGATACTGTAATTTAGCAAATGAGTCTTGCAAAAGAGCCAGTTAGCCCTGGTTTTATTCCCTCTGAGTGGCCGTGCCCGTGGTTGGAAAGCAGATTTCACTTCCAGGTTCAGACTACACAGTCCTTTCCAGCCCCTCGCGTGCGCTGTGCCCAGGGAGGGGACCTTGGGGCTACACAAAGGCTGTGACACCCACTGTGAGCTCGGGGGAGCAGCTGGAGCAAGAAGGTCCCGTTTGCTGATGCTGTGTGTTGGAGAGCCTGAGGTGGGAGCTGCACCGGGTCAGGGGAAGGGAAGAGCTTTGCTGAAACAAGGCAGAAAACAGCAACGCCCTGAGAGACTTTGAGGTCTTTATAGAATCATAGAATGGTTTAGGTTGGAAGGGACCTTGAAGATCATCGAGTTCCAAACCCCTTGCCATGAGCAGGGACACCTCCCACCAGACCAGGTTGCTCAAAGCCCCATCCAGCCTGGCCTTGAACACCTCCAGGGATGGAGCTTCCGCAACTTCTCTGGGCAACCTGTTCCAGTGTTATCTATGTTGCTCCACAGTTTATCTATGGTTGCCAGAGGGAGAGGTTCCCTCCTCCAGCCCTCAGTGAGGGTGCAGGGCATCACGGCATGGGTTTGTGAGGATTACCCAAAAGCAAACGCAGTCCAGGAGCAATTCAAAATACAGCAAACACCAGTGATGTGCCCTATGCCAAGGGGATTCAACCACCTAGAAAGATCAGGGTAGACACAAGAACAAGACTCCTCGTTTTGAGGGGCTAGATGGGAGCATGCGGGGTTTGATGATGATGACCAGTCTGGCTGGTCCCATCTTCTCTCCCTGTCCAGTGAGCAGCAATTTGGGGCTGCAACTTTTCCATGCTGGCCCAGGACGGTGGGGGGAAAAGGGGCGGGCAGGTGGCACTTAGTCCCATGCGGAACCACCCGGCTCCTGCCAGGGATGCCGAGGGGACTCACGGGCAGGCTGGAGGGTGCCCCTTGCCCAGCGCCCATCCCTGGGAGCTGTGCTGAGCTCGGGCTCTGGCAGCGCTCACTTCGCTGACACTTTTAAAGAGGGCAGCTGTTCTCCTTTTGCTGAAGCAGCCTCCTATTGCTAAGGCAAGATGATTGCATTTCATACCTTCCCAGCTCTAATTTGCACTTCTTTGGGGAAGATGATAGGACAAGTTACATCAGAGCAGCTGCTGTCTCACTAGGGTTTAAAGGAAAATGAAAGAAACCCCTCTGTATTTCTTTTAAATTGTTCTACTGCTTGCAAAGTGTGCCTGGCTGACCTCTCGGAAGGCTGAACAGAAATGGGGATAAGTCATGGAGGGGCAGGTTTTTGGGCTCTTCCTTCCTGCTGTTCTGGGATATGCCCCCCGATGGGGGGCTGCAATAGCATTGCCTGCAGGTACCCCAAAGTACCCAGTGCTGCCTCCTGAAACAGCACAGCTCATCCTTGCTAGGATTGTGTATCGAGGGACTTCTTTTTTCTGACCAGGCTCCATGCAGAGGTAACTGCCTCCCCAGCTGAGGGGACAACCTGGTTCCCGTGACCGGGTCAGGGTTGGCCCATCTGCTCAGTTGTCATCAGCTCAAAAGCTGTCTCAATCTTATCATCTTGCCTGAAGTGCAAATACGGATGCCACAGATGGTTTTCTTAGCTGCCTGGTAAGGGTGAGTACCTCCAGGACTGAATAAAAAGAAACCTGCGGTGAAATTATACAGATAAAAATGTGTGCTGACTTTTTAAGAATATGTACACTACAGAGCAAGTGAAACCACAGGCATTGTTTTGAGTAATTTCTGAAGTTTTTTTATTATTTTCTATTATCCTTTATTTTCCATTGTGCTGGAGCAGACTGTGGACATACTGGAGGGAGACTGTGGGGCGCACATGTGATAAGGATTCCCTCACTGTATTTCTCTTGGTTTTTTTAAATAAACGTCAGCATTAAAACTTGTCCATTTAATGTGTTAAATCCTGTCTCAGTGTTTCTATAGAAACCGGCTGGCTGTTCGTTACAGCATGAGGATTCCCAGGCTGACCTCATCTGAGTCTCCCTTGGTGGCGTCTCTCCCACTCTCGGTCACGCTGTTATCTCCGTCACACATCTCTGGATCCAATCTCCCCTTGTGTCAATACTCACCCGTAATCCCCTCTTCCATCCCCTGCCACCCAGTTCCCCCCACCACCCCAAGTATCTGAGGATGGAAAAAGGTTCCCAACACACAGGGGCCATATAAGACCATATAAGGCTGGTGTTTGCAGAAAAGCACCATCGCCATGGCAGGAATTATTTATATTTCCTTTCTTCCTCTGACAGTTCTTTGCTGTTTACTTGATACTGAAGGAATACTACTCTCTTAAAATGCTCCAGGAAGGATTACCATTTAAATATTCCATTGGAGGATTCACGTACGTGCATTCTATGACCAATAAAAAGAGAATCCCCTTGACTACATTTGACTTCCAAGTGTAAAATCTGCATATTTCGCAAGCATTCTGCCACTTAATTGGCAGGAAGCATCTGCATAAATCATAACACGCCTATTCCTGCCGTGGCTCTGCACATGGATTGGGAACTGCTGCAACGGCCCCCCCTGAACTGACAGGTGCCGTCACAGCATCCTGCACTTCTCCAGGCACTGTTCTCGCTTGTCTTTCCCCCGTGTTACTTTGATACAGCACGCTGTTTCCCTGCTTTTGGCAATGTTCTTGCCCCGGTGAGCAAAAGGCTCACTCCTACCAGCCTTTGTGCACGGCAAACTGTTTCCTCCTCCTCCTCCCCATCTCTGGCTATAAAGGAGGCCAGACTCAAAGCTGAAGCAGGGCACGGAGCAGATCACGCGCCCGGCATCCCTGCAGCCCATCCCCGGGGAGGCAGGGACACGAGCTTTGTGTCTGCGTGTTGTGCGGCATCCCCCTGTCCCTCCTCGCTGTGTCTGCAAAGCAGAAGCCCAAACTCACTCACTGCCGGGGCAGCGGCTGGGGGCGCGCTCCTGGGGCTTCACCCCATCAGAAAGTCCTTGTTTGCTTGACTGGGGATTCAGAGGAACGTGCTGTGGATACACACCCAAAATGTGGAATATTTTAGCTGGATGGGGGCAAGCCCATCACCCTTAGGTGAGCCGGGGGTGCTGCTGCTCCCGTTTGTCCTTGGCACAAAGGGCACGGGCAGCTCTGCAGCTCCGAAGCCAGCACGTTCCAGGGCAGGTGTCACTCATTCCCGTTGCCTTTCCCCTCTTCACAGCTTTCATCTGCTTCTTGTAGACCGTCTTATTTTGCCGTAGATTATTGCAGAGGGCAAAGTAAAGGGCAGCATCCCTCTTTTAAACTGATCAACAGGATTATTGTCACTTTAGCCTGAGCACTTGGACAGTCTTTGGGGCCTGACTGGGTCTTCTCTTCAATCAGGAGAAGCAGATGAAACAAATCAGGTATAATTAGAGATGCAATGTGGGATATTTCTTCAGAACATCCATACTCACCTGTTTCCTCAAAAAGCAGGGGAAAGCTCTCTCAGTCCCATTTCCAGGGTCATTTTGAAGCATCTGCTGAGCTGTTAAGTCATATTCTTGAACTAATTTTCCCAAATAGCCAACCTCCAACTCTCCCATGTTTCCTCCAGCCTACCCGTGTGTAACCAGACCCAGGACACTCCTGCCTACTTCTGCCTTCACCAGGTGCCCGTGGTTAGTAGTTCTGAGTGCCTCCAGGTCCCTCTCCTATAAAAGGAGAGGCTTAATTGCTCTCTGTCTACCCTGCAAGAATAGCAATTAGCACCTTCTGTACCTTTAGCCTGGTGTGTGCTCCATAGTGCCATTACCATTACCAGCCTGGGCTGCAGCAGAGGGGTTTGGGGTGTGCTCTCTGCTCTGGGCAGGTTGTGTTGGGAGGGAGAAGACTGCCAGCAAGGAGGCAATGTCCAACGAGAAAGGTAAGAGGGGATCCTGATGGACTGGTAAAGAGCTTGGGTTTACTTGTTTTCTGCTTTTGAGGTGCCCAGATTTAGGTTCATATTTGGCAATTGAGCTCTGATCATTGGCAAATGTTGGTTTTTTGTTTTTTCTTCCCCGCCTTAAACCTAGTGCAAGGGGGAAATAAAGCTCTTGTGTGTGTCTGCAGTATGCTAATTCAAGCAGTATTATCCTGAGCTGTTAGTCCAGGACAGATCTGCTAGATCCAGTATCTGAAGGGGCCCCCTGGAGAGGGACTTTGTACAAGGGCATGTAGTGATAGGATGAGGGGGAATGGCTTCAGACTAGAAGAGGGGAGATTTAGA